>JAEAOA010000389.1:0-243638 GCA_016746295.1 Potamilus streckersoni | reverse complement strand
TGAAAAAAACCCACTTTGAAAAAGTCGGTCGAAAAGCCTTGTTGAACTGCTTATCAAAGAATGGTATTTTGCACTTGTGGCAATAAAAAGAAAAAAGTAATTTATGGTTGGATTATTTAACAAATTATATTTTATTGGACTAACCCTTTTTGGGCTTTTAAGTACAGCGAATAAATCGATATCGTCTGAAATTAAATTAAATTTTGGTTGAAAAAAGAAATTAAACGATGATGATAAATTGCTCATTATTATTTTAGATCTGAAATGCTGATGCTTTTCTTCGCGTAGGGGCAGAACACAACGACTCAGAAAAAGGGTACAAACGTTTATATATGAATAGAGTTTGAGAAAAATTTAAAAAGTGCACACCAAAAACACACAGATATAATTATATTATTAATATATATTTTAAAAAAAATATTATAATTTTTATTATATTTATATATATATATATAATAATTTTTTCAAAAGTGCTGTTCACCAGGGCCGCCCCTTCCTGGATATGGAAATGGCATCTATTTCGAAAAGCAGCCTAAACTTTCCTAGAAAAATTAAAAGGAGATAAAAGGCTCCATACTTTCCAAAAGGGATTTAAAAGCCCAGGGGGCATGATCACCGACGATTTCGCAAAAAGTACCCCCGGAAGAGGTTTTCGAAAAGTCCCTTCAGTGACCACTGGTCAAAAGCGCACCTCAAAAAACCCAAACTAACCTTTCGGGGTCGATTGCCTATAGAGCCTAGACGTACGGTGTCGCTGTAAAAAAACACGCTCGTCCCTTCTTGATTCCGCATCGGCCGAGAGGATTTTTCCCCTCCCTGTAAACACTCAGCCCGCCCACATTTGAGCTTTTCCCCCAATCCTCTCACACCCAAGGGGTGACGTTCCGAGGCCGCTAAAAGAAATAACCTATCCCCAACACTGAGGCCCACCACTGGGAACATCATGTTTTTGTACTGAAAAAAGCCGGGCCCCATCGTCTCGGTTTCTCATGGGGGGGCAAGATCAACGGAACGGTCAGAAACTGCATAGATGTGTGCTTCCCGCCTTTTTGTAAACAACACTTACTAATATGAAAGGGAAATTATAGGTTCTATAGACCCCAGGGCAGCCAAATTTGCACCAGGTAGCCCTTGTTTCATGAGGGCTGGGAACTAGCTGTGTCCTCCTTACGCCCGTACCACGGGCCCTACGCGACACATAACAACCCCTGGGGTCGCAAGGGGGAAATAATACTAAGAAGTTGACCCGAAAGAAGGTTCCCCCAGTATCAAATCTGCTGGCAAGCCAACATAGAAGCACAATAGTTGCCCAGCAGCTACATTGTTTCACCAAAGAGACGCCTGATGACACCATGATCGAAGTGGTTAATACGATACGGTGAAGTTCACCCTTTATTCCAGGGAAAAGAAGCAGTCATAACTACCCCCTGGACGGGCCCAAAAAGGGGGGATGGACCAGTTATGAAAAGGAAAGCCCACGGGCTAAAAGGTGTCCCTAAAAGGGGTACAGTGCGGGGTTTGGTTGTTGAAATTTTTTGGCTGTATGCCCCCCAAAAACATGTCAATACCCCAACCTAACTGCCACCAACCCCTGTCCCCGTGTAAATGTAGCCGCCCACAGGGAATGCTCAGAAAACCCATTGCACTCCCTTTTGGGGGAAGGCTCGGGGATTTGCACCCCACCCTGAGTTTGGGGAAAAACCCACACTATTCGCCTGGCCCCCGGGGCCTCTGCGGGGGAAATCCCCGGGACATGCGGCACCAACTCGTCACTTTGTAAAAACAAGAAAGGAGTTTTACACTGCAAAAATTTACCGAGGCACCCCCTTCTCAGCTCGGGGGAAAGGGGGTGTCCCCATGGTGCATCAGACATTGGCCCCGCTCTACCAGAATAACGTGGGTTTCTAGTCGGCCGACAATTAACTAAAAAATATTAAAAAAAACCCTGTAATGAAAGGTCTGAGCAGCAATCCCCCTCTACTCCTTCTAGATTTGCGAAGGCGTTTGACCGGGTCAGCCGGGGCTGACTCTTAGGCTTTTGAAGAAGAAAAATATTTCCCCTTTCCCATACGCTCCGTTGTCATTTTTTTTCCACAGACCATGCACATCATAAAATGTTTCAACAAAGCCTAAAGGGAAATTCCAGTCAGCAGTGGAGTGAAACGGGGCTGCGACTTGGGTCCATTTTTGACCCCCTTTTTTTCTGCCCCTTGGGTACACTTTAAAGGACTGCGGAAAGGTTTTCATCCAAAGACAAAAGAGGTTCGAATATAAAAAGCTCTTCGTCGAGGGTCAGCCTTGCTTAATGGGAGACGACTTCAGCGTGTGTGTCGCCTCTAGCATGGTGCAAGGCGTTTAGACTGAACAGATTGAAACGAATGAACTTATGTCGAAAGATACAGCCCTCCCCCACAAATAATCGAGGCAAAAGTTCGAAAGTTCAAACTAACAAAATTGGGGGCCCACCATCCTGCGCGCTCCACTGATGGAATTTAATACAACTCCCAAAAAGCATCATAGTTATGGCCAGACAAACCCAAGTGTCGGGAACAAACCCAACCCTCAATTAAAAAAGGTCAAACGGGAGTCAAAAGGTACGTGTCATACCCCATTTACAGCGGGAGAGGCCCAAGTCACGGCCCGAAAAGAAACTAAACATTTCCCCCGGGGCTAACGGCGTTTTTGCCCTTTCGGCGAAAAGTACCACACAGAGCTCTCGAACGCCCCAGCATGAACAGTATTTTCTCCATTCTTAGTGTGAGGGTCTCCCAGAAAGAGACTAACCCCGGCGCATCACAAAGATTCTATACTCGAGCTTGCAAAAGGCTAAAATATGGAGGTCATGTCGCGTTACAAAGATTGTACAAGATGGACTTGCAACCGGCCAAGTCAAGTATGGGAAAGCAGGCTGATGTTTCCCCTTTTGGTGCCTTGTGTCAACAGGCGCTTAAAAACCTGTAAAAAAAACACAAATTCGTACAAAGGTTCAGCAGGAAGAAAAACAACAACACCCTCTAAAAGCATCAACTTTCACCTGCCAAGTCCCTAAGACTGTCACCGGGGGTTTGGTATTCAGCCCCCTGTGAAGGTAATCTGGAGCCCCAACAAAAGCAAAAACCATAGCTGCTGAAGACAGCGGATCCCAACAAGAATATATGCACAAGAACCTACAATTCATTGCATTTTATTCAACATAAAAACCATCAAAAAAAATTTTTTGATGTTTTTTTTTTGAAACAAGGAAATTTAATGGGAACGGTTCCAAATAATATTTCATATAAAATTGCGTAATTTACAAAAGAAATTGCTTTTTTAATGTAAATACAGTTTACAGAAAAAGCAAAATTGGCGAAGGGATTTCTGCCCCAAAATAATTTGTTGATATGTAATATTACTATATTTGTCATTTTGGGAAGCGCTACTTTAAAATTGGCAAAACCGGTTTGAGGTAATGGGGTTTTTTTGTTCGAACCTGGCTGGATGGGTGATAAATTGCTGCAGTAGGAAATATATTAACCCCGAAATAGAAAGAGATTCCCGAAAAAGTCAATCTAAAAAAAGATTTAAAATTGAATTTTAATTTATTAATTAAACATATAAGAAAATTCTAAGCCCATTTTTTGTTGGTAAGAAGCAAAATAAATTTTTATTTTCGTCTGATGCCCTTTGCTTAAATGTATAAACAATTAAAATATTAGGTACACCTTTACTGCACTATTAATATAGTTTTTAAACATAAAAAGACTTGTTTATCTATTGATTTCCCTTTGCCAACATCAAGTAACAATGTATGACATTATGCAATTTAAAACACCAAAAAACATTTTAGACTGACAAATTATACAGAAAAGCCAAATAAGCCCTTATTTAATGTTTTTAGGTCATTCAAATTTGGCAGTCACTATTAAAAAAATGAGAAATCCGACCCATTCTGGAACTTTGATGGGCCAGAATTTCATCTCAACAAACAAATGGACGGGTTGGTAAATGATTCACCTTGTTTGTTACGGATCGTACGGGGTCTCTAGTTTATCGATATATCTTTTTTATCATACAAATTATGCAATATGACTAACTTTGTGGTCATTTAAACGGTTTTTAAAAATTTTTATTTGCAAATAAATGAAAAATGGGGGACATCCATTTCCCTTTTTATTTGGTTTAAAATCTATATTATGGTTAAAATTTGTTTTCCGCAATTAAATTCATTTATAAAGGATATTTTTAAACTTGTGGCCTCAACACAAGGGGACCTTTTTCGTTTTTAAATCACCCCGTGTTCTTTGACAAGGCTTTTCGCTACTTTAGTTTTAAAACACTATATTAGCGTTTGTAAATCTGCATGTTATTTTAATGTCAACTAGGTTCTCTCTGGTTGTTTTATAATAAAAATTTTTAAAATTTTTCGCCCAAAAAATTTGGAAAAATCAAACTTTCACATATAAAATTACTTTTTTTCACTGTTTTTTATGGGGTCTATTAAAATATAGGCAAGTTAAAAATTAACAGATGTTGTTTTTGCTTATTTGATAGAAAAAACCGAATTAATATTTTTAAAGGGGTTTTGATTCATTTTAAAATAAAGTTTATAGATAATAGCAATTTTTTTTGACATTTTGCATCCATGAAGCAAGCTTAATTACAATTTAAAAATTTTCTGGTAGTAAGTGTTATTTCAAAATTTCTATAAAAATTTACATAAAACCCTGTTTTTTTACCCCGGAAAGGTATTTTTTAAAATTTACTATTTCCGATGAGAAATCGGCGTATTTGTGTCTTTAGCTCACTAAAGCCCGAAAAAAAGCAGATTAATAGAAACATGTAAAATTTTTATAGAAATTTAGTTTTCGATATAACGTTATTGTCAAACACTTCACGAATCAGTCCAAAGTTTCTCCATCATTTCTCGTTATACTTCCCCTGGTATCAGTATTTAAGCAATATATTCTGGTAGAAGCTCCGTCTTTTCCCCCCTGGTTTTGGTCCCCTGTTGTACAATTTTGAAGATGGCATAAGAATACAGCTTTGGGGAATTTGCACCTTCTGTGCCGTAGTTCCCAATACGCATCAGTAGTTTTCCGCTTTTTATTGCCAGAAAACCCTGAAACCCCTAGAAAAAAGCTTTCCCAAGTTTTTTTTTTGACTCCTTGGGATTTATTGAACTCCAGGATCTGGTTGGTTGGTTGGTTGATTTTTACGAGACCAGCACAAGAGGCATTTAGGCCATAAAAAGGTTTTATCTTTCATTATTTAAAAGTGATTAAAAGGGTTTTGTATTGCAGGGAAAGAAAACCCCAAAAGCTAAAAGGGAATACGAACAAATGGTAAAGGGAAAAAAAAAATAAGTCCGGTCTACGGGGATTGCAAATAATATGACAACGAAAATATAAAGGTAATTAAAACTAGCGACCGTACTATATAGCATATAAAATTTTTAGATTAACATAAAATTATTACTTTTGATATATGTTTCCCCCTTAAAGGGAAATGAAAGATAAGAAATGCTAAATGTATCAAAAGCTCCTTCATGTCTTTACACTTAATTTGTTACGTTGTTTGGAGGTCGAAACACTCCAAAATTTAAAAGGGGTTAATAACTCCCGGATTTTTTTTTGTTGTCCGTCGAAGGAAAGGCTTTTTCTTGCCCCGACACTTGGGAAAATCTTTGATCTTTGTTACAAATGCTGCCAATTCCTTACTTGAACTCTGACAAAGTTTAAAAAATCCCCTTCAGCCCTTTTTGGATCCCTGATTTCTCTCAGTGACGTTGTTCCGACACGAGTCTCGGCCAGTCCCCATTGTAGTAGTGAGCCTTTGGGGTACCTCGTTCCAAAGGAAATTGAGTAAAACTTGGGAAACCCGCCTTTAGATCCCTCAGAGCTACCCTTTTTAATTTCCCCACACCCCCCCCCTTACTCATCATTTTTCAGGGCGTCCAGGGGGGTTGGCGTGAAGTCCTCTTGGGTGCACGAGGAGCTGGGAAAGAGACGGGGACTTTTTCTTTTTATGTAGAGCGCAGCTTTTGGGTTTCCCGGTTGGCGGCATGAAGGACGCCTTTTTTTCTGCCTACAGGGGGATTTAAAAAAGCCCCATGATTGGTCACATTGTAACACCTGAGCCATTTCCCGGTGAAGAAGCTGGAAAAACTTGCTGCGTTTCCTCTGACTGCGACTTGCGCACTTACATCAGAATTTCTTTTTCATAGCCTCAAAAGCTTGGATTGGTTTGGGAGACCAAAAAAATTTTGATAGGTTTTTTGAGGTCTTTTTGGGAAGGGTAGTGTGCTTTCTTCCCCTTTTATTTAAAAAAACACATTAGTATCTTTTTATTTTTTTGTTGAAATTCAAATGTAATCCTGTTTAGGTATGCCCCGTTTTTTTCTTTCAAAAAAAATTAGGTGGAATGTTTCTAACATGTATGGAAAACACGCTATTTTTTGTATTTGCTTGAGTAACGAATTAACATTGTTTTAGCTACTTGTAATAAAGGATTGAAATCTATGCATTTACAAATGCGAAAAGTAATTGTGGTAAAATACATTTGCAGTAGTTAAATTTTCTAACAAATGAAACCACTGCATCAAAAAGATAACAATGTACATATGACATGATTAGAGGCCTGGTGGAAAGCAAGTTTATTTTATATATTAAAACAGTAAATTTATTCCAGAAGATGAAGAACAAAAAAATGTGACATCATGCACATGTGTGTGTTATTTAACACCACCTCTTTCAGAGTGTGTTCTACTTACACATCTGTGCTGGACTTTTCTGTGATATTTGATATTTCGCTACCGCAAAACCCCAGAACGATTTCATGATTCATGTGACGTATTTTATATACATATTTCTGACTTACTTCCAACAAGTCAATCTTTGAACATTGTCGGTGTTCTTTGTAGCCCCTAGACTAATAATGCAAGCTAAACAGATGATAAAGCACACAGTGAAGAAGAAAAGGATTGCATTCATCTTATGTCAATAAGGAATCGGCAGATAAGTTTCTCCGTGAAACAGAGATTTGCTCCAAGTTATATAACAGAGTACGTTGTTTGAATGTCTTCGCAAATGGATAAGAAGTCCATATCACTTTGAAATATATAATGCTGAATTCCCCATTCGGAACGGCAATAATTATATTGTTTGTCACGTACATCATGCTACAAAGCATTTTATATTGTCAAACCAATACTGTCAACGCTTAAATATTGCAGAAGCGTGTAGCTGACATACTGAATATATATTGGGGATAGATCATCCCAAAACTCCAATGAAAATATACCTATCCGACTGTGCTTTGATAGGATACACATTTATATTCAGTCGCTGTTACTGTGTTAAAGTGATGTGTGACTGAATGACTCAACAAACTTATATAATTCTTGAAGTGTACGAGTAATGTTTGCAGCATATAATTCTTTGAGAAATGATTTTGACCTATCATATCAGCGAGGATATTTTTCTATTCAGAAACTTGTAACATGATTCAAATTTTAGATATCTATTGTTGTAATCTTACACGACTTTGCTGACAGATCCGGGACCTAAGTGGTTAGAGCATCCTCCTTGAATGCATGAGGCCACGGGTTCTAACTCCGGCCGAGTATAACTAAATAATTAAAACACTGGTATTAACAGCTACATTACATGTGCAAACGCTACGCTAGCAATCCAGATCAAACACACATGCTAAATAAAACTACTACACAAAAGAAAATTTGACGTTTTCCAGCAGCAAATCTAGTTGTGTTATCTTGAGTCGGCTGATGTATGTTGATAGTTAGAGATCGAACGAAAAATCCCAAAATTTCCATAACACCACTCTGTCAACGTATCATTGTAAATTTGGAAGATTTGCGTCCTTTGTTGATGGCCTCGGCTCTTATGGTAAGCCATTTCCATATCTTTGTTCCCATTAAATAGACATAGGGCCCAATTCAAAGCAGATTTTAAAATTCCTATTTTATGGAATCTAAACTTGCACATATGATAAAAAAAACAAAACAACCACATCAAAGGAATTTGTGGAATGAGTCAGATTTTGGGAATATGCATTATTTAATTATATTTAGGTAAGACAATTTGAAGACTGCAGTCAGCTCAGTTTAGGCTGCTTGTAATGGTTTATCATTGGATAAATATCTAAACACAGATTCATTGCAATGTTACTAAAATCTGCAGCATTATTTAAACCTCAGGTAGTATTAATTTAATTGATCCGAATGAAAAAGATACACACAAATGCAGCTTCCAATAATATTTGTTAAGTATTAACTGAAAACCGAAATTTCGGAAAAATTTCAAAATAACAAACTTGCAAAGACAATTGAAAAAACATTGACATAATTGTTACTGATAACTGAAACCGAGGTACTACAAACAAAGTCAAAATAGTATGGTGTAAGGGTTATCGTTAAACACACAAGAGGTATTGTAAACTCTAACTGAATAAATTTAGTTTGCATGTATTTGCAGTACACTTCTTTCATAATTTATATCTGTTACGGCTTGATAGACATGCACAATGTCTATTTTGTATCTATATAATTCAGACTTAATGCTCATTTTATGTCTCTCTTTTCACCTTATCATTTCACATTCGTTTAATTCAACTCTAATGTAAGCTGTGAATCCTCATCGCTATGCAATATGCTGATGTCCGATAATAAAGTAGTAAGGCTACCATACAGAGAGTTTTAAAATCACACTTAAATTTACAGCATGTTTTGTTAAATATGTTCAATATAAATTATTCGCTGATTCACATCATTTTCCTTTGCCATACTCTTAATAACTCCAAACATATATATTTAACTTTTTAAATCGATAGTGCAATTGTCGGTTTGATGAGTTCGAGCAATTGGAGGTCATAATTAACTTTGTGTTTGAAATGAATTTTAAAACTGGCAAATACAATGCTTCAAAACATAAAAGCAATCAAAACGCCGTCTCCAAAACGGCGACTGAAAGAGGGAATTGCTTTTGTGCCATAATTGAAAATTGCATGTTGTTCAGTATATGTACTTATTGTAAAATTGCATTGCTTTATATAGCTAAAGCGACTGTCATTTATTACGTAATTAAAACACAACTGCTGTTTAGCTTTTCAAACTGCCTGTAATTGTTATGTTTACAAGAAAATAAACATAATGTTAGTCAATTTGCTAATATTTAGAGAAAAATATCAAGGTTATATAATAATCCGGTCATCTTGATCTACAAGAAAGGCAGAAAAGTACTCTAGTATGTATTTCCAGGAGTAGCCGTTGCAATATTTCTCCCACGGAACACAAACTCAAATATGCAAGTAAGAGAAAAGAAAAGGAAGATAATTTGCATGACATTTTATTGTCAAGCATTTCTTTAACAGCAAAAGTTTAAAATATTTTGCAAAATAACTCATTTTAAAGAAATATATTACACAAAATGCAGTAAGTCATCTCATTCCGATTATTGGATGTTCTGTGCACAAGGTGTCGTTGTCTTTATTTAAGCATTATATGATATATAAATGTAGGTATATGCCTTTGCATAGCAACATATAGATACTACGAGCACGAAATATATATTCAAGTCCTGTTGATATATAAATGGCGAATCATATATTGTATTGCAAAGAAGTAATTGTGTTGATGACTGTTTTTGAAGAACCTTTAAAACAACATAATCACTTCCATCAATAAAGATGAAAACAAAGACTGCTACTTTTTATAAACGAATAACATAAAATAAAATTTATTCTGAAGACATGAAATAATAGAACACAGTATATCACCCACGAAGAGTTACATTGATCACCTGCCCATCTAACATTACTAACGAGATAAAAGGGAACAAAAGTATACCACACTGTGAGAAAATTACTGATATCGATTGTTAGAAATACAAACTCAAACGATAACAACCTGCTCATACTAACAATAGTTCAGCCTGTAAATAAATACACTATGTCAAAATCTGTTCGGATTCAAATGAAAGACTAGACGTTATGCTCGTAACCTGCTACTATTCTGATAAACAAATTATATTCATCGAAACTCGGATAAACTATAATCTTCATAATCTTCATCATTTATTGGTACCCGAGTGTTTGCATAATGACAATAGTTTTGTTGAAGGCTACTTTTTATATAATGCTTATGGAATTTACATGAATATAGAATGGCACCATAAACATATGAATAACATAATCAAAGTTGATTAGAAAACAGCTACACATTTTACGGTAAGCATTTCAACTGTAAATTGTTGAACCATATATAAGGAGAAACATCTGAGGGATTTTTTCTTGTTACGAGCTATGCTCTTATAATTAAGTAACCTAAAAGAGAATCTTTCTAAAATTTACAAATAATCCAAACATTACAGACGCCAGTCCAAATAATATAAAGTCCTGGATAAAATTCTGTAGATGTCTAGAAGAAATCCCAAAACTGAAAGGACAAGGATGTTTTTGATGTGTCAAAAGTCTTTTGTTGAATCACAACAATTTAATTCCAAGTTTAAATTCAGTATAAATTTCATTGAAAACTGTTAAATATTGTATCAGAGCAATTATGTAATTAAACACACCATTAATTGCTTGAAGGTAATTATTTAAAGTATATTTCCAGTCAAACATGAAATAATGGAAACAGCATATAGTGCAAAATTATAGTGCAAAATCTTAAAGGCAAGACGACAAAACTCTTTCATTTGCAAGAATTATCTTGTTCTCTCCTTGACCTCAGGTCACAATTAGCAGTTTCTAAAAACAAATTTATTGCCTAATATAAAATAATTATAGAATGATCCTGATGTTTACAAAATAAAGAACATGATATGGATTATGTAAAATACATAAGGAAATTCAAAAATCTATATCTAGAATAAAATAAACATGTTTACGTCTATTAATAATAATTCTAATTTTAAACAAATACAGTTAAAAGATAATGTAGCTGGCATTATGTTGTTTACACTGAATAAAAAACAAGAATCAATTCGGTTTGAGTAGAAATGAACTCAGTTTTACTCAATGGGTCTAGTACAACATGTGTTAAACTAACGAACAATGTAAATTAAATTATAGATAACATTATCATACATAAAGTATATCATATATAGTATAATGAAGAGGGATCTTCGAAATAGAGTTGCAAGATGCGGAACCTAAATTAAGCACTTAACTGTAATCTATACCTCAGTAATAGGCGTATTTAACCAATCTGTCAGATACTGTAAACAACTACCGTACGCTGCTAATATATTGAGGATAGAAGTTGATACATATATATAGTATAGTATATATATATATATATATATATATATAATATATAGATATAGATATATACATTATATATATATATATATAAATATATATATATATATATATATATTTATATAATATATTATATATATATATATATATATATATATATATATATATATATATGATCGTATACTACCATGTTTATCAACGTTACGGTCGTTACGTTGCTTGACGACTCGATGCTATATGGCTCAGAGCCTATTTTCAACCGAAAGCGGATAAGTCAATATTTACCAGCAAGATGTTATTTGTGTTGATTCAGGTGAGCTTGTATATTTTAGAATAAATTTGGAAGCTGCAAACGTCAAGATATTATTGCTAAACTGAAAGGTGTTTGTCGATAAAACAAGGATGAGGTCACTGAAAGTAGGGTTGAATCACAAACTTTTATGTACTGGAAATAATGCAACAAGACAATGTATTATTAATCAAATCGCTAGTTTAACCATAATCATCCAAAGCAGCACTTCATGGTACAGAATTACGTGAATTATTTATCCAAAATAGGGGAAAACCAGAGGATCGGCTGACTTAGCTTAGCAAAAGGGTCTTGCTTTTATTTCAGGTGTAAACATTTTTTATGCACATAAACCTCAGATCTTAAGTCGCACTAATCTGAATCATACATGTTTATCATAACTGAAATGAAATGATAAGTGGGGTCAATGAAATATTGATAAATGGGAAGCGGTATCTTGATCACACTTTTGTACTATATCACAAATTACCAGGCCGGACAAATGCTAATTTTAAATTTTTACAGTTTCATTATCTGTCATTAATCACAGGGCATGAAATCTATTTCGATTCACTCAACTTTTATCCAGACCGTTGGTTAGCGTCTTGGTATCCGTGTTTAAAGTTAGATATGATAATTATAATGTAAACAATGGATTCAAACCGCGGTGGAGCTTGTGCGGAATTAACCGATGATACGTTATATCAGCTCGCGGCAGATGTTACATCGAAACACAAAGTTGCTCCACTTCAAAGTCAAATTGCTAAAGCTCCGTTACAATTCCAAATTCTACACAAACACACACACAGAGACGCACCCACAAACACACAAACACACTCCAAACAAACTCAAACTGGTGTTACCAATCCCTATTATCAAGTTTCACATAAGTTTGTTAAAGGTCAGTTTTGAAATTGCCATAAATTTGGAATCACCCAGATGTGTGACAAAAACAAACACTATGGTCAGTATAGAATTCCTCGATGTCAGTATAGAATTCCTCCGAACTTGCGCGAGAAACGCCCAAGTGTTGATTGCAGTACTAGATGAAAAAGTACTCCGGATTTGTTTCTAGAACCTACGGTTAGTCAGGCAAAGACTCACTGTTTCGAGTGCCAGCTATAAGGCAGGAACTCTTCATGCGATGTCAAAAATTTAGAGTAATCGTCATGTTTTTGTATCAGAGTTGTGCCAAACCTCAGAATACACCTTTTTATAAGTGTATGACAACTGTACCAGAAGAGGTCATAGGCAAGAAGTGCGCGTGATTAATGCGCATCGTATGGCGATCAGAGCGGACATGGTCGGCTACTTGGGCAATTAAAATACGTGGATGTAGTAAGGAAAGAATAAACAAGTCACACCTTTAGTCGTACCATCGAAAAAAATAACCGAATCAGCTAAGAATAGTGAAAATGCGTAATTAAAATTGTACTATACAGCAATCAATTATGAAATAATCCATGGGGCGGAGTTTGGAGGCAGTGATGCCAGAAATGGGATAATCACAGACAACTCCAAAAACAAATAAAAAAACCAGATTGTTGCAGATTTACAAAGTTTATAAAATACAGTAAAACGCAATCTTCGCGCAGCGTGTGTATATCGATCGCTATCGTTAATTAAGTTTTACCTGTCTGAGTAGTAGCAGCAATATCATCACTTACTCTCTGCTTTGATTGTTTGTTCTTTTCCACAATTGTTACAAACTAGCACAGAGCAATACCGAAAGGGCTGTTTGACATTATTCAATATCATAAGAGACACTGAGAGCCGCATTTTGACTCCATTTTGTGTTGAAGCCTATACCAACCTGTCGGCAAAAAATGTAATTAAAACATGTTGCAATGTTTTTGTTTTTCAAAAGGGCAAATGTTTGTAAAATCATTTTTATATAAGGTAAGTTCCTTTCGTATATTATATCCCAGAACAACCAGGACCAGCTAGTCTAACTTGTTCAAAACTATACGATGCGGTCTATTTCTGTACAAATATAATAAAAAAGCTATCCGTGTTACAAGTTTACTAACTCATGATGCTTTATTCGAAAATCCAATAATCAATGATGTGTTCTCCATAATAGAAATATTATTGTCATAACTTTCCGAGATAGCTAGGTCTCATCATATACGTAAAAAGAACAAGATTATATTGATGCTTTGTTTATAAGATTTTTTTCCACACATTTGAAGGCAAAGTTTCAAATCGGATCAAAGAAATTAAAACAAATGTTCTATGCTAAGATCGTTTAATTCCCTTCAGGGATTGATAAACCCAGAAGTCTCAAGAACCTGAATCATCTGTTGTACCTAATATATGCTGAAGCATAAAATTGTTGGATGAAATCATAATGCGGTTAATTTGAACTTCATCGATGTTTTAATATTTTTTCTGACGCTTTTCTGATGCTATCGACGTTGTTAAGGTGTGATTGGCATATAGAGTGTCTTCACTAGTTTATTATATTAGACATATATTGCTCAATTGAGAATCAATGACTATTTACAAGAAATTTTAGTAAATATGAATGCTGACTTATGCAATCATTTTACATTCATTAGCCACACATTTAGAAACATATAACTGACACAATTACAAATGATCTACACAGCCCAGTCTCAGATACAATTAATCTAGCTGATATATTAAACAGACCAGCTGCAAAAATTACATCTTAATTTATGAGTATTTCAAAGTTTCGTCAGGTTAACATAAAGTTTGCAAATTATCCCACACCACCGTTTCTGATGCGATACGCTTTTATAGCTCCAACAAGTAGCTGATAAAATCCACGAGTTATGTAAAAATGTGACAATTAACATTCTCCGATGGTATGTTAGAAGTTAATGGAGGGTAAAACGGTGCTTTTTGAAGCAGATTTTAAAATAATGCCATTGCATAATCATTGTACTGAAGTCAAGAACAAAACCCTTGCGCTTGCATGTTTCGAATAAAATGGGTAGATTCATAGGTGCTTTCAGCCTATATCTGAAACCATTGACAACTTTCGAGCGATACTGTATTTGTTATGATTTGAAATATGCTCTTAAATTGTATACAATTTTTGTCCAAGTACATAGATGAAAAGAATTTGTTTCACAAAACCGGTACTAATATGTGGCTACCCAATGTGACGTTACTGATTCATTTGGCTTTAGAGCTGCCCCACATAGTTTCCATTAATAATAAGTTTGTGTTGGCTTCGGTCTATAGATACAAGTGTTAACTATGGGGCCATGTAGCGCCCATGATAGGAATAGTTTTTCAAACGTTTACAGTGATGCTAACAGGTTGCTTTGTGCATATATTCTTGTTGCGATTTTAAAAGTTCCTGTCTGATATTATACACATATTACACATGGATTAGAAGAAATTTTAAATAATGGAAGAACCTAAAATTTTCAAACAAACAACTGTCTAATAAACTGTGATTTACGAAGCTATATGGCAATCAAATAAATCCGAGTCTACTAAAGAGATATGTCATGTATAGTCTGCGCATGAACACGTTTTGAATGTTATGGGTGGTTAAGGTGAATCCAGAAGGAGTATACCTCTCATCAGTAATTGAACAATATACCGTATGACTTACCAAGAAAGCGAGGACGGAGACACATATATTTTCCATTCTTCTGTTCGTATCAGAACAAGATAGATTACCAACATATGATCCCCAGAGACTGTTCCAATGTACGTCCAATGGTACCTTAATTGATCAGTTTTCTCTCATCAGAATACGTCACAACAAATATCTGAAATAAACGAAAGTGATATTTGATTAGAATCTGGAACAATTTTGTTTTATTTTGGGGCATGTAATAGCCATAATTTATTCTGAATTGGACGTTCAGTTCTATGTTGTCTGTGGAAAACCCCTCAAATCGTTGTAGATTAATATTTTCTTGCTTAAGGGAACATTTATTAATGTATATTGCTATGCATGTTGTCTCTTAAAAGTAATTTGAAATCGTTGTAGATAAATATTGGCCTGCTTATGGAGCCATTTATTAATGTATAGTGCTATGCATATTTAATTTATATTGCATGTTTAAATTCTATCCGTGGATGTAATGTGTAAGAGAGATGATTATATAGTTAAGTTTTCTGCATGATGGGAGGTTGTAAACAACATGTTTACTTAGTTTAAGTTCAGTCTTGTTTACAGTTAGACAGGTCGTTCCGTTGCACATCTTCACATTATATTACGTGACGGGTCATGCGAACATGCATATAAATATAAGTATTATTTAAGAAACACATAATTCATTTACGTTTCAGATGAAACACTGGGAATCCAATTGTGTTGTGAAGTCGAATATAATATGAAACGGATTAGCTATTTTAAATATTCATTGGAATTAATGTGCATAGTCACGTGCCAGATTTAAAACATTATTATGGTTATAGGCGAAGCCATTCAAAGTCATTCTAAAAATAGATCATTTTGTTACATAATGATATTCAAAACTATTGGATTTGGTTCAGAATATTCTATAGTTTTGGACTTGTGATATGATTATTATCGATTTAATTCAAAATGCTGTATCTCTTTAATGTTCTATTGCATTGTATAGAATACATTGTATGTTGATTTTAGTTAAATTTCTTTATTTCATTTTCCTATGTTAAATAGTCAAAACATAGTCATATAACTCTATGTCTGCCCCTTTATTGATTATGTAGTCATCGCTGTTATGTTTTCAAGCTTCGCAACATAGTAAACTTAAAAGAAACCAAACAACTAACCAGGTTTTGTTAAAATCGACCGGTGTCCAGAAAAGACTATCAAGGTCACCGAGAATTCTATTCTAAATGCATACTGATATATACGTCAGTTTTGCGCAAGAACGTTTATAAGTACAATGCATTTAGAAATAGAATTCTCGGTGATCTTGATAGAAATCTAGGTGACCTTGATACATTTTTCTGGACACCGGTCGATTGAACAAAACCTTTCCAGACAAGATTACAGCTGATATAAATGCATATTTATGTAACATGTCCTCTAAACAATAATACAAAAAAAGAATGACAAAAGGGATCGAGGCAACACGTCTGCAAAAAATTGAATTACTTCAGTATTCTGAACATTCATGACACATTTTGTTATATATATATATAAATATATATATATATATATATATATATATATATATATATATATATATATATATATATATATATATATATATATGTATATATATATATATATATATAATATATATATATATACTCATATTGTTATATATATATATATATATATATATATATATATATATATATATATATATATATATATATATATATATATATAACAATATGAGTTACGAACCTTGATGTACCTACCACCTCAAGGAATCAAATAATGATAATTTACAGCTGACAAGTGCCGATTTGACAATATCTGTCATTTATAAATGATGTATGTGATATCAATCAGCAGCGGTTTATAAATATTAATTGTTTTCAAAACAAGACCACTCTCTTTATTAATAGTTTCTTTCCCTGTATACCTTTCTCCATAGTACTCTTCCATTTGCCCTTATGTTTTCACACTCATATACATATAATTAATTTATTAAGACTTGACCCTATATCGTGTAGATTCAGAGATGGTGTGAATAACTCTATTCAATGCAAAAATAATTGTTTGACAGCAAATTCAAGTGCATTTCTATTTGCACTTAGCTCTGTTAAGCAAATATGTTGTCTACAATATTTTGAACTCTGTTAATCTTTTCTAAGTGTTTGCCATTAGTTAACTACTTAGGCTTTGATGTGACTCTAATATGCCTTTGCTTTGGCGAGACGAACATATTTAGTTCGTTAGGTTATTAGTTATTAGTTCGTTGTTGGAAAGTACCTGCATAATGGTAGCAACAATGGCACTCTCCAAGCATTTTAGCTATTTTGGTAGGGCATAATTTGTTAACCGAAGGTCTTATAATTTCAGGCATAAATCAGACTTAGTGTCCAATCATCGGGTCCCTCTGAGTTTATATTGGGCCCACCCCATATTTTGAGTCGCCTATTTAGTTGTCAAAAAAGTGTTGTCTAATTTGAAAGAGTGCCGAAATAGTGGCATTTTCAATTTGGTGGTCTTTACAAAAACTAGAAAAAAATTTAATATATAGCACCTTTATTGGTCTCTAGTTGTACGTCGCTCCATCTTCTGAAGATCTTCTGGTCAATTGCATCCAAGAACACAACTCAGTAGTAGGAAATGGGAAAAAGCAATATTTATATTCTCTTTATTTCACGGTTACAATAGGATTATTGCTCACTCGTCCTGCATAGATATTATTCACCTGACCATTGTGGAAACTGACTTGTGAATTAATCAGGTATGAAATATATGGAGCAGTCCCATGTGAGTATGTGAGATTAAGCTTAAGTAGGTGATTGCTGACTTATGTACAATGCATTTCACTCAAAAGAACTGAGACACTCGCGTTGCATATTAATCTATTTAGTAAAGGGTTGATAGGCCACTGATTCTATTTGTACAGATTTAGTATTGTATGCAATTGGAACTCATTACCAGCACTATCACAGCAAGATAATTACTGTCAGAGACATCTATAGTAGAGGTTAATGCCAAATTCAGAAGTCCAAATTGTTGGAAATCATATGTATTGGGTGTATTCCTAACTCTTTGATGCATAAAGCAAATGAGGACCTGCACACATTATTTTATCATAAGATTAGAGACTGCCCGTTTAATACTTCGGAAGGATCTGGTTATGTCCAAATAACTATATAAATGTTATGGCCTTGTGATTGTTAGTTCCGATAAATTAATATTTTCAAGCCACTTGTTATGATTTTAATTTATTGGAGCACTGCAATTGTCAATTATTTTTCACAAATAATAACTTCTTCGCCACAAACAACCTTTTAAAGTGGTTAAATATCACTTAAAATTAATAACTGGCTAATACAGACAAGGAAAATCTTAAATTAAATCATGTAACCTTATGTAATTATCAGTGTGTCATAGTAGTTGAGAAAACAGGCAATTTCAAATTGTTGTTTACTTTCTTTATGTGCTATGCATATGAACAAGATGAGGGATTTTGACAACAAAATATTATATACAAGATATAGTGACTTGTAAAAGTGCTTTAGTCAGTAGAATCATACGAATGGATAAAACTAAAAGACGAGTAGGTTAGAAGTAGTACAGCATTCATATAAATCTAAATATGACTGTAATATAAATGAGTAGAAATCACTTAGTAAATTAAAGGAAATTCGATGTACAAACATACAATATTAATACTTCAGAGACGATTTGAGGTTATTCTAATAAATTATATTACGAATTAATTTATTTCACTATTCAAATTTATATCGCTTTTCAACATCGAATTCTACGGTTTTTGAATTTAAAGATTTGTTTGAGAATATAAATCTACTGTTTCCCACGTTTCCAGTAGAAGAGTAAGTGCATTTCAGAGACTTGCTCCACTGATCACATAGACAGAGAAGCAAATTGTGAACCTCTGAGATTTGCAGAGTAAGCCTTTTTCTTGAGACATTAGCAGACCAAACAGAGAGTAAAAACGTCTGAGTAAAATCTGAGTAAAAACGTCGTAATTATGATTATACATGAATTGACCTAAACCTAGTATTGCATCATGGCTAAAACTTCAAGTACATCATTACCTATATACGTATTAAGGTATGGGGACTGTTTAGATATAGGGACACTTTAACTATGCACTGGAAAAATTCCACATGGTGCTACGGAAGCTACTACACGTGAATGTGGTAAATATATGTGTGCGAATGTTGTAACAAACGTTTAGAACTTAGTTATTATCTGGTTGCAAAAGTGTCAATAAATGCATTTACCATTCGTTCCGCTAGGCGTTTATTTAGTATTCTTTGGACTGAGCTAAGAAAGAAGACATTATAAACATTAGGAGAATATCAAGATAAGCTCTCACCGGGCATGAAATGAATTTACACATACAATTATTGATTGTTCAACCATCGTACGGAGGGCATAAGAAGATAAAAAAAACTTACTAATAAAGTTAAAATGTTCAGCCATTCGTTGAATGGAAAAATATGTAAAATTGTGTGCGAAGGGAAGGCAAACAAATGTTTATATACATTTGAACTAATTAAAGAACGGATACTTGAATGCTATATTTTTCAAAAAACATGTCTTCGATATATGGCAAAACCATTATGTATTCTTTCATAGAGTGGAATATTATATTGACCTTAGGAAAGAAGGTAAAACAAAACAATATAGTTACAAACTATACAGTGTATTAACAATTTTAGAGATTGGGATTTACTATGTTGTATAATCTTGTTGTATAAGAATTTTTGATTAGTGAGGATGCATTAAACAAATGAAATGGAGATAAATAACCGTGTGACATTTACGTACATTATCCGAATGCTTAAATATAAAAGTATAATTTATATAATATACTTTTCAATAGTATTCAGTTCGAAAACAAAGAATTATCGAAGCAAATTTAAGAAGCATAAACATATGATAAAAGGATTCATTTAAGTTAGGAACATTGAAGTTTTAGTCAGAAGTTTTAAACTTATTTTGCTTTATCAGAAATAAAGAGCTTTAAGCCTTAAGTCGTGAAATGGTCCCTTGTACTTACAACATTGGTTCGTTTATATACTTTTATTTATATAGGTACAATAGCACGTGGTGTAAAATGCGATAGTGGATTACTGTTCCCTCTTTTAGACCATGTAACAGAAAGAAGCAAAACCAAGAAGTACAGCTAAATCAAAAAATAATTTATTTTCCCAAGTTTAAAGTGCATAAATGAAAATTTAATATACATATGTATTATTGAAAATTAAATTCCAAATAATATTAAATATCCTATCAAAGTCCAAACGTATAGAATGGTTTAAAAGGATTGTAATTGTACTGAATGTCTTAATGTTACAAGACCGCCAAGAAATTGCCTCTGGAAATCCTGTTCATGCACATATTATGGTCAACAAGTACTGTTTACATGGTTTGCACTCATGTAAGAGCCGGACACAATCTACCATTATTCTGCTAAATGTTTCTTCAAATGCAGAAATAGGTTACAGATGAGTCATAGGTATATTCTGATTTGGTTTTTCTACCATTTGACAAGAATGTCAAGACCTGCAGCACTTATAAACATCACGTTTAAGTTTGTCCAATAAAAGTGATTCAGGATCTTGTTATCGTCTTAAATTCTTGAGATGATAAGCCAAAGGAAGTTTATGGGTCACACTAAGAATTTCCTGTCTGTACGATTTTGGAACTACGATTTTATAGTTATCTGACACTATTCACCAGCAGGTATATCATATGGTTACCGTTGTCTCAAAAGATTCTAATTTTTAATGAAATTACAGACAGATACTTTTGTGGGTTCAGTTTCACTAATGGCCCTTTAAAAGCTAGACCAATATAGATGTCAGCTAAAGAAATACTTTTCTTATCAACATGATTCTCAAGAGCTGTCTTTGCCATAGCTCTGTTAACTGCACAAGCTTGGTGAAATTCTTTTTCAATAGGATAGACTTTCTGATCCAAAGAAAGCCTGTCAGTTACAAGTGGATTAACCACGATCTTATCTCCAGCTAGGTCCTTACCTAGCAATAAATAAACGCAGTCAATTAGTAAAGTAGACACTTTCAGGCTGTTCCTAAGCCTAAGTATGAAGACAAATTTACTCAATGGAGAAGAATATTACCAACGCTGCACTCTACTCCCTAAATAAGAACACTCTCATTACAAGAACACTTCATAGAAAAAGGCAAAGTACCTGATAATAAATATTATGATAAGCTCCTATGCACATTAAAATGTTAATAGTGATAGGACCGGCCGAATCACTCATGCTTGATATCGATCCCTTCGACATGAATGTTTCGATAATAAAATCAGATTGGAGTTTATTAGACCCAACAAATGTATTTCTTTCAATACATGACCTTGATCTTCACATCATAAACATAAGAGCATTCGAAATAGATCTGTCGTGATTCTGATGCTTATTTTTCAATATGTGACAATCATAAATAACGTGTCCTATATTCTTGCAAAATGAAGACATAATTGTTTCTGATCAATCTTATCAGATACTCGATCTCCAAAAGTTGTGGTAGATTGAATTTTGCAAAGGCTCGTATTAGGCTGAAAAAGAAGACTTACTTAGAAAAGAAACTTGAAGAGCTAAGGAATACTCGTTTGCAACACGAGCAGCAGTTTCTAAGGTTTGAACCTTATGCTCATCACGATGGGCTTTAACGTCACCATGGACGCAGTTCTGTAGGTCTTAAATTAATACTATTTGTCTCAGATTTGTCTCAGATTTTTGTATTCTTGATCGACGTTCTTGGCTAGGCACCACCTATTAAATAACTGCTTTTTATCTCGAAAATTCGACATGAGTTTGTCCTATTTATTTTTATAGTCCAGAAATTTGGACGATAGTTCTTTGTAACTAACATATAAACCTCTAAAATTCATTTCCAAACCAGATGATAGAACGTTCTCTTTCTCTCCTCCTTATCTAAATGCACTTTCTCCTCTTTTCTCTTTTTGCATTTTTCTCTCTTTTCTTTTTTTATCTAAATGTATTTACGTCTTCTCTTTCTCCACTTTCATTCTTCTATATCATTATAAATATGAAGATTTGTTAATTCTATTTCCATCTTTAATTTTGATTTTAATTTCTTTATTTTATGCTAGAGTTTGATACAAACTTACTAATCAAATCCAAAGCACCTTTTTCCAAAACATTCTTTTCCGCCACCTACTAGGGGCTTTTTTGGGTCTCTTGGCCAGAACTCGCCATATATCCTACTACTGTAAGCAATAAATAATGCTAATGAAAATACTTTTCAGTTCAGTACAAAAGAATGCACTTTTAAAAATATCGAATCCATTGAAAAAAATCATAAAATGTAATGAATCAAAAATAAAATATTTGAATTTCAAAACTAATACATAAGCAATTTAATTACATATTGTAATGACCCTATAATGAATTACATGTGTTAAGATTTGAATTCATCTATTTTATATATATTTTAAATTAATTTAATTTTATGTTATTGGATATAATTATTAATATGATAATGATTATGTTTGCATGGGTCTGGTATTATGTCAAAAGTATCGCGCTTACTTAGAACGTAAATGTGACTCGTGTAAGCACAATCTGCTCATGAAGGCTTTGTCGATACATGTAAACATTCTGGAAAAGCTATGTAAATGATTGGTTCTGACCATTTCATTACTTTTTCACGCTATTGTAATACCCAGGTGTTATTTCGTATTATTTTGTTTCAAATAATCAGCTACCTTTAATAAATATTCAGTCGTGGTCATAAGTTGAGAATCACATCTTTATATTTTATAGAGTTTCTAATACATAAAAGGTATTTCTGTTGGAAAGAGTTGTTCGTTCGTATGAAGAACAACATGTGTATTGATAGGGGTGGTAGCTGTACTTCTACTTCTAAATAAGTACTTTCCCTGCAGAACAACACTACTGGCTTTGGACAAAGAAATTTGCTGAAATTATCTCTAAATTGAAACAAAACAATGCAGATTGTCATTCACAGAGAAAATTCTAGATATTTTATGTTAACATTCGTCTGACGTCATAATCTGCCATCTTCGACCGGAACGAAACCGCTCCAACTTTTATTGAAGAACTCCGCTTCGTGATCGGACATATTCTGTTCTGTTTTCTTTCAGTACTCGTTATTATTTGTTTCAGCGCATCTGTGATTGACGTTCCTGTTTTATCCGAAACGGGTACACTAAAAGCGTATTTGTTATAAACGTCTACAACGTTAAACAAGTATTTCTTAGGTGCGCCATAAGCACCAACTTTAAACTGAGCAAGATTGGACACATCCACTAAATCTATCTCCTATATATCATCAACTGCACACGCGACAAACTATGTCGCGAAAATTTTCTTTTTTAGGTTTGTGTAGTTCGGCTGCGATAACATCATATAAATCTTTCCCAAATGCATGTTTATATTTTGGTCCAATGAAATACTGCACCAGCTTTCTATCCAAATGTTCTCGCAGCCCGTGAAGCAGGTCGTCTGTCGGCTCCACATCACGAAGCTCGTCGAACATTACTTAATCACAGCAGTACTTTTCCTGCTGTGTGTTCCTGTAGCAGATATCGTGACGCATTGCTATTGCATCCACTTGATTATAATTCTGTTTTCCTGGCATCGGATGATCTTTCTCGTTGAGTTGTCGATCCAGCGGATTGTAAGGCCCAATGTATTTATTACTTGGTAATGTTCAACCGCCTTTGGTTTCGGTAATGTGCCGATCCATTTGTAAATGTCGATTCCGCTGTCAATCACCTAGCGGTGTTTGCACGATTTGCAGTACGTGACGATTTTTTTTCTGCTCGATGCAAAGGTTTTTGTAGCAATTGCTGTTGCACTTCATTTTATTTTTATTCTGTAGACGACAATTATCGTCAGTCGCAACATAATCACAAATTATTTGAATTATTTTATCGACAGAGAAAATCTGCAAATATTGTGCTTCTCGTGACATTTTTAGCATTTTTTAGTCGATTTCTCGGCTGTTTTAGTAGATTTTTCACGAGAAATTGGCGAAAACATCGGACTTATTGCACGTTTCGCGAGGGCAAAAGTCCCTGGGTACTTAACGGGAATTAACATGGAGAAAAAGATTTTTTGATCATATTTACGAAAAAGCTGTTTAAACCTAATAAAATCGAGAAATTTTCTTCCGTAATGTCAATTCCCATTTAACATCCTGGGGTTTTTCACTCGATAAACAAGACATAGGACCAGTGTTTCTTGTCCTTTTCACTAAAAGGTTGGTGCAATTATTGTCAGCCGCGATTTTATGGGTGTTCATTAATCGTCTACTAAAATGACCTTGTCAACCCCAGAATCATGCTTGTTTTTTGTGGAACGTGCTTTTCATTACACCACAAACAACGGAGATACTTCTGAGCATCATTCTATTATTTTTGTTTTTTTCATCGTCTATTCCTTATTTTAAATTTTAGTTCTACACTTAATGCAGTAAATTGACATTATTATACATAACTTGATATAAAATTAACTGCCATGTCATCGTTTACGCGAGAAGGATGCTTATCAAATTGTAAAACAAACTTTAAAGAACTTGGATCCTTTGCTATCTGTCGGACAAACATGATGTAATTATAAACATAAGAAGATACTCCGATCGACTGCAGTTGATTAGACTAATAATTTATCTGATCAAATTTTAAAATATATTTTTGATGAAATTTTGCAGAGGAAGTCCGAACGAATCAAAATGATTTTCGTGGACAGCAACCCAGTAGGTGCTGGGGCCGTCGTTAAAATCTTCTATATTTACAAGGCAGGAACCACTTGCTTCAACGTCATCGAGTTCATCCTTGGAAAATACTTCGCGAAATTCTGCAACATCTTTCAATTTTTCGATGATATCAAAATTGCTCAACGGCTTATGGTCCCTTCTAGGGTCATTCCACGTCCGAATCATATTAGGCCTTTGTTCCTGTCGTTTTTGCTGCGATGTCATTATTTTATTATGTTACATAAAACTAACGATATATTTGTTTGAGTCCACTCCCAACTACTGCCTTTTGGATTGCACCAGGCACTACCGCTGACACTGAATCTATTCCTAATGTGCCAAGTCTAGGTAAAAATTTGCTAGCTATAACGGAGTTCGCTGGGCCGAAAAATCCACCATTCTTTGACATTGATATGACTTGGGAAACATATAGTTTAAGAACAAACGGTTTTCTTTCGATCGTTAAGCCGGTGGAGTTTATCGATCTGCTGTTTCGTTAGCAACATTTGTCGTTGGAGAGATCATTAAAGAAACAGACCTGCATTTAGTAATCACCGTCGACAATTTTTCAACCTGGCTTGTTGTGAGGTATATTTCTCCAGTGGTGTACTTGGTTTTCATGATGTTATATCTCATTATTAGAATAGACTTGAACGGACATTCTTACTTTCGTCGCGTCAATCGTCAAGAATGTATCACTGACAACCAACGCGTATAATTTATAATGTTCGGAAGGTAGAACGCCAAGTGTCCAAGTGACCTGGATATAAGCAGTCGATTCGATAGGTCGTTGGAAATGCTCGATACGTCAAAGTAAAATATAGGGTAAACGGAAAGAATGTCTGCTACCGGTATTTGAGATTCTCTGTAGCAGCAGGGAGGGTGAACCCTACAAATTTTTGCGACAAAATCGATTAAAGCCTCAGAATGCCCAATGGAGCCTTCCTACGAAATCTCATATTTCAACAAAAAAAAAATAAAGACCCCATTTACAATGGAGCCATAGCGATTTTGTCGTAAATATGTTGTCATAACCACCCTCAAATTGCTGCCAATAATTGCTATCATTGTTTTCATAGCCCTCCCTGCTGCTGGAAGGATTTCAGGGTTAATATAAATGATTTAACCGAATATCTGATCAAGTCCAATACGATATCGTGACCGAGGGGCGTGTAAATGTATTGTTATAAATCCATGTGGGACTGACTGAGCATGACTAAAGTAATTTTTGAATCCATTGAAGTCCGTATCGGAACACCATGTTTGCCAAATATTTCGTAGCATATGTGTATCAACGCCGTTGAATACAGCAAGAATATTGCAGTTATCGCGAATCACTTTTGGAATCTGAGTGTAGCGTTGAGTGACGTATATCACGTCAGTGATTTTATGCCTACCTCGTGAAAATATTCTAGCTGGGTTCTTTTGATTATCTAACATCACATCATCGTACACTACAAGATTGTTTATGTCTCCATCGAGGTCATCTACGCTAGGCGCATCATCAATATCTGTTATAAAGTCGATTACACTTTCACCTTTAATTTATGATGTATTCTCATTATAATCATTTAGCACTTCATATTACCGTTGATCATCTACGGATGGAGCAACTAAATATATTTTATCCCACTTCATAAATCGCATTATCAAATTAAGCAGCAATTGTGTTTTACCCGATCCAGATGGTCCGATTATAATGGCACGGACAGAATTCGGAAGCGCTGCGTGGTGCTTCACCGGTTCTCTTCTTTTAGTCGCTGAAAAATCAATTATATTCATAACGCTATATATAAATTATGGATATATATTGTGTTAAATGCAAAAAGCGTACTAGTACAAATGATGCTACGACGATTACAACTAAAAATAACAGATCGGCACTTACTGGTAAGTATGTAACATGTGGTACAAAAACATTTCGATTTATTTCTTTAAAAAAAAAGCGACACGGAGGTGATATCGCAGCCAAATTGGGAAAACTCCCCGGAACCTCATTGGCAAAATAGCCTGGAGAAAATCACCTTCCAGGATATAGCTACTGTGGTCCCGGAACGAGATTAGATCTCAGACTTGATGATCAAAATCAGCTCCGGCCTGGTGAGTATCCGATAAATGCTATTGATAAGGCATGTCATGCTCATGATGTTGCATATAAAAGCAATAATTTGCAACAAAGACATCTCGTGGATGTAAAATTAATTCATGCGTTAAATGCTATTTCCGATAAATCCTTCAAAGAAAAATTGGCTTCATGGTTGGTCAAATCAATTATGAAAGGCAAATTGATGTTAGGTGCTGGTAATTGAAAACACTAGTGTTTTTATAGTATGGAATCTATTTATTATTCTCCGAAAGGATAATGGAGGGGTAAAGTAGTAATCAGTAAACTCGCTAACGCTGCAAAAGTGAAAAGTCCACTGCGGAAGATTGGTTATCCAAACAAGCTATATGGCAAATTTATCTACCACCGCCTAAACAAATTAATTATTCTCATTTTGATTTTACCGTACTCAATGAAGTTCATCAGGCTGATTTATTGTTTTTACCACATGACTATGGTTACAAATACTCGCTAACTGTAGTTGATATTGCGAGTCGATTTAAACAAGCAGAACCATTGAAAACAAAGTCGGATTATGAAGTCGCTTCTGCATTTGAAAGGATTTATCAAATCTATCTATCATTTTCTTACATCAACGTTTCTTCGTCTCATCTTTGTCTATAAAAATAGGCTCAAAAAATTGATCATGCTGCAAATAATACGTGAGAGTTTCTTTGCTAAGATATATTTGTTTGCCCGACTTGTCCGAAAGTTGCATTGTGCTACTTGTTGTTTGAGTTTCGAGAGTAATATGATAATAAATAACCTGACGCGGACTAATTTGCATTATTCCTGTTGGCTTGTTGGCTTCACTCTTTTCTGTATTACTTGGAACAAATATAATTTTGTATCAATATCTATATGTATATGTATGTAACGTTTTTGAAAACAAAAGCCTGCTCATGTACGGAATTAAATATCCAGTGAGATAACCGGAAAAAGGAAAAACAAGAAAATTAACTAACAATCAAAACAAATAAACAAATAAAAACAAAAACCAAACAAACAAAAAGAAATGCAAGCAAGCAACCAAATAAACAGAAAACAACAAAACAAAGAGATAACAAGAAAACAGCAAGGAGAAAACTTGCAAAATTAAAACGTATAAATCAAACCAATGAAAAAGAAAGAGAAGGACCAAATCAAAACGGATAATAGCGAAAATTTATTACACTTGAAACGATAAGGGATTATCAAATTTATCAAATATATGGGCCTTTAATTGTTAGTGCCTAAACACAGAAAAATGATACACTCTAATAGATTACAATGTTGTCTATGAGGCTTTTAACCATATCAGGAGTAATGAAAATCACACACATATTGATGCATTAATTAAGACAACTAAGCTTCCCTCAAATTTGATGCAACCAAGGTATGGTAACTAGAAAGTAAATCATGGACAGAATCTTTACCATCTGTTATTTCAATGCACGCAATAATACCTTATGATTCAAACAATTTCTAAAAGCATTAGGTAATAGTTCGATAACACTTTAATACAATTGATGTATAAAGGCATCATGCAATAAAGAGGAGATACAAACCGAAGATGCGTTCATGTTCTTTATCTTCTTCGCATTTTTGACATACTTTAGATTCCATTTATTTTCTAATTAGTTTTTGCTTCTCACTATAATACCGAAATAGGATTTATAACTAGGCTTTATCCTTACTAGAATTTATTTGTGCTAACTCCCATTTCTTTGTAAATTAATCAGAAGCTAACAATGTAACAACTGAAAAACTTAAAGATGGAGAATTTAAAATAACTTCATAAAAACAAATGTGTTCTCATAGAGATGACTATGGGATGCAATTTAAAACAAATTGGACTAGTTCACTACGCTCCAGTATAGCTGTTACTTAATAAGCATTGCGAAGAGAGCTATAGGAAAATGATTTCATTTAGTCAAAAATAAAGCTGTTATCCCACTGTGTCCTAAAGCATATTTGTATTATATAACGACATTAGCAATAAACACTTATCCAATGTACATCAAAATGATAAAACGATGTTTGTATCTGCTTACCAGTTCTCTAAAGTATTTGAGCGATTTTTTGGGTAATTAATCACAGAGTCTTCACCAACAACAAATAAAAAAAATAGAAACGTGTTAGCTGAAGCATATTTTATTTCATAAATGTGTAATTGAAGCTTACATGAGCAGCAATATGTAATGCAAACGATTAGAACAAAAGCAAATGGCTTGCAATCGTCTTATCCTTTAATGGTCGAAATATTGCAAATATATAAGAATAAATGGTAGAGCCGGTCGTTATGACCCTCATACTGATCAATCAGTTTAACTTTCTTTTGACACTGTCATTAGGGCAAGACGGATTAAATGATAATTATCACGTAATAATATTTCGTCTTAAATAAACAGCATTTGTCTCTTACAAAAGATCTCTAATCCGACAATATTTTAATTGCAATTAACTGCAATGAGACAAAAATGAAATAAAAAGAATTTTAAAAGTTACACACAAGCAGTTTTATTACATATACGTTACACAAATACAAATCTAAGAAATAATTTCCGGATAGGTTCCAGGTGGTCTTTCAAGGCGTCGCTATGTATAATGATGTCTTTAATGTATGCCTCAAATCCATCTACATGCTCATAAAACGCTCAAATGTCGTGCACAAAGTTATCACTTTATACAGGTAAAGTCCAACAGGAAATGAAAATGCCGACATTTCGTTTCATGTTCCGTAAGTGGAATTTGCCAAATGTTTCTCTATTTGCAGAAATTGGTTACACATTTATCATTTCCAAGTTTGTTAATCCGGTAAATGTTTGTTGGTACTGCAAATGATTCTGTTTTGGTGACATTGTTCAATGTTCTGTATTCAGTGCACGTAGTTTAAGTATTATCTTGTCTTGGGACTGGTATACATAGTGAACTCCGAATAATTTGCTTGATTCAATAAAATCATTCTGAAATATATATTCAATTTCCTTTTCCAAACCTGGTCCAGATTAGTTCAAATATCGGAATTCCGAAGACTGGTTACGCCAAAGTCAATACCGTCTGATTGCAAAACATTGTTTTAAACCACACTGTAGGACCAAATTGATATACTCATTAACAGGACTATCTCTATCTAATAATCCTTTAACATATTTTTATGGCAGATTTGTATATCTTCCCGCCTCCCAGGAGTGTTGATAATATAATTTAAGTCACTTTATTTTAACTGTATAGAGCTAAATACTTAACCCAAAGAGAACTGTGAAATATGAGCAAGGAACTTTTCAATCTTATGGACCGGAAGATTATTTTAGATTCACTTCATAATAAGGAACGTTCCTCTTACATTGTCATTTGTAAATTTTATAATTAAATTATTTTGTTAAGCTATAAACTTGTTGGTTTTGCTTCGTTCTGTTACTTAGTTTTGACCATAGGGTGGTAGCATAATGAAATAGTTGGAATAAATTTTTGTTCTAACCTGTGATAATTGGAAATTGATCGAAGTACTTTAGTTATAGCGAATGATATCACCAACAATGGCGGTAACAGAGATTCGAGATTGAGATGTCTTGAACTTGTTGTAATTTTATATAAGCCTATAAGTTGTTGCTTTGGACTCTGAATTAAAGACTTTCCCATCTTATTATTTTGTGATCTGCTTCATTAGATACTAGTTGTGTTAGGCCTGTCAATATTTTGTATTCTAGAGTTCTTTGTTCGCGAGTAACGCACAATTGTCCCAATTCACAATATTGGCTATATGAAAGACGGAAATATAATTTCTAAAGATTTTTTGTGAAGTTGGAATTTGAATTTATTCATTACATTAGTTCTTGACCATAGCGTTTTAGTTCTTTAGACTATTTGTTTCTGCAAAGAGCAGCCAGATGAGAGAAAATTCAGAGATGCATGTACTGGTGTTAACATCATTAATTCTTTGGTTGAACATATTTAATGGTAGATGGAAGGGCAAGCCCCCATTTTAAATATGACTCAATGATTTTAAATTAAGTAAAAAAAGGAATGCAAATCAATACGTTTGATAAAATGCAACAAATGTTGCATTTCCCTAGAATACAAAATGAAAATTGAGAAATAACATACCATAATGATAATTAAATCCCATATAGTCATACCAGATTTATCATAAGTTCAAATGTGTAATGTTTCAATTGAATTCCATTGGTGTTCCTAATGAAATTACAATACAGTTTTAATTACCAATGGTTTCACGACGTAGGAACAGTCAAAGAAGTCAACGAAGTCATGAGAACAAAATAATAACGAAGAAAACTACACAAATTCAATATTTGAAGCATACTTCAAACATTCATATTACTCTACGTAACATTTAAACATCGCAAATCCCCTTCCCTAAACCTACGTTTTTTAGTTTCACTAGAAAAATATTCAAAATGGCATTTATTGAATCTGACATATTCGATTTTTTTTTAAAAATTCCACAAATGATAAAGAAAGAGTTATTCTTCTTCAAATTAACAACATGAACAGCGCCAGTTTAACTTTCTTAGAGTAATTGCATATTATTTGACTGTTTCTTTCCGATTAAAGGATGCTCTCAACAGTAACAGAGGAGAGGTGTATCATCAACATCATGAATATCAGAATACACGACGATGAATATGTAAATATTGATCTTTGTGCATATCGGTAACATCTGCATTTATTCTATACATAATAGCATGAGAATATGTTTATTTCAAAGGGGTCCTAGTGAAATAGCTATATATTTAAGCGTCAAGATATAAAACATAAACACTCATTAGAACAAAAGTCAATAACATTACCAGTGACCAAAACAAGAGATTTCACGTGCCACAAATTTAAAAAATTGTTTAAATTTTAGAAACGACTGAAGCTCATTCCCAATTTATTATTAAGAAAACACTTCATTTTGATTGATAAATGACAGACGTTTTATGGCTGAACACTATCATAAACTGTTCTCCATTGTATAGCGACCGGCATAGTAAACTTGATGATATCTATTTAGATATAACTTTTGATGAAGTCACGAGAAGTGTCATTTTGTCACCACGTTTGTATTTGGGCTTACTGTATTTGAGTACGTCTCTATTAATTGAATTGGCAAATTTTATTTTTTAACTATTGCCCCATACTGACCAGACTACGTCATCGTTATTTGTTGCCCCCATCAAGACATTCTAATATTTCAAAGAAAATATCGGCAGATATTTCAACGTTTGGTTTCTGCTTTAAATTTTCTTTGATTGTACCGAATGTATCGTTTTTTATTTGAATAAATCGTTCTTAAAATCACTGTTGACTTTTCGAATCCGTTTCAAATTGAGGTCAAACTTTGAAACTAGCCACAGCTATTGATCAAGCAAGAAATCAATAGCTGTATATAAAGCTTAACGATTCTACGGAAAATTAAATTACTGACCTTTTATCAATGTACGTAATAGTTTTAGCACAGATGGCATTGAGCATATGAAATTATTTATTTGCTTCCTTTGGAACTTTGACAAACCTTTTTCATCTGAAATTACATATACTTTTTTGAAGTGAAGGAAATATCGAAATTCATCATGTAAAATGAAAGCGCTACCACAGTCATCTGACATTAAAAGTATAGTTCTTCAATCTACATATTTTATCATCGTTTCCTGTCTAAAGTCTTGCCTTCTTGCGATTATAGAATTTTATTTATACCGTGGGCTAGTATTACATGGAATTAGCTGCAATTTGCGCTTATTCAGAGTGCTTATCAGTAGTCGTGCTACATGGGCGCGTGGAGAGAAGATCGGAGACAACACGCGGACTTTAAGTATATTCATAGTGTGACAAACGTCAGCTAATTTAGGTATCCATTTGTGTTGTTTTCTGATTGACCTATGCTCTAAAAATAGAAATTTGGAAAGCAAGACGCTTTATAATATTCAGCTAATAATTTATTTCGATACATTACAAAGTAAAATTGAGAAATAGAACTTACGGCATTGTCAATTAAATCCCCAAAATAATCATAGGCGTTAAGACTAAAAAACCTTGTAATTAAAATTCTGAATTAATCGTTAGTGGAAATCTAAATTAAATTCAATTCTAAAAGTGTTGATGTGTCTGCGGTAGCCGGTGTTCTGGTGTTGTACCAACAGTTATTTGTCGAAAAACAGGAAATATAATTTCTTGGTTTAAATTCACTATAAATCCCAGTGAATGTCTGTGTCGAGGCGCATTATTTTGTAATGCACACGTTCTATTTTCCTTGAAAAATTACTTGGATTGAATAATTTGAAGGAATACATTCCAGACCAAATGAACTACTGAACCAAACGATAATACAGTTATTTCTGCTTTTTTTAAAAGACGAATGAACAATGTCTTCAGTAATAAGATTGTATAGTCTTTCACCTGACCGCAGATCACAATTCATATTTTCTAAAAGAAACAACTGCATAATGAAAAATAAACTTGTTGAAGGTTCATATTTTATACAAAATGAATTTTTGCTATAATTAGAAATCTGGTACTAAAATGATAATATCAGATTGGTAGTAAACAACAAGTAATCTCGTCAATTCTTAATGAATTTCCAAAGTTCAAGAGAGATTTAGAGATAAACATATTTACAACAAACCCAAATTCAATATTTCAGGCCAGGTAGAAAATAAACTTAATTTTGGATGAAGTCCAACATAAGTCTTACATTGCAATACCATATAATGAAATAAAAATTAAATTAACTAACTAGTGATTTATATGCATACGTATCTTCTATCTTGATTAAAATTGTCAAAGATGTTTCATTCAAGTCGATATGGTTTGTAGCATGAATTGTCCGCTAAGCACGTGGTATCTCAGTACAACTGAAATTTAACTAAATTCAACGTATCCTCACAATAAATTGCTCAATCTTACTAAATACACCTAACAAAGGAATCATTCTAGTCATTTTATGTAAGTGCCATTTTGTTGAAGATAATGCGATATCACATACAGTATATACTGATGTTGTAATAAGATGCATTTTATGTTAGTGTCTAGCACAAGTTTGTTGTGTTGCATCTGAACGTAAACTTGTGCAATGAATATAATACAAAACACGAAATAAACTAAGTGAATACGATAGAAACCATGCATATGGTGCCTTAAAAGTCAATATTATCAGTTTTCATGTTATAGATCCGTGTTTGCAAACAAAGCTCATTTCTTCTAATTGCAACTGTTTGTTTATCAAATTAATAATGATGATTAATCGACTCCCTGAATTATAAAAGAAACCCTATTTACTGTTGTTGATTATCATTTGTTTCAAACAAAGCGCATATATAACAGGAATACACTCTGCTTGTGAAGAGCAGTTTTGATAGTATTGTTCTTGAATCGTTTTCGTGTATTCTTTCTTTGTTGTTTTGTTTTTGGATATAAAAGGACTTTGATATATTTAGACATATCAATTTAGAGAAAGATTGTTTGTTGCACATGTATATATATATATATATATATATATATATATATATATATATATATATATATATATATAATAAAAATCGCTAACTACATGTAGGTAGATATAAATTGGTAGAAAGATAATAACAAGCTAATAAGCTATCAAATGTATTTAACAGGAATAAATCAGATGTCTCATGTCTTTTTGCTTAAACGTGTACACTCATGATTCGGTGAGCGAATGATTGTCCCTAAACTTATGATTCAAGCAAATATATTGTGCACGTGAATCGCATAACATTTAAATCAAACGTATTATTATAATCACCGTTCAGACGATCATGCAAGAATAGTCAACAATATAAGTGCAGTAAATATAAAACATAAAAAGGTACTTTTATAAGCAAAGACAGACTTAATTAGAACTCGACTATTCTTGGAAATAAAAGAATGAACTAGAAGGATTAAAGATACTTCTTTATATTAAAGTAGACAACTTGTGCCAATAAGATTCTAAATAATAAACCGCATCTTCATATCAGAAAGTGTATTTATTATTGCTGAACTTAAGTCAAGTAACCCAGAAACGATGGGCTAATTTTGCATACCTAACATTGTACGTTGTGTTGTAGCACAACTGAAACTATCCCTATCATTTATTTAACATACGACTAAGAATGTTGCACCACCATAGGCCTCTATCATATGTAATAAAAAGGTATTATGATTTGTATAAAAGTACTGATGAAGGAGAATAAATGGTATAAAGGCATATATAGCTTCCATCAACTCAGGCAGCAAACTTAACAACAGTGGTCTTAACAATTGCTTAGACTCATTAGCGGAAGCATGAGAAATTAAACATGTGCACAGGTAAAGGTGTTTCGATTAGACAGCTATAATGGTTTGTTTCTATGTTTCATTGTGAACTTATCTTTGACTTAATTTACATCAACTCTTTAGTAAAATGCTTTCATTGTGGTATATCTCCTAATGAAATTTTTATCATATTTGATAAACAGCAACTGCGATAATAAACGTGTTCAGTATTGACAATATGTCATCAATAAGTTTCTGTTAACGTAGGCTCTATAAAAATAAAACTCATTCAACACCTAAAGCAGGGTGCTAAAGCAAGGGTCATAGGGTTATTTTAGAAGGTGTAAAAATTATTTACCGACTGGGGCGGTATCCACTAATAAGAACGACAGGTGTTCACATATCATCAAAATTTGAACTCTAATTTTTAAAGTATTACCGAGTACAACCAGTTATTAATAAGGTCCATAAACTCAACATTCGAACAATGTGATCTTATAAGTTGGGTAGTGAACATCATAAGAGGAAGCCTGATAAATTGAACAAGCAGACTGCGATTGCAAAGATAGATGTATATTAGTTTATGTTGTTTTTTTTCTATGTCTTGGTATCGAAATCTCTTTGAATGAATTTCATTTGAGTCATCCGTACAAGTTCTTTTTGAGGTAATTTATACTAATGAAACTATTTATTGTACTTGATCAATAATAAATATGACTCACAAACGGAAAATGCCAGTGTACATTGCATAAGAGTCATATTAAATACACATCTTTAAAAGTGTTCAGCGTTGTTTATGGGTTACCAATAAATTCATGTTAACATGGGTTCTAAAGAACACCCAATGAAAAGTACAAGTAAGACATTAAAACGAAGTTAGCCTATCAACGTTTTCTGCCGGTCTTATGTTAAAAGGTGTGACAGTATTTACCGACTATCTACTATTAGAAACGTTTGAATGAGTTCATTGGGTGAACGTAATAGGAAACTATTGGATTGGTCTGACCTGACCAAAAATGGGTCATGGTTAGTGAATATCATAAGAGAAAGCCTGATAAATTGAACAAGCAGACTGCGATTGTACAGATGGATGTATATCAGTTTATGTTGTTTTTTTCTATGTCTTGGTATCGAAATCTCTTTGAATGAATTTCTTTTGAGTGGGTGACGGGTGGTGCAAGTTCCTTTTATGGTAATGAAACTATTTCTCGCATTTGCTCAATAATAAGACTCACAAACGGAAAATGTCAGTGCACGTTGCATAATAAATCCACATATTTCAAAGTGCTCAGCGCTGATTATGGGTTAACATGGGTTCTAGAGAACACCCAATGAAAACCACAAGAAAGATATTAAAACGAAGTTAGCCTATCAACGTTTTATGCCAGTCTTATGTTAAAAGGTGTGACAGTATTCACCGACTATCTACTATTAGTAACGTTTGAATGAGTTCATTGGGTGAACGTAATAGGAAACTATTGGATTGGTTTGAGCTGATCAAGAATGGGTCATGGTTAGTACTGGACCAAGGAAAAGAACCATAACTAAAGAAAACGTTCGGCTTAGATGGGTGGTGAGGTTTGGAAAAAAGTATATGTATGTGGTGTTTTTCTTTTGCAAAGGAGTCTATCCTTTTACTATCTGTCAGTCATGCTAAAAGTATATATTTTAAAAATACATTTGGAAAATTTACTAATAGTATGTTCATTGTATGTAATTATTAATTGTGCTCCGTGAAACACAGTGCAGTTGATACAAAGAAATCCAATGGTTACGTCTTTAAATCATTCTGAAAATAAATTACAGGATTTTACTGTCAGTTTAAATGTTTACTCACCACTACTAATAAGACGAATCCTCTCTGTATATTTGAATGATATCTCAGAGGTTAGATTGTACAAGACTTTTCATTAAACTTCCTGTTTCATCCACAAGTGTCTCCACTATCCACAACCAGATAAACTAGGGCTTCTGGGGTTGAGAGCGGGATCATGATGTACCCGTTATCAGTATATTTAGATTAAACTACACCGAAATGGGTATGTCCCAGTAAACTCTCTCATGATGTGCAAATAATCAATTGAGCAGGAAAGATAGCGAGTACATACCTTTAAAGTTTGCAGGATAAGGTAATCAACAAACACACACACACACGCTATATATATATATATATATATATATATATATATATATATATATATATATATATATATATATATATATATATATATAGTTTGATACAAACATTACTATCATACAGGTTAGAAAAATTAAATTCGTACTCTACGGAGTTACGAACTGAGGTCCACGAGTAAATGGAACCCATCGCCTTGCCTGCACACACCAGACCATATACCGTCACAACTAAGCACGCATCAATATAAAATGATGGCACTGAATCGGTGTAATATACTATTATTTTTGCCTTTAAATATATTTGGTTTTGTTACATCACATAAAAATGACCTTGATATGATATAAAAGAGTTTGTAAATAGCATTTAACCACACCAAGAAAACAATTGTTCTCGAGTTCTTGGATATAGACTGTACTATCTCGTGTTTTTATGTTCCTTCTATAATATTATACTGAAATTATATTGTTTTGCTGCGAACCATGACAATACTAAAAATTTATTGCCTGGAAGTCATAAATAATAAATAATTGACATTTTCCATTTTCTGGCAATTACAGCATTGTATAATTCTTAAAATTTTGGTTATATATAGTTTTTTTTTACCAAAACCCGCTAACGAAGACATGAAATTTTGTAGGCATGTTGTTAAGTAAATCTCCATGACCTGCTTAGAGTTTCAGCTTTTGTCATTATTTTCTGTTCAAATGTTTATTATTTGTGGAGTGGATTAGGAAAGGTTTATACATTTATTTGGTAGAAACGTTTAGTAAAGTTGAAAAAGTCTAGATAGACAAGAGATGTTATGTGTATTAGTATGCAGATGTAGACGATTTGATTATATGTTCAGGCTGAAAATGTTACATTAGTACGTGACAAAATAGAATCATGTTTGGTCAAAATCTTAATCTTCTTGAAAAATATAACGCTTATATAAATTCTAATATCTTCATATTTTCACATGTAACTCCACATAACATTAGTAGTAATCATTAGGAGGATATCCTCCTAATGTCAGAAGTACTCCTAATGTTTGTGTGTAAACATGGGGTTATCCTCCTAATGTATGTAATGTGTACAATATATAATCTTCTTCCATTAAAGAGTCAAAGCAATTTCATGATCGGTTTCAATTATGTAATCAATATTGAAGAAAACCATATTTAAAAAATAAAAATGTATTTCATGTGGACAAACATCTCAATAGTTGTGCATATGAAAAATGATAGAAAAGAGGCATTCTTGCTTTAATAATATTTGAAGCACATTTTGTATACTGTAATTTTGAATTTACCCATTCATACATTCTTCAGGTTAAACTTCTCTTACTTAAGTCAGAAAAATGGTACTGCTGTAAAGCATTTCAATTCCCACAGTTGTTTCTGGAATAAACCATTCTAATGCGAAACGAAAGTTTCATAATGTAAGTGTATACGTCGACGTTTTATAATTTCTTTCATTTAATTAATCTGAATAAGGAATGAATTAATGTTTTCAGTTCTGTCCTTATATACATCTCCGAGTACCTATTACGATAAAATGTTGCACTATATCACTCTGGACAGACCTTACTATTCCGTTTAATATTTCACAAGTCTTAATCATGTACACAACCACTTGACTTTAACTAGCCAATCATAGATAGCTCCAAACTTGTAAATATATGTTGTGTTAAGTATCGGCTCGTTCATAATAACAAAAAGAAAGAGTAACTACAACAAGCCCTGTCAATGTTAACAAAGATAATTTATTTCCCTAGAAAACACAGCGAAAAGGTAAACAGATGAAATAAGACTTAGGATTTACAAATAAGATCGAAACATGTGTTCTAAAGTTGTGAAAAAAACATGCGTCTTGTGAAAAACAGATCTAAATTTATAGCCTGAATCTCAGTTCAGTTCTAAGATGGCTGATGAAAACATCAGACGAAGTTTAACACAAAATGTCCAACATTTTAACTGTGAATCAAAATTTGTATTATCCTGTTCCAATTTAGAAATAATTTTAACACATATCTTTGTCCTAAAGCCAGTAGTGTTGGTCTCCAGGAAAAATAATAATTGTTTAAAAAGTAGACAAAGTGCCGCTACTTCCACTAACAATATACATGTTGTTCCTGATACGTTCGAACGAAAAACTCTTTCCAGCACAGAAATAACTTTAAAGGTATTAAAAACTCTATAAGATGTTATGACCTGACTATCAACTTATCACCACGACTGAATGACTTTTTCGTACAGGTAACTGAGCATTTAAAGCAAGTCAATACATCACACACACACACGAAGGATAGGTGGTGATTTCAAAAGCACACCTGGGCATCACAAAAGCATAAACAATTATTATTAAATCATTTCCATAGCTCTTTCTGCCTGTTTACTTACAACGACGAAACCTTCATGCAAAATGCATGCTGACACGAGTCACATTTACGCTTTAAGTAAACACGATGTTTCTAACAAAATGTCAGACCCAGGCAAACATAATCGTCATCATAATAATAGTTACATTTAATGACACAAAAATGAAATAAAATTGCAGTAGAAATAAAAATAGAAAATTCAAATCTTAACACATTTATAATTTAACTACAGGGTCGTAACAGTTGATTATCAGAAACTTGACAACACCTATTTACAGATCCTATGCAATATACATGACATAATTGAAACAAAATGTAGATAGTCATGCATCAAAAGTAAAAACAACACACACACACACACACACACACATATATATATATATATATATATATATATATATATATATATATATATATATATATATATATATATATATATATATATATATATATAAAACACCTACCCTCATAATGGAAAAGAAAAATGTCTCATAAATGACACAAAATACATTAAACAAGGCACTATAGTGCAAAGTTACGTGAAAGTGCATCTGCAATTACATTCCCTTTCCCTTGTGCGCATTTCAGAAATTATATTTCCTGCAAAATCAAACCTTAACTTTGATAGATTGACCTGACCATGTTCTACATTTTTTCCTAAGAATTTTTCCACAAGCTCGCTAAAAGCTCACCTTTAATCAAATTATTGTCAAATTTGTCCCATGAAATTGTTACGTGACAAGGGCGCGTACTCAGTAAGAAAGAAAAGAGTGAAAGCCAACAAGCTTGGTATATTGTAACAAAATATGTATTTCCCTAGGCAACAATGTAAAAATTGGTAAAAATGACTTACAATCTGTGAATATAATCCAAAATGAAATCCTAAGAATACAAAACTCCAAATCCTATCACTAAATAATCCTATAAGGATCCATGTTCGAGTCCCGACGACGTACAAATATTGAAGGCGACGACGTCAGATGTTTTCTAATGTATGAATAATAATAATTCTTCACTTGAATCAGTCTTTGCTTCCGAATAATTCCAAGATAAACGTCTATGAATATATTTTATAATTTTTATAGGAATGTCAACTTGTTGAGTTTCCAGCGGAATAAATTATTAAATCCAAATATCAGACGAAGAACAAACAATCTTAGCAACAAATAAACAATGCATCTTGTTCCTTCAAGGTTTAGAATGACCCTCCCGGATAATTGAAGTCTCGCGAGATTGGTCATGTGGTCTCTTACTACACTAATTGTGGCACGTCAGCCAGTCACCCAACCTAACAACCAATCATAAAAGGCTGTTTGCAAACAATGATAATGCAAAGAATTATGACCCTCATACTGATCAATCAGTTTAACTTTCTTTTGACACTGTCATTAGGGCAAGACGGATTAAATGATAATTATCACGTAATAATATTTCGTCTTAAATAAACAGCATTTGTCTCTTACAAAAGATCTCTAATCCGACAATATTTTAATTGCAATTAACTGCAATGAGACAAAAATGAAATAAAAAGAATTTTAAAAGTTACACACAAGCAGTTTTATTACATATACGTTACACAAATACAAATCTAAGAAATAATTTCCGGATAGGTTCCAGGTGGTCTTTCAAGGCGTCGCTATGTATAATGATGTCTTTAATGTATGCCTCAAATCCATCTACATGCTCATAAAACGCTCAAATGTCGTGCACAAAGTTATCACTTTATACAGGTAAAGTCCAACAGGAAATGAAAATGCCGACATTTCGTTTCATGTTCCGTAAGTGGAATTTGCCAAATGTTTCTCTATTTGCAGAAATTGGTTACACATTTATCATTTCCAAGTTTGTTAATCCGGTAAATGTTTGTTGGTACTGCAAATGATTCTGTTTTGGTGACATTGTTCAATGTTCTGTATTCAGTGCACGTAGTTTAAGTATTATCTTGTCTTGGGACTGGTATACATAGTGAACTCCGAATAATTTGCTTGATTCAATAAAATCATTCTGAAATATATATTCAATTTCCTTTTCCAAACCTGGTCCAGATTAGTTCAAATATCGGAATTCCGAAGACTGGTTACGCCAAAGTCAATACCGTCTGATTGCAAAACATTGTTTTAAACCACACTGTAGGACCAAATTGATATACTCATTAACAGGACTATCTCTATCTAATAATCCTTTAACATATTTTTATGGCAGATTTGTATATCTTCCCGCCTCCCAGGAGTGTTGATAATATAATTTAAGTCACTTTATTTTAACTGTATAGAGCTAAATACTTAACCCAAAGAGAACTGTGAAATATGAGCAAGAAAATGAGAACTTTATCACCAGGCTGAAACATTTTCTTTATTTATCTTTTTGTCATATGTTTATTACATTTTTGATATGGTATATTGCAGACCATTTCTTCCTACCTCACATGATCTGACAACTTATTTCCAACGTTTGTGCTCTTAATCTTCGGTAGAAAGCGGTTTCGTCTTACAAATGAGAATGTTCAACGGATAGTTTGAACAAAAACATTTTCAATTTAATCATTCTTGAACTGACCCTTAGTGTGAAGTCTTATTGACTCAAAAATAACTATTGAATGGAGTTTCAATGGCTAGACAACGTATAAAGCTTAAACGACTCTATTGTCTTATGCCAGTAACAGACAAGAACAAGAACAAAAACGTTTGGTAGAATTTAACAAATATTTTCAATTCTTACAATAGAACGTGCATATTTTAAATAACGTACAGTAATGCATATAAAATCGCAAATAGTCCTAACAGCATTATCACAAGTTCAACTGTATGATGTTCCAACTGAATTTCAATGATATTCTAAATGATTTCCAATATTCAATGTCTAATCTCAAATATGCTAATATGCCAGTAGTCTGCAGTGTGACGATGTGCCAACAGTGTTTGATGTATCACAATGATATAATACAAAAGTGTTCTTGTCTGAAGTCCCCAAAATTCCAAATTAATGTTCCAGTCAGAAGGATATTATTGATGAGAACTGCGTAATTTTGATGAATAATAATTTAAATGAATAATGGATCCGAAATGAAATACTGAACCTAACAATAATACTTACTTTGCATTAGATGTTAATGCAAGAATTAATAATTAATTAAGTAAACCAGACTATGCTAAAGCAAAGACAAATACTAGAATCCAGTATGATAGTCAAAAGTTCATTTCTAGAAGATTTTTGAGTTGTTTACAAGACAAGATCTATTATTATATTATAATAAAAAATGGGAAAAATCAGGTAGACAAGGTTTTATGGAAGAATTTCAATGTGATAGACCCTGATAAAAATAAACATGCTTACTTATTTATCCTCCTAATTAATCCACAGTCGTATAAAAATATAAGCTATTTATTATGTTGTTTATAAAATAAATGTTACTGGACTAAAAAACATGGACTTGATTTTTGACGAGGTCAAGTATCTAATACAAATGTATATACCATATAAGCATTAAGAAAATCAATAAGAAATACAAATTTAATATGCAGAACATTATGCACTGACCACTCGTCATAGCCATACAATCCACCCTATACAACAGTGTGAAATCTGGTTGGTTTCAATCTGTGAAATCAAAACACCCGGGAGAATCAAATTTCGAAACGAAAGAAGTTAATTTTAGAAATAAATATTAACTTATCTGAAATTGATATCCTGAAGGAGCCCCCAATTTCTGATACGAGTATGTAGTCATAAACTAAGTAACATAAGGAGGCTAAACAAGTAAGTTTTGTACAACTGAACAAATAAGTTAATTATGAAAGTTATAAAATAAAACTTGAAGAGGAAATTGCAGTATTATGAATTAAATCTAAAATAATTCCAAAAGTTATATCACAGGTGCTAAAAATTGAAAATTTTGAGTGAATTCCAGATCATCGAATGTACTAGTCTGATAACAGTCACGATGTATCACAATAACATTTTCCAGAACTCCTTTGACTAATACACAATAGTCCCAGAATAATATTTCAATCCAATGAGCACTGTTAGTTTCAGTGTATAATCCATGCAAATGGCTCCTCTCGAACTATATCTAAACACGAAATTAAACACATACGCAGATTTATATTAATATATATGAAATAAGAATCAGAAATATGAATGAATTTAAAACAGGAATTAATTAATTGCTCATTCATCTCCATATATACATCTCTAAGAGTCTAATACATTTTGCAATATACTCCTACTCAATGTAATATTTTACGATGCTTACTCAATGACAAAACCGCTTGACTTTAAGTAGGCAACTTTAAATAGTTTCTAACTTCTAAATATGTTTATTATTAGAACCTTGGACACACCTATCTGTTGACCCTATGCAATCAGCGTTTCAAAGGTTGAACATACAAAATATATACAGTCGTGCTGCAAACTTTACAACAAGTATGGATATACATAACAACTGATATTGGATATACAAAACAACATATATAAATATAACAACGAAATGCACACCACATAATTAGATCGTTGTCATATTTTATTTAATTCGTTGATGTAACTATCATCTTTAGCTAACACTTCTCATTAACATGCTCTTCTCATTCTCACAGATTATCTCCATTTCTATACGACCGTTTCGTAAATATGCCTCTTCCCATGAGAGATGCATTGAACATTTTCACAACGGTTGGAGCAATAAAAAGAGCTAGAATATACCTGGACAAAATAATAAATGACCACTGCTAAAGCAAATCCTAGACTTTAAAGCTATTAAGCCAAAACAACTTTTATAAACAGAGATCGATCATACCTGTCTTAGAAGGTAGACACAGTGATACAGACTAGGTTCCCTGTCCAATATAAGTTCGCGTATTATTAGTAATACACGCCAAACTAAGTCTCATTTTGTCATTTCCTAAGTTTGCATCAGCTGACTGTCATGTCTGTCACCATTATTTCTATATTAACCTGTTCAAAAAAGAAAAAGTATTGCTGTTGGATTTTGTTTCGTCTTTTCTGTATTTAGCGTCTTTCTGATGCAGTTTCCGACATAATAATGTACTTCTTCAATGACGATATTATTTATCATGTGCAAATAATAAAAGCATGCCCACAACAAAGGATTCAGGCGCTGTAATATTTTTGTGTAATTTGTACGACTCTATGGTCTTAAAGACAAACAAACAGAAAGAGCGAAAACCAGCAAGTTTTGTAAAGCTGAAAATTTGACTTCTTTCCTTAAAATACAAAGTCACAGTATGGTGAATGAAATTCTTAACAGTATTGAATGTTCTATCAAGTGTACATGTATCGAGTAATCAAGTTGAATTTAATTTTGTATTCCAAATGATGTTCACTAATGTATCAAAAGTAATCGTGAAATCACTATGACACAATCCGAAAATGTATTTAAATAAATGTACAGTAATTTCGGAACAGTTATAATTTTTTGTATACTGAACTGTTCGAGCACATGATGTGACTAATTGGGTTAAATACATTACTTATGTTTGCTACGAAGAATAACTAATTTTCAATAACAAAAATATCTTAATAGATTACCAAAACAGAATACCAGTAGCATCGCATGTTAAAAAATCTCAACCAAGCATTGGAACTTTGAATTAATTTTAGTCACCATGTAAGAATGAGCCATTTTTTTAAAGTGCAAATGTTTTACCATAAAGAGAATTAGTGTTCCAAATATTGTTCAATCAATGGCCATTGCAAACAATCATCATGAAAAATAATACACATACTATAGATGTTGTTGTTGTTGCTGTTTTACGCCGTTTTTCAGCACACGATACATGGCTGCCAGTATTAATGGTGGAGGAAGAAACCAGGAAATTCCCGGAAATAATCACCAACCCACTAGAAGCTACTGGCAAGCGTTCTCATATATGAACATTAGCCAAATCCTAGAGTTGAACCCACGTAGATAGAGGTGAGATGGCAGTGATCCGTAACGGACAGCACTTTAGACCACTTGGCCACAAGGGCCCCTATAATTTCGATGTACATAACAGTAATATTTTGGCATCGCAAAATGGTTTGAAATGGCAATATAAGAAAATTATATTTTGCACGAAAGAAATAATCTGATTGTGAAAATAAAATCTCTAAATGCAGTTTCAAATGAGATTTTCTTTGCATGATTCTATTCGCGGTTATTGCATGGTTACTTTAAACAAAAACTGCATGTCTCATCCTGTGAAATGAAGTGATGAATAAATATACTGGAATAACTGTTAAATCTATTTTCAAACGGAACATATTATTTCTTAAAAAGACAAAAAGTCGTTTTCATAAATAGATGTGATATGACATCTCATTTTTCGTATAGGTCAAATGCCAATATACCAGTTGGAAGATAAATGCACATGCTCTCCTAATCGCGTTTTAATTTGGTTTCATTAGTTTCACAATAAACATCACAACTATTATATTTAGTAATAGTATGTGTACCGAAATGCTAATGTGCGTCACATGACACCAGGAAAACTGAAACTATGATGTGAGTTCTGTCTGCTGTCCTATCATGTGATAAGACTAAATATTCCCAAGATTTCCACCACGTGTTTTGTCCATAATTAGTATAGGATACAAATGTAACATGAAGAAAGATATTACACATTTTCTGCTGGGACAGTTTTACGGCATCAAAATGTATATGTCAAATGTGTTAGATTTCTCATCAGATGATATTAGGAAATATAATTATTATCTGTGTAAAATGATGTATTATAAACGCACTTTCTAATTAAATCTAGTAATTTAGGAAAACATAAAAGTATACTTTCTGAAAATAGAAAACAGCATAAGAATAATATATTTCTACATATGTTCAAATCTTTACTTTAAACACAAAAATAAATTTGAAAGAGTTTAAAATTCTTCTCAAAGTAAATGCTGTTCAAAGCTAACTTTGCGAACATTGATATATTACATCGTTAAAGTATAGAGAGTTCAGATAGTCAATAGGTAAATTATAATTTACCCTTTGACAACCTGAAAATTATTAAATACAAATCTCAAGATTGTATATTAGAAGTGGATTAAAAGTGAATTGTGTAGTGTATTAGGTGTATTTTAAAAAAAAATATTTAATGATTAGTATGTCAAATAGATCATATATGCACGAGACAACAATTATAATCTTTGGCCCAAGAGTGGTCTTTGAGAAGTGTAAAAATGCAATCATTAGACCATTAAGTAGGTAATAGCATGTTGACAATATTGCCAGATCACAATATCATGACAGTGTATATTCTGATACTAATGCGAGAAAATGACCGTGATTCCATGGAAAAGGTATTTGTTTTAATCTTGAGGAAATAATTGACAAAAATACTCTATTTTTCTTTTACATATTTAATTTTTGAGAGACAGTGATTCATGGTACAACCTCCATGAATACTGAATGACAGTTTTGCTGACTGTAATAACCAGATGTTAAAATATTTATTGTTTGCAAATAAGCTCATTTCTTTAAATTGCAACTTTGTTAAACAAACTAACAATGATTATTAATCGACTTCCTGAATCATAAAAGAAGCACTATTTACTGTTTGTCGATTCTCAGATTTGTTTCAAACAAAGCGCATGCATGTATATATTCGTAATCCAAAGCTCAATATTAGTGCAAAATGAATGCATGAAAATAACCTGAATTAAGTATTCAATATCAGTTTATATGCACCGACTTATCACTGACATGTGGCTTCTCTTCAGTCACAGTGTTAGCGTTACGTTTTTCATGATAAACATCAATTCATTACAACCTTCCGGAAGTTACATGCACTACCTAGCTTTTGATTACGACTACAGCCTAGTGCATCATAACAGGAATACAATCAGATTGTGAAGATCACGTCAGATCGAATTGTTCTTAAATGGTGTTCGTGTATTCTCTTTGTTGTTTTGCTTTTTGATATAAAAAGACTTTGATATATTTAGATATATCAGAGTAGAGAAAGACTGATTGTTGCACATGTATATGAATATATATATATATATATATATATATATATATATAGATATAGATATATATATATATATATATATATATATATATATAACTCGCTAACTACATGTAGGTAAATATGAATTGGTAGAAAGAAAGATAATAACAAGCTAACAAGCTATCAAATGTGTTTAACAGGAATAAACCAGAAGTCACCTGTCTCTTTGCTTGAAAGTATACACTCATGATTCGGTGAGAGAATGATTGTCCCTAAACATATGACTCAAGGCAAATATATTGAACACGTTAATCCCATATCATTTAAAGCTAACTTATTATTTTAATCACCGTTCAGAGGATCATGCAACAATATGACACAATATACGTGCAGTAAATATGAAACATAAAAAGGAACCGTTATAAACAAAGACAGACCAATATTGAACTCAACTATTCTTGGAAATAAAAAAATGAACTAGAAGGTTTAAAGATACTTTCTTATATTTAAGTAAACAACTTGTACCAAGAAGACTCTAAATAATAAACCGAATCTTCATATCAGAAAGTGTATTCATGAATGTTGAAATTAAATCAAGTAACCCAAAAACAATGGACTAATTTTGCACACTACAATTGTACCATTTATTGGAGCAAAACTTTAATTACCCGTTCCAGTTATTTAACATAAAACTAAGGATGTCGATCCATCATAGGCCTCCATCAAATGTAATTAAAATGATTTGTATAAAAGTACTGATGAAGGAAAAATTTTTTTTTATAAAGGTATAACTAGCTTCCATCAACTCAGGTAGCAAACTTAACAGTGCTCTTAATAATTGCTTAGACTAATTAGCGGAAGCCTGAGAAATTAAACAGGTGCACAGGGCTTGTACAGGCAAAGGTGTATCGATTAGACAGCTACTTTGGTTTATTTATATGCTTCATTGTGGACTTATCTTTGTCTGAATTTACATTAACTCTTCAGAACAATGTTTTCATCGCGTTATATCTCCTAATTAAATTATTTGTCCTATTTGATGAATAATACATATGATTCATAAACGGCAAATGCGATAATAAAAGTGTTCAGCATTGAGAATAGGCTCAATAAAAATAAACTCACTCAACACCTAAAGCAGGGCTCTTAAGCAAGCGTTATATTAGAAGGTGAAACAGATAACAGGAAGGTGAAGCCTGATAAATTGAACAAGCAGATTTTGCTTGTACAGGTAGATGTATATCAATTTATGTTGTTTTGTTTCTATGTCTTGGTGTCGAAATCTCTTTGAATGAATTTCGTTTGAGTCACCCGTGCAAGATCTTTTTACGGTAAATTATACTAATGAAACTATTTATCGTATTTGATCAATAATAAATATGAATCACAAACTGCAAATGCCAGTGCACATTGCATAAGGGTCATATTAAATCTACATCTTTGAAAGTGCTCTGCACTGAGCATGGGTTACCAGTAAATGTATGTTAACATGGGTTCTTGAGAACTCCAATAAAAACCATAAGATAGATATTAAAACGAAGTTAGCCTATCAAAGTTTTCTGCCTGGCCTACGTTAAAAGGTGTGATAATATTCACCAACTATCCACTATTAGTAACGTTTGAATGAGTCCATTCGGTTGAACATAATAGGAAACTATTGGATCCATTTGAACTGACCAAGAATCGGTACTAGTCTAATGAAAAGATCCATAACTAAAGAAAACATTCTGCATAGATGGTGGTGTAGTTTAGAAAAAATATATTTATGGGGTGTTTTTCTATTGCAAAGGAGTCTATCCTTTTTCTATCAGTCAGCCATGCTAAAAGTATATAATTAAGTAGGACATTTAGAAAAATTACTAATAGTATGTTCATTGTTTGTAATTATTAACTGTGCTCCGTGAAACACAGTTCAGTTGATATGAAGAAAACAAATGGTTAGGCCTATAAAATTATTCTGAAAAGTAATTACACGATTTTGCTGTCAGTTTAAATGTTTACTCACCACTACTAATATGATGAATCCACCCTGTATATTTGCATGATAACTCGGAGGTTAGATTGTACAAGACTTTTCATAAAACTTCCTGTTTCAACAACAAGTGTCTCCTCTATCCACAACCAGCTAAACCAGGGTTTCTGGACTTTAAAGGCGGGATCATAATCTACCCCGTTATCAGCTTGTTTGGATTAAACTACACTGAAATGGGTATGTGCCAGTTAACGCAGGAAAGATAACGAGTACATACCTGTAAAATTTGCATCATATGATAATCAGCACACACACACAGACACACACACACACACACACACACACACACATATATATATATATATATATATATATATATATATATATATATATATATATATATATATGTAAATATATATATATATATATATATATATATATATATATATATATATATATATATATATATATATATATATATATATATATATATATATATATATATATATATATGTGTGTGTGTGTGTATGTGTGCGTGGTTATATATATATGTATATATGTAAATGTATATGTATCTAATCTTGCATGAATTTGGCTCTTATATATAAGCATCAAACACGCTCTTTGTGTATTTTGGCTTTATGATAGTTTCATTGACAGTAGTATTAAAAGAAGCATGTACGTATGATTGTGAAAATAGTGGCACATGCACACAATTCATTTAATAATAAAATAGCACCAGTCCTCATTGGCCTACACGTCACTCAAAAAAATAAACATTTTAAGGATAGTAAGGAAACATTGTTTACAAAAACATTCTCATCTCTTTGGTCGCGTGTATTTTGAATGAAAAGGATATCTGAACGAGCGTACAAACAGGATCAAGTCAGTGATTGAACAAGAGTCCCAGGTGGAACTGAGAGGTCTTGTCTGACTGAAAATCTACATCGAAAAGCCAAATGCTTTAGCAATTTGCATGGTAAATTATGCCAGAAAGATCATTTATGACATTTAAAGTTTCCTTATTTTTGATAATGGCAGCCTTATTCGATAGTATGTTAGCAACATTTGTATAATCTTGGAACAGTTTAATTTGACATCACTGAAATAAAGATTGATTTTACCGGCTGTTTTAACATGGTCTCTATCATCACTTTTGCTGACGCTGCATATTGCACTTGGTTTGCCTTTGCTGAAAAAAATACATTAGTACGTGACAAAATAAAATCCTGTTTAGTCAAAATCTTATTCTTCTTGAAAGATGTAAAGCTTATATAAATTCTAATATCTTAATATTTTCACATGCAGCTCCACATAACATTGTCAGATGTCCTCCTAATGTTGGTTTGTAAACTTGGGGTTATCCACCTAATGTAGGTAATATGTATAATATATAATCTTCTTCCATTAAATGAGTCAAATTAATTTCATGATCGGTTTCGATTATGTAATCAATATTATTTTAAAGACAACCATATTTAAAAAAAAATGTATTTCATGATGATAAACATCTCTCTAGTTGTGCATATGAAAACTGATATAATAGAGGCATTCTTGCATTAATAATATTTCAAAGACATTTAGTCTACTGTTATTTTGAACTTACACATTCATACATTCTTCAGGTTAAACTTCTCTTGCTTAAGTCGGAAAAATGGTACTGATGTAAAGTATTTCAATGTCCACAGTTGTGAATCTGAATAAAGTATGAATTATTGTTTTCAGTTCTGTCCTTATATATATCTCCGAGAACCTATTACGACTATATTTCGCACTATATCGCACTGGACAGACCTAAATATTTCATTTATTATTTCACAAGGCTTACTCATGTACAGAACCACTTGACTTTAACTAGCCAACCATAGATAGCTCCAAACTTGTAAATATATGTTGAGTTACGTATCGGCTCGTTAAAAGTAACAAAAAGAAAGAGTTTTTTTGCAACAAGCTTTGTAAAGTTAAAAAAAAATTTCCCTAGAAAACACGGAGAAAAGGTAACCATATGAAACAAAACTTACGATTTGCGAAGAAGATCCAAATTTATTTTATAAAGTTGTGAAAAAAGCATAAGTCTAATGAATACAGTCTGAATCTCAGTTTTGTTACAAGATGGCGGATGAATACGTCAGACGAAGGTTAACATAAAATGTTCAAACTTTTCTCTGTGAATTATATTTTGTATTGTTATGTTCCAGTTTAGAAATAATTTCAGAAAATGTATTTGTCCAAAGCTAGTAGTGTTGTTCTCTAAGAAACAATAATTATTGTTTAGAGAGTAGATGAAGTACAGCTACCACCACTAACAACACACATGTTGTTCCTCATACGTACGAACTAACAACTATTTTCAGCACAGAAATACCTTTTAAGGAATTATAAACTCTATAAGATATTATGAAGTGTCTCTCAACTTATGACCACGACTGACTGAATATTTCTTACAGGTAACTGAACTTTTAAAACAAGCCAATATGTCACACCATGTTCACACACACACACACACGAATGACACGTGGTGATTTCGAAATCACACCTGGGCATTACAAAAGCGTAAACAAGTCTTACAAAATCATTTAATTTAGCTCTTCCTTGCTGTTTACTGGCAACGATAAACCTTCATGCAAAATTCATGCTGATCACGAGTAAGATTTACGTTTTAAGTAAACACTGTGTTTCGAACAAAATATCAGAGCCACGCAAACATATTCACTATCATAATAATAATTACATTTAATGATATAAAATCAAATAAAATTAAAATATAAATAAAAATAAATAAATTGAAATATTAACACATGTAATTTTACTACAAGGCCGTAGCAGTTAATTATCAGACACTTGACAACAACTACTTACAGATCCTATGCAATATACACGACAAAATTGAAGCAAAAAGTAGATACAGACATGCACCAAAAGTAAAAGAAATCGTATATATACATTACACCTCCAACGGAAAAGAAAGATGCCTCATGAGTTACACAAAATATATAAAACAAAGCAATACAGTACAAATTTCCTTTATAAGTGCATCAGCAATTACATCCCCTTTTCCCTTGTTGTCCGTAATTCCGAAGTTATATTCCCTGCAAGATCAAACCTTAACTTTAATATGTTGACCTTGACCATGTTCCACATTATTTCCTAAACATTTAAACTAAAGCTGGGCGAAAACTATCTTTTAGTCAAATTAATTGTAAAATGTATCTCGTGCAATCTAAAAATGAAATTCCGGATAGGTTCCAGGTGGTCTTTTAAGGCGTTGCTATATATAATGATGTCTTCGATATATGTATCAAATCCATCTACATGTTCTACGCTCAAATGTCGAGAGAGAATTTTTAATACCGAAAGGCATCACTTTATATTGGTAACGTCCACCAGGAAATGCAAATGCTGACATTTCGTTTGCTCTTCCGTAAGTGGAATATGTCAAAAGTTTCTCTATACGTCGAAATTTGTTACACATTTGTCATTTCCAATTTTGTCAATCCGGTCAATGTTTGTTGGTATTTCAAATTAATCTCGTTTTGTGACACTGTTCAATGTTATGTAGTCAGTCTGGTTTCGGGACTAGTATACTCTATTTACTTTGCTTGATTCAATAAAATCATTCTGAAACATATATTCAATTTCATTTTTCAAACTTGGTCCAGATTAGTTCTAATATCGACATTATAAAGACTGGTTACGTCAAAGTCACTACAGTCTAATTGCAAAACATTGTTTAAAACCTCACTGTGTGAGAAAGGTTCAACCATATTGACAGGATTATCTCTATCTACATTGTCTTGTTAACATTTATATAGCAGATTTGTATATCTTCCCGCCTCCCAGGAGTGTTGATAATATAATTTAAATCACTTTCTTTTAGCTGTATCGTGTTTAATTCTTAACCTAAATATATATGGGCAAGAGAGCAAGAACTGTATCACCAGGCTGAAATGTAATTTTTTTTATCTTTTCGTTATATGTCTATTACATCTTTGATTGTGTATATTGAAGAATATTTATTCCTACCTGACATGATTTTGGCATCTTAATGTTAACTTATATGCTCTTAATCTTCGGGTGAAAGATGTCTCTCTTTAAAAACGTGAATGATCCACGGATTGTATGGCCAAAACATGTTTAATTTAGTGATTCTTGAACTGATCCCCACTGTCAAGTGCTATGGTCACAAAAATAACCATTGAATGAAGTTTCAATTTCCAGACAACTTATAAAGCTAATACGACTCTATGGCATTTCACAAGTAACTGATAAGAGCAAGAACCAAAACGTTTCGTAAAATTTAACAAATAATTTAATTCCTTAGAATACAAAGTGTACATTTTAAAGAGCTTACAGCAATGCGAATCAAATCCCAATTAATCCAAAAATAATTATCACAAGATCAGAAAGTATGATATTCTAACTGATATTCTAACTGAATTCCAATGGTATTGCAAATAATTTCCAATATTGAATGTGTTGATGTGCGTTTCATCTCAAATATGCTAATATGTCAGTTGTCTTTATGTGTTACAATGTGCTAACAGTGTTTGATGTATCACAATAATATAATCCAAAAGTCTTCTTGTCCGAATTCCCCAAACTTTCAAATTAATGTTCCAATCAAAAGGATATTATTGATGTGCACTTAGTTATTCTGGTGAACAATAATTTGAATGAATAATTCCTCCGAATGAAATACTAAACATAACAATAATACTTATCATATCATACTTATCATATGTTCAATGCAAGAATGTTTAATTTATCAAGTAAACAAGATGATACAAAAAACACTAAGACACATAAATAGAACCAGGATGAGGGTCAAAAGTTCATTTCTGGAAGATTTTAAAATTGTCAACAAGACAAGGTCTATTATTAAATTATAATAAAGAACATGGGAAAACATCAGGTAGACAAGGTTTTATGGGGGAATTTCAATGTCATAGACCCAGAGAAAAAAGCATGGTTGCTTAAGCTTAATTATCTGACTAATTAATTTACAGTCATATAAATATATTAAATATGTATTATGTTGTTTATAAAATAATTGTGACTTGGCTAAACAACATGGACTTGATTTTCGATATGGTCAGGTACCTAATATATCTATTTATTATATATAAGCATTAAGAAAACCAATAATGAATACAAATTAAATATACGGAACGTACTGCACTGACCACTCGTCATAGCCACCAGCAGATACAATACTCACCACCCTATACGACATTGTGAAATCTGGTTGGTTTCACTATGATAAATTATAACACCAGGGACAAAGAAAGCTTGAAGCGAAGCGAAATAAGTTAAATTTCAGAAAAAATATTAACTTATCTTAAGTTCATATATTCATTGAACCCCCAATTACTGATACGAGTATGTGGTCATAAACTAAGTAACAGAAAGAAGCTAAAGAAACAAGTTTTGCAAAACTGAACAAATAATTTAATTATGGATTATAAAATGAAACTTGAAGAGGAAAGTACAGTATCATTAATAAAATCCAAAATAATTTCCAAAAGTTCTATCACAGTTGCTAAAAATAGAAAATTACGAGGGAATACCATATCATCCAATGTACTAATCAGCTAACAGTCAGGATTGATCACAATAACATTTTCCAGAACTTCTTTGAATGATACATAATAGTATCAGAATAATATTTCAGTTAAATGAGGATTGTGAGTTTCAATGAATAATCCATGCACATGGCTCCTCCTAAACTATATCTCATCATTATCATTGGCAGGTCAGTCTCGGAAAACCATCTGTGTAGCGACCTTGGAGTGTTAGTCTATCTAGGTTTTTTTTGCATAGTCTGTTATGGCTAAGTTGCTTGATTTGCTGATGCACGCTTTTTTCTCTCGCGTTTCTCTGTGGCCTCTGGACTCTCCTCCCATCAGTGACCGCTATGCCCTTGCTAACTGTCAGTCTCCAGCAGCCACGATCCTCGGCCTGTACTTCCCAGCCGTCTGGTGAAATACCGCATGACTTCGTGTCCCTCTTGCACACATCCCTGAAGCGGAGTGATGGCCCGCCGATTCTTCTGGTGCCAGTGGCTAACTGGCCATATAGGATTTTCTTTGGCAGCCTCACATCCTCCATGCGTCGGACATGTCCCAGCCATCAAAGGTGGCGTTTGCTTAGCATGGAGTATATGCTTGAGATACTTGCACGTTGAAGGATCACATTGTGTGGAATGTGGTCTTGCTAGCCAATTTTGAGGGTGCATTGTAGGCATCGTATGTAGAGGGAGTTTATTTGACGCTCTTTCCTCGTATAGGTGCTCCACGTCTCACTTCCATATAGGTGGATGCTTAGAACGCAGGCGTTGTAGACTTGAATCTTGGTGTTAATTGTCAAATCGCTGTTTTTCAGCACCTTCTTTGTTAATCGAGCCATGATGTTATTTACCTTTCCAAGCCATCTCTCCAGCTCCACGTCAAGCGAAAGAGTGTTGCTAAAGGGTTTTCCCAAGGACAAAATAAAGTTGTTGTCTACATTCAGGGTGGTGACGTTGATTTTGATGGAAGGGGCAGTGGTGACATCATGAGCACTGAAGTTTGTCTTTCTTAGGCTGATGGTGAACCCGAACTGCTTACAGGCATCTGCGAAACGGTTTCCCAGTCTCTGTAGCGCATCCTCAGTGTGGGTCACAAGAACGACGTCGTCAGCAAAGAGCATCTCCCTGATGAGTACTTGCCTCAGTTTGGTCTTCGAGCGCAGTCGTGCCAGGCTAATAGTCTCCCGTCGGACCTGGTGTTACAGATAAACGCCATCAGTGGACGTGTTGAGGGCGTGGGCCAGGAGGAGGGAGAAGGAGATGCCAAAAAAGTTAGTGACAACACGAATCCCTGCTTCACGCCGCTGTTTATGGGGAAGGAATCTGAGGTGGATCTATCATACAGGACTGTACCCTTCATATCGATATGAAAGGAGATTATCATGTTGCGAAGTTAATTTTTTTTTTTTGGGGGGGGCATCCGATCTTCTCGAGAAGATCAAATAGACCCTTCCTGCTGACTAAGTCGAAGGCCTTGGTGAGGTCAATGGACATCATGTAGAGTGGTTGACCTTGCTCTCTGCTTTTCTCTTGGAGTTGTCGGAGGTATATGATCATGTCTGTTGTCGACCTTCCTGCTCTGAAGCCGAACTGGGATTCTGGGTGCAACCTGTTAAGAAGGATGCGGGCAAACACCTTGCCAATAATGATGATAAGTGAAATTTCTCTGTAATTTTTAGTCTCTGCGGTCTCCCCTGTTTTTGTATGGGATCACAATGGTTTTTTTATGTCTTGGGGGACTGCCCCTTCCTCGCAGTATTGGCAGAATAACTCATGCGGTGGCTGTAGCAATGTCGGTTTGCCATGTTTGATGCCTTCTGGCGGGATACTATCGCTACCTGGTGCTTTGTCATTTGGGAGGGAGTCGATCGCTTTGCTGAGTTCTTCTAAGGTAGGCATTTTGTCTAGCTCCTCTTTAATGGGCAGTTCCTGTACGCTGCTGAGCGCCACATCGGTGACTTACGTTTCTTGGGAGCTCAGCTCTGAGTATTGCTCCATTCAGCTGGTCATCTGCTGCTCACGGCCTGTGATCTTCTCACGCGTCAGGAATTTAAGGAGGGCAACCCATTGCACTATATGGCTTAGCGTTTTCTTTGATGCCACTGTACATGCCTTTGATGTTTCCTGACTCGGCACTGCGCTGGTTTCCTTCACATAATTGATGCCAGTATTCGTTTGCTGACTGTCCAGCGATGCGGGCAGCAAGTGTACGTTCATTAGGGCATTTTGCTTGTAAGCTATGAAGGCTTCTCCTTTGTTCTCGATTGCTGCTTCTATCCTTGAAAGGTGTGCATTGAGCCTGTCAAACAGTCGCTAGTCTTGATAATGCTGGTTGTTTTAGATTTAATATTGGAAAACATATATCTACTACATAGGTTCGTGTTAAAGTGTTATCATGGGGGCATCGCAAATGGACTTGTAACTGATCACATAAATTCAAACCCAAAAGATAATTCTTTAGAAAATGTATGACTTACTGCACAAAGTCAGAATTGCAAGTCTGGAAAAAGTGGCGTTAATAATCATTGCAAGAGAGCAAAGAGTTATACAATCTTTAAATATATAGACAGACCAAAAAAAAATAATATTTATTTTGATAAATAAAGCTGCCAAATATTTCGATATGAACCCTGCTTCAGTACAACGTGTAGCTGATCATATATGAAAATCTACATATTCAATACGATATGATCAGCAGATAATATTTGAATACGTCAAATAACATTGTACTCTTAACTGAGGACAGTATTATTTTACTGCATATAGTTCAAACTCTGTCAATCTTGCCAAGGGATTTGTTTAGCCACAACTAAGGTTACGGATCCGCCTTCACTATCGCTGTCCTCAAATGTACTGACATTTATTACAGAATCAAATAGCATAATCTTTCAATTGCATTACACGATTATCATTCAATATTTTCTTTCATATTCGTGAGACAATGCACTTTTTATATTTTCGATTGAACGCGCAAAAGGTGCAAATAGCTTCACCATTGCTAAAGATTCTAACATAGAATTATAAATAGATTTCACGAATCGGTAATTAGAAGGAAATGTGAATTTATTTTGAAATTTCCTCTGCTGTAAAGATTAAAAATCATACATAATTGTTTCAAAATCCAGATCATGAGATAATTTTATTCCGACATGCTTTAATGTTTTAATATAATAGCAGAAATAATTTCTTTATTTCTTTAATATTTGTGATGTTCATTATATATATATATATATATATATAGATATATATATATATATATATATATATATATATATATATATATATATATATATATATATATATTTACTCTACGAGCATATATGCATATTAATATTTAGGTTTTCTCTCTAAGGTCCACAAGATTGCCATCCTGATTTGTGAGTTTGAAATTCATTCTTGAGAATAATTGATTATGTACACGTAGATTTACTTGATTTAATAGCTCAGATACAATGATCCACCCGGGGGGCGCTTGAATACTGGATGAATATAAGATATATCCTTGCTGGGCCTGGTTAAACTTTGAAAGATCTATGTTGTGACTACTATCAATTATATCGCATACTAGATTCCCTGCAATGGTGGATGTAATATTAACAATATTAGGTGAAATATGACGACCTGTTCCAAATGAGTCATTATTATATCTGAGAACTGTTGGTGGCGGTATATGTTTTTCCGAATGAATCACATATTCTTTTAAAGAAGTGTTCATCAATAAGATCATTAGCCGATTTATTCAGCTCCTCAGAGTAAAATCCAGGTATTATAAATGTTGGCAGATGTTCTTCTGTGATTCCATAGTGTTTCATAAATACTGTCGTGAATGCCCGCTTATGACTTACACGTTGAATTGGACCGTCTTCATTAACTATGTAAAAACTATAAAATCTATCTTCAGGTAGGTTTATTGTTTTTTCTTTGTTAACAATAGCCTTATTTATATATTCTACGTCTGTTGCAACATGATTTAGATGCTGTATTATTTAAATTATCTGATTTTTAAATCATCAGCATAAAATGTGTCGATGGTGTAAAATAAATTTCTTAGATCACTTAACACGCGTTCATGTTCTGATTTAATTGGTCTTGATCTTGAGTTAATTTCTTCATCATTAAGTGTCGATATTCTTGCTGTACTTTACTTACTTAAATCTATAAAATAAGTATAATGTGTATAACCACGATAAGCATGCATAGTCTCTATAAATAAAGAATTTTTCGATTTTCTGGAAGGTTTTAAATTTCTTAACTTCTATGATGCAGTCGAATCGCTATGGCTCTGGTGGAAACCTGATAAGCTGGTGCAACTTCAAGCCAACCTAACACTGATCTGATTAAACTTTGATAAATACCTACAGCATAATCAGGAGAATTTATTTCAATCAACGACGATAATGTTGGTTCGTAAATAGTAATTGCTAGTTTGGATCTTTTTCCTGTAATAGATTTAATTATGCGTTTGAATTTTTTTATTTGATAAGTGCCAGTTGGAATACTAACTACTTGCCAATAGGGAGTTTCATCAAGTTTATTCTTATTTGCTAATACTAATGAATTATTTGGCTGCAGTCCACCAAATGGTTTTGATCTAATATTAGGCCAGCTATAACAAACATGTAACTGAGCCAATGCTATCTCTTTTACTGGAATTGCGGTTAAAACGTAAACGCTAAATTCAGGATTTGTCGAACTTATTGATAACATAGTAATTTTTGAAGGAGTTGTATTAGTGACGATCTGCTGTAATAACTATCTCGACTCAATCTCCGAACGATGTTCAGATGCTGACATTATTATTATTATTATTATTATTATTATTATTATTATTATTATTATTATTATTATTATTATTATTATTATTATTATTATTATTATTATTATTATTGTTGTTGCTGCTGCTGTTTAATTCTCCATTTTTTACTTTGTTATTGTAGCCAGATTCACTAACCATTCTCAGTGCTTCATCGTAGGTTTTCATCATCGTTGCGAACTCCTCGTCAGCTATTTTACCATAACTGTGATGCGTAAAATATAATCAGATAGTTTAGAATAAGGTGCTTTTGCTGTGTTTAATGTTATCATATACTCATGCAATTTTATCATTTGCACTTAAAGGTATCTTTTTTTGCAAAAATACTGAGAATACCTGCTATAGTCATTGAAGTTGAAACAATAATTGTTATAAATGCTGGAGCTCTCATTGATAATATTGATAATATTAATCCGGCTCCAGCAAGACTAACAGAAACTGAGTAAACAGCTACATCATTGTCAAACACACGTCTACGATATTTTGTTTACATTTATTTGTTTAATTGTCGATGGTATTTTTTAGTTTGGTCATGCATTCACATACTTGATGATATATGTGACGTTGAAAGCCGATAGATGATGGAGTCATTTGATTCATTATAATATGACGTTAAGTAATTAATTGTGGTGTTTCAGCGACGAATTCCAGACACCACCAGTAAGTACATGCAGTTGATTTTTCATCATCCTCTATCAGCATAAATGTTTATTCAGTATCTTTATTTAATATAATAGATACATTTTCAGAGAAAACATCGGTTGAATGATGACGCCATGGAAATGTTGTGGTATAAATACTAAATTTTGCAGAGCTAAACACAGACAGTCTATACCCACCAGTGACCTCTGCGGTATGTTTGAGAGTGATATTTTGCTGCGACCATGTACCAGATTCAGATGCAACTGTGTACACGATAGTTTTAATCTGCTGGTGAGGACTTTTAATCAGACTCGTTTTTTGAACAATATCTGGAATTACATTGATAATATTGTCGAGTCTTATGTCAATATTAGCGAGTTTTATGTCAACATTTAGCGGACTTCCGAAAAACTACATTATTAGCATTGTTTATATTTCTGCGAAAAGTTAGAAACGTGTTTACATGACTAGTAAAATCAGTTCTGAGTGTGGCAATTTTATTGCTGATTGGAACTTCTTTATCAACAACGTATATTTTCGTAGCAGCATGAAAATCAAATTCTTCCATTCCGAGATTATTAATGTCATTATTATTCATTTTGCAAAATGCACGCATTATACCAACGTTGGCTAATACGTAGTTAGATTCTTAATCATCGACGTATTTCTTCGTTGCAGGATCTTTATCTGTGGTTGGCTTTCCAAGATCTGTGATTATATTTATATTCATAACAAAGTCCCTGTGAATAAATCGCCAGCCTTCCGGATATAATCGTTAAATGACGTACCATAATCTTGTAATTTACCCTGATCAGGAAAAGTAACATTATAATCAGCAACTGCAGTAGGAATTCGTATAAGTACATCTGGCAGTTGTATATTAATCGTCTTTACTTTTCCTTGTTTATCCTGAAAAACAACGACTTAAGTTTGGTCCACACTTGTAATATTTAATAAATCATCAATCTCATTTTTGAGTTGATCGAGGATTGCATATTTAGATAAGTCACTTTGCTGCTGAGATTTTACCACGAGCAGATCTTCCGTAAATATTTACCATTATGTTTGCTGATGTCTGTTTAAATGTGACAATGTGGTATATTCATGCACGACTTTATTAAGTGGTTTTGTTGATTGTGATATAGCATCAAGTTCATTAAGTACTTCACGATCACATATTGATGGATCAGTTAATGTTTGTATAGGTAAAGTAGAATACCATACCGGAGTACTTTGCATGTTTTAGCATATTTTAAAAATTAGTTTGGATACGCTAATCCATACGAATAAAAAAAACAATGCCACGTGGATCAATTGCATAGCCAGGTCCAGAGTTTTTTTCGAGATTAAGAATACATGTTTCAGTATTGTTTGGTATTTTTGTTAATTAACCGCACATAAAAACACTTCTGAAGTTTTTTTAATTTTTTTAGCAGCATCGAGTAAATCAAAATTAGATATAGACGATATCAGTAAACTGTATCGGAAAGTCTTTGACAATTTCTGTACCATGAAATTGGGGTCACTAGGATTCTGAGACCCCTTCCTTTTTTTGATGTTCGTTTTATTCCCTGTCCGGTTTTTTTCTTTAATGCCATTTCAGCAGCAGTTCCAATAGCGCCTAATGCAGCTGCTTTTGCAACAGCTGGGGCTGCAGGGGCTATTATTGCTGGTATAGCTATGAGGAGGTGAAATATACCACCCGTTTTAAAAGTATGTTTGATAGCACCCGCAGAAAGACTAAGTTTGAGGCCTTTTTATTAATGTGTTTGCTTCATTGAAGTTTTTGAATTGACGCTCGGTCAACGATAATTTATTTGAACCGCTCATCTGTTCCTTATTTAGCGATATTTGTATCCCACAGTTATTGTTTGATGCTGATTGCAGTCTTTTGATCTGACCAGGAGTCATGGTAACATTAGATTGATTATATGACATATAATATTCATGAACGATCTAAATATGTGTTAAATAGTTTATAGTGGAGTATCAACGACTCTCATTCGTCCACCAGCACCTTCAAGGAGCATTGATTTATCGCTAAGTATAACAGCGATTGATCTATAATTAGCAATAGCTCCTATCGTTACACTAGCTCGAAAATGTATATCGACTACCGATTGTCTGTTCAAATCTAAATGTTCGAGCGAAAAGCAATAAATCGGAAATAAAGTTGTAAAATCTAACTGTGATATTTGTAAACCAGAATCAATATTTTGATCACGCCCCATAAACGTCATAAGACGATGATATGCACGTGCTGCATGATTTTGACCGAAATTCAGTAATATATCCTCGCATGGTTCTTGATGTCCATGTATCCTTAATGAAACCTCAGAAACACCAAGATTGTCAAATATCATAATACTACGCGATTGATCATTTACTCGTGTAGCATCTTGTAATACAATAAATATATGTTGCTTTGTAGAAACGCCTTTCTGAGAGGCTATCTGCCATGTAAGTAAACCATTAATATTACTCTGGAGAGCATCTGTGTTCATTATCAGCCATGCTTGCATTGATTTGACACCTTGACTCATAAACGATAGTAACCGATTTTCCTCAAATATTGATGGAAACATCCATAGTGAAAGTTTCATAAGAATTACTCTACCAGTATCACCGGCGGGTCTCCATACCGAATCATCGTCTGTAGCCTTTCGTACTAGTACAACCGTATGTTTGGCTCCATAAAAACCTTTCTGATATTTCTACAGAATCCAAAGATATGTGACAGTTGAATTGCACATGAAAACACTCTTCTATTTCCTTTTAACTTCGCTTTACGTGATATAAATCATAAATTGAAATCTGGATCTAAATTAATAATCATACTTTGTACATCCGCATTGGCGTGTCTGGCAAAATTTCTTGGTTGTCCAATTTCATATTGTTGGTATTATGGAGAATTGGAAATATCTTTTACAAACATCATTTATGTACCGACTGATCTTGAATAATCGTCGCTGTATAATGGAAGACCTATTATTGTTATAGCAACGTCAACGTCTTTCTGAATTGATTCAATATTTTTTCCATCGATGATGTACGTAGCGCTATCAAATAACTCCATAATACCATTATTAACAAAACCAACACTAACATCAGCGTTATATTCAGTAGTATCTGCTTTTAATATTTCGCCCTCTACTTCAAAAAATGCTTCAGCGGGTAAGAAAGATCTGCTTGTATCCTAAATCTGAAGTTAAATTCTTCCAAGCTAATCTGGAATTCATGCGTCATAAGAATAATACTGATAATCACTCACAGACTCATCTTCGAGTACCGGTGCGTCCATGTCGAATGCGGGATCACTTATAAATTTGATATTTATTATAATTATTATCGTCTAAAACGAAGACCACTTCGGGACGTGAGACCACTTCCTGCTATGAGATTGTAGGTTATATTTTTTCCTTTTCTGAAAAAGGTTTATCAGCTAATTCTGCTAGTTTTTTTATTAGCGACCTGAATTTTTTAAATAATATTTGCTGGCATCACTTAAGTGCTAGGTAATTTCACCTGCTGAGGTCGGACAGATTGAGGTCTGCGTATTAATGGTGCTAGTCTATCTTTGATTGCTGAGAATGCTTTACTAGCAACATTACCAAGAACACCGTTCCCTTTGTCACGAACAACATCAATAGCTTTCGGACCCAGTTGCTTTGCAATTGGTATTGCTTTTAATGCTATTCTTCTAAATAGACCCTGAATAAAATCACGTAGTCCATTTCTGTAGGTTGTTGTAAATACCGGTATTCGAGAATTTATTACCCTGACCATGGTTGGTCCACGTTGAGTACTATGTACAATCATTTTATTATAGTCATTATATTTAATTACATACTCAGTCGCTATCATAATCATCAGCGATTTCATTAATGAGAGATTATTGGACAATATTATCCATGAAACCGACTGTAAATAATCGTTTACAAATATATGCTGATTCATTAATTAAATGAGCACTTAGACTGACCGGAAAATTCCTCGGTGAACTAGCTGATTCTCAGACTAAGACTAATTGTCTATATAACTGTTTCTGACTTATTTACAACTTTATATTTCAAAACTTATGGTTCATGTTATACATTCAATCACCGACATATTGTTGCTCCATTATAATAATAAGTTTAATAATTTTGGTTTGGTTTGATGCTTTACAGCAAAGTAACACAAATGGGATATTTACTGACGAGTCCATTGCCTTGCTCAAAGACGCACACTACTGCTAATATTACTACTACTACTACTACTACTACTACTACTTATTATTATTATTATTATTATTATTATTATTATTATTATTATTATTATTATTTTTATTATTATTATTATTATTATTGTTATTATTATTATTATTATTATTATTATTATTATTACTTTTATTATTATTTGTAGTTGTTGTATTATCAAAAGGCAGCCTCGATAGCAACTACTAATATTACTACAGCCACTATTATTGTTCCACTATTAATGTTCTTACAACAACTATTATTAATTTTCAGCACGATACCTGACTCATTTTTCTCGAAAGCTAAACAAATAGTTACCAGTGAAGTAAGGAACTTCTAAAAAAGAACTACTCACATAATTTTTTAGCATTGAATATATTTATAACAAAACAATATAGGCAGAAAAAAAGAGTTCGCGTACATTTTATTCTAAATTTTATACATATCACAATAATCCATTTCATGCAGACATTTCAGTAATTGTTATCGACATCATTAAGAGATAAATATCAAAATTATTAAACATTATATGTTGTTAGGAATGATTTAATTAGAGTGAATTTTTCTTTTACTGGTGGAAACGAAGGCATTTCTAAAACCAGATCGCAAACCTTCAAAGTATTCTAGTACAGACTTTCAACTGACATCACCATAACAACACAGCCATCATCTATAGCTGAAGCAGCGGTATTATGCAAAACTGACGGTTAAGTACCGGTCAAGTCTGTATGTAAGATATATTTTTCTAGCTTAATGTTTAACCCTTTTTAGATCCTAAAATTCAATATACTGATAAAATAAAGTTTGGAACTTAACTAAAAAGTACTTTTAAACGCCGTTTACTAGACTTTAGATGAGTAAATTTTAACTCTCATACTTTAATACACATTTTTAATGGAGTTGAATTTAAATTAGTTGAAGTTCGTGGCAAATAAATAAATATATGAATGTAATCTGACCAACTACAGTTATTGTTTATGATGACGTGTTGGAAAACTTATATATTCTCCTATTTAAGGCAGTAGATCATAACCTGCTTTAATTCACGAAGGAATATTTCGATGCAAGTTGAAATTGCAGACATATTCTCATTGGTACAAAAAAAACTTATTTCAAATAAAATTACGGCAGATATTATGGAAAAAACAAAACGCAACGTGCATTATATGCATGGTAAAACGAATCTAGCGTATAACCGATTCAGCTTAACACTATCATAAAAACATTTCAGAGACATTCCAAAAAGAATAATCGTTCTTTGACCGGGGAGAACACAAAGAAAACTTTTCAATTTAAAACAAATGCAAAGAGAAGTTTATTTTAGAACTTGAAAATTATTTCATTTATATAAAGTCTACAGCTCATTATGCTATTGTGCTTCAAGAGCATATTAATTAATTCACATATCTTTAAAGTCATGGCAACGGAATTGAAATTCCTCGCATGCACATTTTGTATGGAAAGAAAGAAAAAAAACGATCAAATGCATTGAAATAGTTACTAAAATTAGCCATTGGGTAAAACGTTTGGCTAAAAGGAACAAATATAGGTACTATAAAATGTTGTCTATTCTTGGATTCGACAAACCTGAGTTCTTTATGCTGATGAAATATATTTAAGGAAAATTGTTGTCTGCTGTTAAAATGCATAATTTTAATGTTTACAAACATACCTGTTCAAATGTACTGGACACATGTAACAATATCGTCGAACTATTAATTAAAACCACGCTGGACTGATATCGAATGTTTTAATAATCATAAAAACTAAATGTGTCAATGACTATAAGCGATATATGTTTTTCCAATAACCAGATAATGAGATCAAAATATTGACCAAACAATTACTTAGATCCATTGAATATCGATTATTTTATCCTCAAAACATAACTGATATAACGTATTGCAAGTGTAAATCGTATCGTTTTGAAATGGAACCATATTTACCGAAGTGTTAGGATAAATGACATCGTAGTTAAAGAATATCCTGACCACCTGAAATCTCATAGCTGAATATAGCGCAAGCCATTATACATATCTGCATTGTGCTCACACAATAAATAATGTAACAACCAAAGGGATTTCTTGACCGATCAATGTCTCCCATTAGGAGTCCTAAGATTCCACAGATTCCAAAGTCTCACATACAGCTATTTTTGTATACTGGAAAATCCAAAGTGTCCATTCTATAAATAATATTTCTCTAATTAATAGATAACCACAAATCTGATAACGTCCCAAGTGTCTGTCAACCGCACAACATAATAGTTTCTCCTCATTGACTTTCCGTCAGTATTTTACGCCGTGAAACTATTCAACACAACAGCTAATCGTGATTTTTAGCCACATTTCGCCTGTAACTTTAACGATATTTACCACAATAGCACCAGTAAACTGCGCATGTCACGGGAGAACAGTCCCTTTTCGTTTATTCTATTGTATAATATACCAGTCTCCAATCATAAATCCTGTAAATTTACACAATTATATTTTAATAGGGACCACTGAGGAACAGGAACACTAATGCGGCTCTGACATGATATCACTTAATGTAAACCATGGTATCATGGAAACTCACTAACACTTCACTCCTTGAATTTTGCCCCTTGTAATGGGTTAATTATTTCGGTCCGAACACTATTCTCAGCACGTACTTCCCATTATCTAACACGTAATAAAAAATCTATGAAATCATTAACAGTATTATCTTTACTGTGAATTGTATTAAGTATTGTATATATTTTTAATGCAGTCGTTGATGGGTAATGTTATTTTACGTGCTGCCTTGCTTATAAAATGTATTATCTTTGATCAAGAAAAGATAATTTAGAGAGGATAAGAAAAGAAGATTAGTTACATGATCATGGATAGAAATAAACACTTGAGACAATAGCGTAAGTTGAATCAAACCTACACGTGAGTCACAGAGATTAATTTAGATTTTGCCTAAAGGTCAATCTATCCGCACTCAAAATAGGGAAATGGTTGAATAAAAGTCGACTATCGTCTGATAACCAACGCCAATATGACAATGCCATATACTGCAAAGTTTTCCAAAACAAAAATCCGTTTGACATGTAAATCTAATATCATAGGCATCATTCAATTATTATTGGAAGCATATTCCATTTAGTCTCTTTCTTGCAATTAATATTTATGTACATGGGTGACTTCAGAAGAAAAGCAGAGCTCACATAATATTTTGTAAGAGCTCGCGTAAAGAAACTCTGAAAATATAGAAGGGAAACGTATCACCATGTAGCTGAAGTAGTCTCTAGTAGTCAGGTGGCTAAGTGAAATTACATTACAAAAGCACCATATTTTCACACAAGTATTGCATGGGGTCAGATATTCAGAAATATATAAGCTTCAAACAGTCATATGAACAAGAGACATTGTGGCGCCATTTTGGTGTCAATGCTATCAAAATGCTCAAAACACAGATAAACTTTATGTAAAATACCACACAAGTGTTTTAGGGGTTAGAATTTAGTGTTTCACGTTTGTCTTATTTAGTATGTGAATAAGTTGTAGAAAAAAGGCGTTTTCATTATGATATCATAACTTCATTTTAATGACGAAAGTACTTCGAAAAGATGTGAGTGATAACACGATAAACTTTCTTCAGCACGGTTTTGTAACAAAATTATTTCTACCAAGAAAACCTAAAGATGGCAATGTGGTCATGGTATTTGCTTGAGCCAAACCATGAAAACCAAATATTTCTGACAGTTGCAACTGCGAAGTTCAGTGCAAGTCAGTCTGGCTTTGGGGCACTTTTAGCTTTGACATCCTTCAGACTTGCAACCGTATTCTATCAGCTTACTTCAAGTTTAAACACGTCAATAAGAGTCATCCAGATAGGCCGATAATGGCCACTTTCCATTGTCCACCCACATCCTTTTGAAGTGTCCGGTGCGTGTCACATTATTGTACGACTCTTGTTAAATTTGACTATACTCATGTTCGAGTTAATGTTCCACGTCACAAAATAGAAACTACAACTTGCTGTTGTTATAATAGCAGATAATTGTATGATAATGAGAAAGAGTTATTTCTTCATTTTTATTATTTGATATGTTTAGTTGGTGTTGTGTGGTAGTGTTTTATCATGTAAGTCTAAGTCACATACCTGAATACCCGAGGAGGCATGGCTAAAGCAGTAATATCATTAGTTAAACTAACATATTGTGTCTATTTTATCGTACCGTAATATGTCGGGATGGTAATCTAATAAATCCCAATGTTATATATTAAAACACACTTTCGTACTTACCCATTTTAGCACAGATTGTACTGTTTGATTGTATTGCCCTATTACTTGTTTAGTTGCTTTGTACTAATGAATTAAGGCAATGTATAAGAAATACTTGTTTAGTTGCTTTGAGTGTCTGTACCAAGTTAATGCATTACTGGGAATAAATTAATTGTATTATAAATCCTTGAATAAAAGTCTAGGTGGAATGGTTATTGCATAATTGTGTTAACAAGCGTAGGACAGATGGAAAGGCAGACGAAAAAGATAATAAGTATTACACATCTGCATAGCAAACAGAAAGGATGGTCTTTCTGGGTGTCATTATTCAAAACGAAACAACCTTTTGACAGACACTCCTTCCAAGCTAGATATCTTTCTTTAATGATCTCAATATGAAAATATGTCTAATTGTTATGTCAAGACACTTGGCTTCACAGTCTTCGTGATAATGTGAGCTGATGTTTGACGTGCTCCTTTACTGTCACTTGTTCGACATTCTTAATAAACTCATAAATCGTATGGACCTTTCATACAACAGGTTGTATCTTGCCTTCATGATTGTCACGAACACAATGTATCTCATTGTGCGTTAGATACCAAGCAATACCCCCACCCCAATATACATACACATGCACACTGTTATTTAAGATAAGTATAAGTGGTTGTATCCATTCGAAAGTGTATCGTGTTTCCATAACGATTATAAATCTTTGATATAATTTTGGGAAATATCAAATTTCATATAAAACTCTCTTTCAAGATTATGAACATAGTTTTAACCAGTAGAATCTGTATTGCAATTGAATGAAAATCTAGAGACCTTCAGAAAAATATCTGGAAACATTGCATGTTGCTTCTTTCAGCGTCAAACTATTTTGTGTCCAATTGGTTCTCTAACATTAACTGAATACCATACGGATTTATAGATTTTTAATACCTTTTCATAGTCAAAAACAAATAGTGAGAAACGTTTAATTTGCATTTCTTGAAAGTGCTTTCATAATGTATCGTCTGAATAACATTCGAAAAATACCTATGACCTATGGGACTAGCTTCAATTTTTATTTCTTACATAAATTCAAAGAAGATACACAAATGTATTTAAATCACCAACAAATATGTACCCTTCGCTAAAAACGTGCAGAAAGATAATGAATCCAAAGATTTATACACAGCGATCTAGCAAATGCTGGTTAACAATGACGAATACAGTGTGGACTTTGTGTTTTTAATGTTGAATAATTTGATTTTCGTAATTTCTTAGAACGCCATGACCCCCATCCCGAATTTCTCGAACAATATATTATAAATTTTAAGATAATTAATTACAACTTCTTCTTTGGGAAGTTATTTTTGACCAGTTTGTTTTAGTATTGCGCTAAAAATTTTTTGTAACAAACCAAAAATCATGAATTAGTACACATCTCTTTGTAAATTTTACTGTATAATTTAATTCAGTAGAAGTAAAAAGAATTTATTGATGAAAACACATCATGACTGTAGTTTTTATACATTTATATAAACCGTGATCTTTCCACATTAAAGTATACATGTTATGTATATATATATGTAGATATTTGTTTGTTAGTTTTAATTTTTGTATATTCCTTTACATTTAGTGTATTGATAACATTGCCTACTGGATTTGAATTTTTTTTTAGTCCTGTTTGACCTGATTGTTAACTTTGATAACCATCCAGTTATGGAAACACTCTATCTACTTGCTGACATTGATTCAGAATTAGCAAGGTTTCTGGCAAAAAAAAAATTAATTTTTTTATTCATTCTAAAAGTGAGATTCATTTAGTGGAATCAAGACCATATTTTGAGTACGTGATAATTAACATGTAACACATTTCTATTCCTTCTGGAAAGATGAACTCTTGACCCCAATTCGGGCATCTGTTTTGCGTTTAATTTGTTCTTATAACTCATGGATTTATAAGAATTAGGCAGTCCGGGCTCTAAAACTTTGACACTTTTAGTCTTTTTTGTGACCAGTTTGAGTTGAATTTTTATTTTATGGAATTAGTGATTCTTTTCCCTGGAAAATACATGTACTCATACAGATTTCATGGATAAAGAAATTCGCTGAAAAATAATCGGAAATCCAAGCTGAAATATATTTTTATGTGATTCAACAAATAAACTGTTGACACATAAGTACAACCCTGATTATTACATCCATCATTGCCTTTCATCTTGGAATTTCATCAGGACTCGATGTCAAATTTAGTTAGGATTTTTTAACAAAAGGACTTCTAATTTTTATTCTTGGATTAATTTTGAATTTGATTCATAAAACTATTAGTCTTTTTTATCATTTTTACTATGTTTTTTTTTTCTAGGAAATTAAATTATATGTTAAATTGAACAAATTTTGTTGTCTTCACTCTTTTCTTGTTACTTTTTCTAAGAGCCTAGACTCGTAACAATACGTTTACAAATTATTACTACAAATGAGACATTACATAAATAAATATGGATTATAATCCTGAGATAACAAATAATGGTTCATATTTTGAGAAGTAACAATACACCAACAAAATTAGTATCTATGATAACCATCTTTTTACCTTAGATATACTTAGCCCAAATACAAATTAGTTCCTAATATGAAACTATATTTATTTAACACATTTAAACATATTCAGACCATTCTGGAAACAACTTTCTGAATTGAATTTAGATGTAATATAAAGACAGTAAATTGTAAAATAGTTCTTTATTTTTAGCATGTGATTTGAATAACTAGTATCTTTCTCAACTTTTCTAACTATATTTCTGTCTCCTTACTGTACCCTGTTTGACTGTCTGTCTGTATATATATATATATATATATATATATATATATATATATATATATATATATATATATATACATATATATATATATATATATATATATATATATATATATATATATATATATATATATATATATATATATATATATATATATATATATATAAATGAACATAATCTCACTAACAAAGATACGGACCCTTGTTGGTGAAACGGGATGAGTATAGAGGGCGCAACAGAACGATATCTGAATGTGTGCCACGGCAAGCGAACCCCTAAAGAAAATCGATAATAAAAACCCACAGCAATAAAATACATGTGATACATATTGGTACTTAAAGAACAAGCATTCTTCTAAAAAATGAGTTTTTGATTTGGATTTTCAAAGTAGATTTAACACATTTTCAAAGTTTTAACGATGTTTGCAATGTGGCAGTTTAGAATAATATCTAGTACGGGACATCATGCCGCAGATATGTAGTTTGACCAGTCCTAACACTAACCTTTTTAATACAGAGCGCTTAGCGAGACAGCTGTTAGTACAAATTTTTATAAGTTTTTTATATGCCTTATGGTGGATCGAAACCGAGACCTCCCGCAATTTTCAAAGTTTTAACGATGTTTGCAATGTGGCAGTTTAGAATAATATCTAGTACGGGACATCATGCCGCAGATATGTAGTTTGACCAGTCCTAACACTAACCTTTTTAATACAGAGCGCTTAGCGAGACAGCTGTTAGTACAAATTTTTATAAGTTTTTTATATGCCTTATGGTGGATCGAAACCGAGACCTCCCGCAATTTTCAAAGTTTTAACGATGTTTGCAATGTGGCAGTTTAGAATAATATCTAGTACGGGACATCATGCCGCAGATATGTAGTTTGACCAGTCCTAACACTAACCATTTTAATACAGAGCGCTTAGCGAGACAGCTGTTAGTACAAATTTTTATACGTTTTTTATATGCCTTATGGTGGATCGAACCCGCGACCTCCCGCATCCGAAGCGGACGTTCTAACCACTCTGGCAGCCGGAGCTGTCTGTCTTGAAATGAGACAGATATATATCCTGGTTCAACAATTAATCAGTTTCTACGGAATAAATAATTATCAAACGTTTAAAACACGTAGGAAATGAAAAACAAAATCATATTGAGTTATGAATTTCAGCACTGCTTTATAGACATGCAATAACATCGTTTCTATACTTCTATGACAAATTTTAAACTGCCAAAAAGATACCACAACATATACAGACAGTAGATAACTCAGTTTATCTTCTGGTCTGATTTCTGAGCTAAAGGTTGGTTGTTCGAATTAAAGCAGTCAGGATTGTGAAACACATTTTGATTGACCTAAATACACGAATGCTAATTTCATATGGGGGCATTGTAGTAGTAGTTGTAGTTGTAGGGTTTAACTCCATTTTTCAGCACAAGATGGGCTATACATGGTGGCCAGTATTATTGGTGGAGGAAGGACCCTGGAAAACCCCGGGAAGAACCACCGACCAACGAGAAGCTACTGGCAGGCTTTCTCACTTACCCATGTTAGCCTAGTCTGGGAGCATTGTGTTACCATAATATTGATATTTAAAGTTAAATTACCATATGGAGTAAGGTTTACATCATTACATGGCATTGTTCAAGGTAATATCTACAAGAAAAACACATACAGATTTAGATGTGTGCATGGCTGGAAATGGCCATGCGCATATACACATGTGGATGTGAGGATAGTTGGGGCAGGCCATACGCATATACACATGCGAAGGTGTGCATAGGTAGGGATGTCCTTGCGCACATACACATGCGGACGTGTGGACAGGTGGGGATGGACACGCGAAAATACACATGCGGACGTGTGGACAGGTGTGAACGGACAGCCAACACACACATGCAGACGTGTGGATAGGTGTGGACCGATATGCTCACATACATATGCAGATGTCCAGACAGGTGGGATGGACTCGCCCACATACACATGCGGACGTGCAGACAGGTGGTGCGAACACGCTCATACATATGTGGAAGTGTGGACAGATGCGGACTGAAACGCCCATATACACACGCTGAAGTGCGGACAGGCCCAAATACCCATGCGGACGTACGGACAGGCTGTGCGGACTCGCCCGTACACATGCGTTAGTGTGAATAGTTGGGGACGGAGAAGCTAACATATACATAGGAACCAGCTGACAGGTGGGGGACATACACGCATGCATACACACGAAGACGTGCGGACAAGTTGCGGACACGCTCACATACACATGAGTACGTGTGGACAGATGGGGATAGACACGCCCACATACATATGCAGACATGCGGCCTGATTTGGACGGACAAATTCATGCAGACGTACGGAAATACATACACACATACACATACACACCCCCGTATATATATATATATATATATATATATATATATATATATATATATATATATATATATATATATATATATATATATATATATATATATATACACGCCAATTTTATATATATATATATATATATATATATATATATATATATATATATATACACACGCCAATTTTATATATATATATATATATATATATATATATATATATATATATATATATATATATATATATATATATATATATATATATATATATATATATATATATATATATATATATATATATATATATATATATATATAATTGGCGGTAATTTTTCCCATCTAGAATCATTCCATTAACATCAGGGATGGTGAATAGATCAAGTTTGTTCCTAGATATAATGCTTCCAACAGAGGCTAAACATGGTAGTGTTAATTGTTAGAAAAAAATTATTTTTAAAAGTAATACTTCGCACGAAAATGAAAATACAAGGCTAATAGTTGAAATCAGAGTTTTCTAACCGGGTTATCGCATTTTTCTTTTCACGTTTGTTTGTTGAAACTTGTGTAATGTCTCCTACTGCTGGTGGCGTGGTTCAATTATTATTATATCAATAATTTGCTAGCCATAAAATCTCACATATTTGTACTAGCTCGACAACGCTTAGAGGCAATTAAGAGGCAATGAAGAAATAGTTTCCCGGCCGTGATTCTAGGAAGCAACAACTGCAGGATGGTTGGACCTCTAAGGTGGAATTTACAGAAGGTGCAACATAGTTATTTAAGCCAGTTAAAAAGGCTACCGAAATTTATTTTTCCACGTTGAAACAGGCAGTTAAAGCAATTGTGCAAACCGCTGAAGCATTTGGAAAAATAGCAGAAAGAACTATAAAACTCAAAAGATTATGCGAGAACTTGCAGGTGATATAGCAGTTTCTCAACGACAAACACAAACAGATGAAATACTATATAATATTGACCAGTTCCATTATGATGTAGCCTTTATAAAGGACCATATACCAGAACCAGAATGAGAACAAGAAATAAAAATGGTGAGAATAATTCAGTTTGATAAATTTACCGAAGAAAGTATTAAGTACATCAAAAATCTTAGCAACCTGAAAGAAGTACCTGTGATTGTAGCAGTTAGTTTTAGTTCCAAAGACGATTTTTGAAACTCCGAGTACGATGACCATTCTGTAGGTTTGACAGCTGGTATAAATGAATATTTCACATACACTACGATAGTGATGAGGCCCGAAATGATGATGCAAGATATGGTGAATTTATAAATGGAATAGATAACTATTTTTCATTGTTTCAACAATAACAATCACACCAATGACAACCACAAAAAGAACAAAAAACAATAAAGACAAAGCAACAATATCAGCAATGATAGCAACTAGTGAAAAGAACAGGTGAGGAAGAAAAAGGATTTGAAGATGGAAGTTCAACCACGTTGCCACTAGAAGTGGTATTGCCACTCCTGGTACAGGTAACAGGTGAAGTGATCTTATAACTCCTGGTGCCATTAAAGTCCTTGCCAATGTTAAAAAACTAGAAATTCTGATTTTGGAGAACGAATCAGCATTAATTACTGAAGCATCTGCTATTTGCTATTTGTCAGATAATTTTAACAAGTGGTATCATGCATATTAATATTTAGCGGTCCCTCATCGATCAAAACCATACCATAATGACTAATGCAGTTAGATCAACGACAAAAATAATATGATCATACATAATGATCAGCGTAAACCTGTAATGGTCAGGGTAGTACATTCACGATTACCATCCTATAAATTTACCGACGGAGATGGACTAGGTGATGTTGTTTAGGGTCTATTCAGAAGGATAGCACTAAGGCAATACTGATTGCAAAGAAATGATCAATGAAAGCTATTGACGTTGTTCTTTATAAAGATGTTGGTGCTGTAAAGCATCCTCAGCAATCAATGATAGACTAGCAACATTAATACGTATATCGTGATCAGTCTGACCTCAACCAGCAAAATTTCGCAGCGTCAAAGTTATGACAGGAAATGTGAGTAAAATAATAAAGCAAACTGCAAGTCAAAACTAGCAGAGTTGGCTGGTGTAACCCCAGTCAGAGAAACAAAAAAAATATAACTGCTAGTCAGAAACGTAATAAATATTTAATCATATATACGTAAAGCGTCCTATGGCCTAATTGCTAACGCGCTGAAACTCTAGTGCTCGAGGTCCGTGGTTCGAAGCTCGTGAAAGACAAATTGTCTGCGAAGGCGATATTTAGCCTTGATTTGTAATTTATTTGGGGATCAACGGTATGACCTCAAGACTCAACGAACAAAATACACTTTCCACTATGTAAACACATAGTGGATGTTTTTTTCACTCCTAGGTGTTGCCACTGTTGGGGTTGTGCGAGATGTTTTGGACGTTTATGGAAACCACTGCCTCGTTAGGATATGTTTGGATAAGTTGTGTTGTTTTGTGTTTGTTATGTGTTTTTGCCGCCTCTGCCTTCCAAAAATAGGCAGAGGCATCATGTGAGGTCGTGACCTTGTGATTTCACTAAAGGAGTACCCCGCACAAGGGCCATTCCAAAAGACACATCGTTGGACAAAAAATAAACCTCATTACGTTTCTGTCCAGAAAGACTCAGCCCTCTGAGTTTATGTCTAAAGTTTCGGTTACGGAGTTTTAGAAATTGTCCTGCGGACAAACATAATCTGGTTGGCCACTAATAGACCTACATGCATCAGACAACCCTCTGAGTTTCTAACGTTTATGTTACGGATATTTAGGAATTCTCCTGGGGGTAATGTTTAAAGAGAGATTCGGAACCTCATTAGGTCTATCTGATATAATTCGCGGATGGTAAATCGAGTGTGATCCCTCTGTCTATTTTTTTTATTTTTGTATTCAACAAATATATTGTTATTATTTTTGCGATTAAAAAATTACAACATAACGGTACAAATGTATTTGATAGTCTTAATACTGAAAGCATCCTATGTGGTTTTGAATCATTACAACAACGCAAAACGAGCACATGTTTAACCTACCATCTGATTATAAATTCATGAAATTTGTCCTGCAGGCAAAGTTAAAGTCGCCGGCAACAGTTACTGATAATCAGGTAAAGCTGCTTGTGCCTCTCTCAATCGCTGTTGACACAAGTAAGAATTATGGTATGAATACATACATAAAAAGATTATGAACTTACGTATATAACAGTTAAGGGAACATTGTAAAAATGGAAGTGAAATGAAAGTGATAATGAGAGTGATGGACCAGTGACTGTGGTAATCCCTGGCAAAATTGACAGTTTATTTATTTGTTTATATTCTGCCCAGTGAAAAATGTGTATTCTGATCCAAATTATACTCCGTAGCTTTTGAAATATAAAGCAATCAAAATATTAACGTACACATGATGTGAAGATGATGTCATGGGGATATAGACAAGTAACTATGCATCATAGACTCGGCTATATCTTGTTTCGCATTGTGATGTAAAACGCACTATGATCTCACATACAGATTTATAATTCGATGCGGCTTCTCTGGTCTGCAATTTTGAAATGTATTCTTGATAATAACGGATTATGCACTTGCAAGTACACGGGATTTATTGGTTCTGATAAAAATCAATCACCCGGGTGGAATTTGTGGGGAAAATGCATTAAATATGTATCCTTGTTGGGCCTGGTAATACTTTGAAAGATTTATATGATAGCTCCCATCTATAACATTGCATAATATATTGACTGTGATTGTTGATGCTATATTTACAATGCCCGGTGATATATGACGTCCGCTACAAAATGGGCCGTTTTGATGTTTTAATATAGCCGGTGGTGGTGCTATTTCTCTCCATTAATTACTTCTGGATAAAATTTTTCAATAAGATCAGTTAATGATTTATTAATTTCAGCGTTATTTAAATCTGGTATAATAAATGTTTATAAGTCTGTGGTTTGCCATTTTTTAATGATTAGGAAAAAATAAGTTTTGGAGTTGTGTTAGTATTTCTATGAAGATCAGTCACAAGTTTTAAAATACATCATTTAACGATGTAAAAATCAAATAAAATCCCATTTAAATGTCTTATTGATACGATTATCTGATTTTTCTACCATTATCTTAATGTTGTGATAATGAAATTAGTAAACATCTTAAATCATTAAATGTTTTATCCTATTTAGGTTTAAGAGTATTTAAAAATTCTTTTAAAGTTCTTGATCAACAATGTTTATAGTAGTCTGGGTCCTGGCGTCTAGGACGAAAATAAATACTGATCTATTTATCCAGGGGATTACTTTACCGTCAAAATCAAAATAGTAATCTATATTGAAGTCTGGATCAAATATTAAGATCCATGGATGTTTTTCTCGATATTCTGTTTCTTTAATGAATTCTTCTTCACTTGTTCTAAGTTCTTCTAGTTTAGGTTCTGAAATTCCATTATAAACTGGTGCAACATCAGGTCATCATAACACTGATCTGATTGATCTTTGATAAATATGTACAAAATAATCAGGAGAATTTATTTCAATTGCCGCTGATAATGTTGGTTCGTAAACAATGATCGCTATTTTGAACTTATTTTCTGTAATAGATTTAATTCTGCGTTGGAAATCATCATTAATATGTTCTATTTGATAACTGTCCGTTGAAATTTCAGCAACGTGCCAATCAGGAGTTCTATCAGGTTTATTCTTAATCGCAAATACCAGTGATACTTTGCTGGTAATCAACCAATTGGTTTTGCCCAGATATTTGGCCAGCTATGATAAAAACTGTGCTAATGCTGTTTCACTTGTTGGGAATGCAATTGAAAAGTTAACGCTAAATTCAGGATTGGTCGAACTTACTGATATCATAGCAGTTTTTGACGGCGTTGTGTTAGTGATGATCTGTTGCAATAGTTCGCGCGATGCTGACATTATTATTATCGTTGTTATTTAACTCTCAATTTGCCGCTTTGGTTATTGTCACTAGCGATTATGAATGCTTCATCGTAGTTTTTTATTATCGCTACGAACTCCTCATCAGATAATTTACCATCACCCAGATAGAACGAAATATTTGATGTTAATTTAGAGAAGGCGACTGTTGCTGTGTGTAATTGCATCATGTATTCGCGTAATTTATTACTCGCGCATGTATATATTTTTTTAGCGATAAATACCTGCGCATGTATTAGCCGTAGAAGCGATAGTTGTTAATACTGCTGGCGCCGTCATCGTTATTGTTGATGCTAATAATCAGGTTCCAGCTAAAACAGCACAGAGTAAATGATTAAATCAATGACAAACACCATACGTCTGCGATATTTTTTAATTCTTTCTCACTGTTATCGTCAATTATATTTTTTAGTCAAATCTGACACTTACATACCTGATTGAATATATGACGAAGCACGTCAATAACTGACGTAGTCATTTCATTCATTATACTATCATCTAAATAATTAATTGAGAAGATTCAGCTACAAATTCATTACACCACCCTGCGGTTAATGTTTTATCATCAGCTATCAGCATACATTTTTTATTCGGTATCTTTATTTAATACTATAGATACAGTTCCAGAAAAATCATATGTCGAATGACGCCATGCAAATGTTGTAATTGCACTAAATTTTGCCCTGCTAAACACAGACAATCTACACACAGCAGTGACCTATGCGGTGTATTTGACAGTGTTATTTTGCTGCGACCATGTATTAGATTCAGATGCTTCCGTGTACACGATATTGTTAGCATGTCCGTGAAGAATATTAAGAAGATTAGTTTTCTGAACAATATTAGGATTGCAATTAATGATATCGTTAAGTCTTGCCTTATTGTCAGGAAGTTTTATGTCAACTGGTGGTGAAGTTCCAAAAAATTCATTGATAGATCTGTTTAAATTTCTAAAAAAAATTAGAAACGTTTGTATGTGATTGTTTTAAACATTTTTAAATACAGAAATGCCATCATTGACTGTTGTTAACGACGTCGTTTTGGAATTTCCCTATCACCGACGTATTTTTCAGCTGTAACGTCAAAATTTATGTCTGTTACTCTGAGATTCTTAAAACCGTTGTTGTTCATATTGAAAAATGAACGCATGATACCACCGTTGACTAATATATACTCAGAATCTTTAGCTTTTAAATTCTTTAGGTGTGAAATAAAGGTCAGTTTACTATCGAAGATTATACTTAAAAAGTTTACTTCCTAAACAACTGAAATAGGTGTTCCGTCCAGCATAAGACTTGGTTCGTCATGATGTCTTCGTAATTGACAGAAATGCATGCATACAGCTTTTGTTTTCGAGAATTTGAAACCGTTAGTACTAGCCCAATTTTGAATCTTGTTGATATCTTGTTGTAATTGCCTTTCGATTGTATGCATGTGCTTGGATCGGTAACATATTAAAAAGTCATCAACATATAGGGAACAATCCACACCAGGACTCAGACACTTGGTGATTCTATTAATTTTTATATTGAAAAGCGCTACCGATAAAATACTGCCCTGGGGAACACCCATCTGTTGATAGTGTAGATCAGAGAGGGTGGAGCCCACTCGTACTTTGAATTCCATATCTTTGAGAACGTTTGATATAAATAAGGTCAGTCGGCCTTTTAGACCCAGATCGTGCAGGTCATTTAGTATTCCGTGCTTCCACGTTGTATCATACGCCTTTTCCAAATCAAAGAAAACCGCTACTAAATATTACTTCTTGATAAAAGTGTCGCGAAAAAATGTTTCGAAACTAACCAGATGATCATTGGTACTACGTCCATAACTAAATCCACTTTGGAAAGGAGATATTAAGTTGTTGCTTTCCAAATACCACATTAGCTGAGAGTTGATCATTCGTTCCATTGTTTTGCACACGCAGCTAGTTAATGATATTGGTCTATAGTTGCTAGGATCTGCGTTAGCTTTGCCTGGTTTGGTGATTGGTTTTACTGTTGCTTCGTTCCATATGTTTGGTACATTACCATTAATCCATAAATCATTTAAGATTTCCAGAAGGACTGTTGGAGATGGCTCTGGGAGGTGTTTCAAAAACTGGTAATGTATAACGTCAGGCCCAGCGGATGTATCATGAGCCTTATTCAAAGATTCCATAAGCTCCGATAATGAAAACGGCTGGTTGTAACATTTCGAGTTGTGCGATGTGAATTTCAACCGTGTTTTTTCCTTTGAGATTTTTAATCTTTGAAAAGCTTCTGAATAGTTAGACGATGAGGAATTTTTGGAGAAACAGTCAGCAAGCACATTTGCTATTTCATGTTTGGTATTAAAGTTGTTTTATTTTTACCTTCAGATGTTGGAAGGAATTGTATTTTCCCTTTCCCTTTATTTTGCGGATCGTGTCCCAAACCTTTGTTATTGAGGAACGAGAGTTTAAAGTTGAAACATACTTTTTCCATGATGTTCGTTAACTTTCTTGAAAGGTGAGACGAGCTTTGACACGAATAATACGGTATCGTGTTAAGTTTTCGGGTGTTAGACGATTATTATTTTTTTTAGTGCCTCTCAGCGTTGTCTAATAGCTTCTTTACATTCTTTAGTGAACCAGGGTTTTTGGATTCTTTTGCAATTTGGCGAGGACTTAGGAATGAAATTTTCTGCAATTTCAAGTAAGATGGATGTAAATTGTCGGATAGGATTATAGTCGTATAGGACTGTATTCCTGTTTAGCATAGTTATAGAGAGTCTTTGAAATTTGGCCCAATCTGCCTTCCTTAAATTCTATTGCGGAACTGTGTCATCAATATGTGGGTGAATATTTTCAAGTGATATTGGAAAGTGATCACTGCTGTGAAGGTCTCCAGTGACCTTCCAATTATAATCTAAAAGCAGCGAAGGTGAACAAATTGTCAAATCGATGCACGTATATGTACCCGTACCTGGGTGTAAATATGTTGTTAATTTGGTGTTATAAAGACACAAGTCATGCCTAATAATGAAATATTCAACCTTTTTGCCCCTGTCGCTTATATGGTTGGATCCTCATAAAATGTTATGGGCATTAAAATCCCTAAGTAGTATAAATGGTGTGGGCAGTTGTTTAATTATGTTGTCTAGATCATTTGGAACTAAGTTGTTGTTTGGTGGTAAATAAATAGAACATAATGTAACCACTCGATGCAGTGTGACGCTTACAGCTATTGCTTGTAAATTTGTATTTAAGGGAATAGCGCAATGTGTGGCAATGTTGTTTACAATAATGGAGACCCCTCCCGAGGCCCTGTCACACATTTTGGAGTAAGCATTATAAGAAGAGTAGTTTTTGAATGTGGTTTTATCTGTGTCTTTTAAAAATGTTTCCTGCAGACATAGTACTGCAGGATCATGTTCGTTCAAAAGCAGAAGTATGTCATTGTAACTGCTTTTAAGTCCTCTACAATTACATTGTATAATGATGTTCTTCATTATGGATCTTATTTGAAACTTTATTGATGTTAACTATGTTAGACTTGTCGTGAATACGTATTTGGGTTTATTTATCTGGAGGAAGAATGGAATTAAATGTTCTGTTTGTAGATTTGGAGCTACCCTGAGGACATAGGGCAGTTTCTTCTGCATCCATGTCCTCAATGTCTTCAAACCTGTTGTGCAGTTTTATGGGATCATCAGATCCCTTTTGCTGCATATTTGTTTGAGACTTTCTTATATTTGGTGATTTTGGTGGTGAGGTATTTTTGAAAGTTGTTTGAGTTGATGTTGATTATATTTAGATGTTGATAGTGCGGAACATTTGAGCTAGTAATGGATTCAGGTGGGTTAGTTTGGGTTTGAGCGTCCTTCGTTGCTTTCGGATTGCTTTTCACTACAGCTTAAAAGGCTAGGCCTGGTAGGGAAGTTCTAGCTTGTACAAGCTTTCTCGCCTCTGGAAAGGGAATGTTGGAGGTGTACTTAACTCTTTGTATTTCTTGTCCTTTTCATGTGTCGCAATCCTTTGAATTAGATTGATGTTTATTTCCACAATTCACGCAAAGCGGAGTACCTCTACACTCGGGCTCCCGATGAGAATGTTCTCCGCATCGGCTGCATATTGGGCTTTTGGAGCATGGATCTTCGTGATGGCCGTAGTTTTGACATTTGAAACATCGAAGGGGATTTGGTATATACATTTCAACCTTGACATGTAAAAAGCCATCTTTGACAACTTTAGGTTCTGTTGGTTTGTTGAAAGTGAGAATAATGGTGTTGGTGTCCTGCATATTATTATTGCGTTTTATACGAATTCTACGGACTGCAGTGACACCTTCTGTTCTCATCCCTTCAATGATTTCGTTGTCTCTAGTTCATGCCAATTCAGGGCAATGAATGACGCCTTTTGATGTATTGAGTGATGTGTGCGCAAAACAACTGACTGGTATCTCATGAAAGGTCGTAAATTTTTGGATATTCTCAGCATGTGCCATGCGTTCACACTCTACAAGTAAACCACCTGATCTCAACTTTTAAATGCTTTTGGGTTTTCCGACTAATCCAAGTATAGTCTTTTTAATTATAAATGGAGATAGTGCGGAAATCGGTTTGGAGTCATCTTTAGACTGGATGACCATGAAGCGAGGAAAAGATTCCACGCTACATAGCTCATCATCAGTCATAAATAGTTTTTGTTCTCTTCAGTTGGGATTTTTTTTTGATTTTCCATTTTTTGTTTTTTGTTAATTCGTCACTCGTGCTTCCCACCCGCCACGGAGTCCAACCAGGGGACACTTTTCAAGTGTCAGGGATACACACATGATATACTCAGTAGTCAAAATTACCTCCCGATTGACCCATTAAGCCACCGCCTTCTAGGAAGTCGTAAGAGATATGTAGAAAGGAACATAAAGGGGTAGACAGTAGGGGCAACGGTGGTATCAAGGGAGATACAAAAAGAAAGAAAGAAAAAGAAAGATTGCGAGTAACTTAAGACCTCTTAGGGCTCGGCGTGACCAGCCTATTTGTCGAGACCGGGCCCATCCCGACCACCCGTCTGGAAGAAGTAGAGGCCAAAGTAGTGTGTTGCATTGGAAAGCTTCTGCTTAACTACCAGGATCCTTTCCTCCCCCGACACGGGTCTCAACCCAGGCAAACAGGTTGCCTCCACTTAGTCGCCTCTTACGACACGTAGCGAGGCACGTCGGGCCAATTCTACAACCCCGGATCCGCAGGACGGAATTTTCACGAAACTCAAACTCTAAGATAACGTCAAAGAAGAGGGGTACTGTGGCTGGAACATATACTTACGGGAAACCTCAGACTATAGAAACATTGGAATATATTTTTTCATCCCTTTCCTATTTTATTCCGTTAGTGCTGATGTCAACAGTTTATGTTACCTCATTTGATGAGGATATGAAAACTTATCTAGAAAGAACATTATTATTTTCCTGTCATCTTCTTGTATTATTTTATGGCTGCTGATAGTGCAATGAAAATGGCGACATCCCCTTAAGTAATAGACGTATTTGTTATAGGCTTATATACACATATTGAAACAAATAAAATACTTCATTATTTAAGAGAGTCATCGATCAAATGAAAATTTACAAGACAATGAATTATAAAACAGTTTCTTAATGTATATTTACTTTTCAATTTACATTGCACATTGGAATAACAAACAATTATGACATTTATGCATTATGGCATATTTATTATATATTTATTTTATACCGGAGTGATTATAATTTGAGTCATTCATTGATAAGTTAGTTAAAATCAAAAGTTGTTGGCAGGGCACGACGTGAATTACTCTGAAACAAAATCTGTCTCACCTTACATTCTGCTGGTTGTTTAAAATAACGTTGTAGAAAATATTTGCGGTTGCATACTACAAACTGTAAATCTTTTCCTGTCGCTCTTCGGAGAAGAATTGAAGGTCAAACTGTGTGTTAGCAACATATTGATAAGTTGATTTAGCACCTCAAAAGAAGAGTAACATGTTTTATTGTATACTTAAGCAATATATGGAAATGACATATTATTTTTGAAATGGCGGCTACCGCACACATGACACTGACATAGTCATCATTTATTAAAGAAAGCATATATACAATGAATTTAATATCCTCTGTGACCAAAATTGTGAATAGTTGATTCGTGCATACATCCAGCTAATTTTAAATACTTGTAGATAATAATAAAATGACAACTGATATGTATGAAGGATTTATTATCATCTACTACTGCGCACACATGCAATGTCGCAAGTAGGATATTAATGCGGAGCTTAAAATCAGACTCCTGTTGTCAAAAAAGGTATTTTTGTGTGAAGACGAGCTTAACAGAACACACGGAAGCGTATATTAATCCAGTCCGCCGACAATATCTTAACGTAAAAATCCTTCCATAAGAAGAATTATTTGTATCAATAGAACGTATAGAGACAACAGCTGGGTATCTAAACTATTTGCCGAACAAAGTACACAAACACATGGAACTGATTTATACCAATTAGTATAAGTTTTAAATGGATCATAAATCCAATGTGATGAATATCCCAAAGCAGTGTTTAAAATACAGTATGTTCAGAAGCACCTCTATTACATAAAGAGCATGATTTAACCCTTCCGATATGCGTTAACCGATTTCTTCAAGATACAACCTGATAGAGCTGTCCAATTGGAAAAGTATACAACTCGAAAACTTGTTTACTAAAATTGTATTATTAGTAACCGTAAACGCGTCCGATATAATATATAGCCTTCTTTCCGTTTACTATTAATATAGGTTATTTTAGTGTTGGAAGCATTACATACAAGCCCTACTAGGTCCTGCTTCGTGCATGCAATTTTTATCTATTTTTTTGCATGAAACGTGTAATATTTATATGCCGGTAAGATATGCTCTTCTATTTATAAACTTTAAACTCTATTCTCTGTTCTCCTTTTCCGCAGCTGGCTTCTAGGAGTTTGCCATGGTTGTATTTAGCTTAAATCTGGTGAAAAATTCATCACTCAGACATTTCCAATGATCCTAGGGTTTTCTAAGACTGTTTTAGTAAGGAATGTTAAAAGTTCTAATGAGAACTATTTACGTTCAATTTAATTTTATGTTTAGTTTTCATATGTAAAATTATATATTCTACAGCAATGTTATCAGTCCATTTTCACTCGTAGCTAGTCCATGCTACTGCATGAGGTTGTGCTAATTCATTTGTGTTTAGCGAGTGCCACTGCATGAGCTTTGGGATTTGATTGATTTCTGTTTTACGGCGCACCAGCACTATGAGGCTATTTAGTGTCAAACATAAGGTTATATCGTTCCTTATTTAAGAGTGGTAAAAGTTTTCGTATCGACCAGTGATTCGAAACCAAACAGTTAAAGTTGGTTTGTTGGTTGATTGGTTGAATTTGTACAGCGCACCAGGACAAAGAGGCCATTTAGCGCCATACAAAAGGTTATATCCTTAATTATATACAAATGATTAAAAGGTTCTGTATCGGCCAGCGATACGAAACTAAATAGCTAAAGGTAAAATGATACAAATGTTAACGGTGAAAACAAATTAAGTTTTCCGATTAACGGGGATTGCAAATAATGTATGACAACGAAAACACATGAAAGGTAATTAAAATCTAGCGACAATACATATATAGCACATGAAAATGTTTAAGATGATAACATAAAAGTTATAACTTATGATATATGTTTACTTCCTTAAGGAAGTCTATAACATACGAATTACTAACTGTATCAAAGAGCTCCCTCATGTCTTGTACATTGTAATATTGATTACGTGTAGATTGGAGGTCGAAAAACTCCAGAATAAAGTGCTTAACTGTGAATGGTTCATTGCAAGATATGCATTCTGGTGGGTTTTCTCCTTTTAGTATGTAAACGTAGGTTAAATAAGTATGGCCAATTCAAATTCTAGCAATGACCACCTCCTCCCTACGGTCGGCTCTGTAAGAAGGAATCTATTCCCCTAGGATTGGCTTGATGGAATGAAGTTTATTATTCACGGCATCATTCCATGATGCCTGCCATTAATGACGTAAACAGTCTTGTGTACATCGTTTAAAATCAGTATATGGTATTTTAAAGTCAGTTGGTTCTAATGATAGGGCCATTTTAGCAGCGCTGTCTGCTTTATCGTTACCTTTAATTCCGACATGGCTGGGTAACCAACAGTATACTATATTATGCGAGGTAAACAACTCAGTATGCTTAAGGAGAATATTAGCCAATAGTTGATTCTCCAGTTTTATATAATGTAGTGAATGGAGTACTGATAGTGAGTCGGAGAAGATTATGCTATTTGAAATACGCTTGCTTGTAATGTATTGCAAAGCAAGGTCTATTGCTCTAATTTCGGCTGAAAAAATTGAAGTACCATTTGGTAAGCGAACTTTGGTTGTGTGTTTTCCACTTACGAAGGCTGCAGCAGCGTTTCCCTCATCTTTCGGATCCATTGGTATATATTCTTGTATAATTTTCAAATTCTGAGCTGAGTTCATGGTAAGTGTTGTGGAAAATGGAAGGGTTTGTATCCGATTTTTTTTCATTCATGTAACGGGCAAAGTACCTTTGGTTGCTGAAGTAGCTATGGGGGTGTTTCGGAGATGTTTTCTTTCAGAATTTTTGAAAGATCAATTTGGGTACTTTGGGAAAATTGTGATATTCTAATACCAAATGTAGGTATGTCATGTGGTTTATTGTAATATAAGGTTTTATATATTGGTTCAAAAACTGCCGAAAAAGCTGGGTTCAGAGGGCTGGATCTTAATTTGGTAGCATATTGTGCGGAAAGCATTTCTCTACGTTTTGATAAGGGTGGTTCATCCGCTTGAATGAGTAGGCTTTCACGCGGAGATGTTTTAAATGCTCCCAGTGCAAGTCTTATTCCCTGATGATGGATTGGGTCAAGCATCTTCAAATATGATTTCTTTGCTGAACCATACACAACGCAACCATAACCTAATTTGGAGCTGATAAACGTTCTGTATAAAATGATTATGACTCTCCTATCAACACGCAGTCAGTGTGCACTATTACTTTAAGTAAATTAAGAGATTTCAAACATTTAGCTTTAAAATGTTTCAGGTGTGGAATAAAAGTCAGTTTTCTATCGAAGATAATACTTAAAAATTTTGTTTCCTCAGCGACTGGAATAGGTGTGTCTTCCAGCGTGAGTTTATGTCCATCGTGATGTCTTCGTAACTGACAGAAATGCATACGGACAGTTTTTGATTTGGGTAATTTGAAGCCATTAGTATTGGCCCAATTTTGAATTTGGTTTATATTTTGCTGTAATTGTCTTTCAATTGTATACATGTGCTTGGATCGATAACATATTTAAAAATCATCAACATATAGTGAGCAATCCACACCAGGCCTCAGACACTTGGTGATGCTATTAATTTTGGTACTGGTGTTCTTAAGACAGATTGGAAAATAATCACTGTTATGAAGGTCATCAGCGACCTTCCAATTACAATCCAAATGAAGTGAAGGAGAACATATTGTTAAGTGAAAAGAAGTGTATGTACCCGTTCCTGGATGCAAATAAGTCGGAGACTTGTTAATAAATATACACAAGTCGTGTCTAACAACACAATCTTTAACTATTTTGCCCCTATCGCTTATGTAATTTGATCCCCATAAAACGTTATGAGCCCGAAAATCACCAAGTAATACAAATGGCGTAGGAGTTGTTGAACTAGTGTGTCTAATTAGTTCGGTAATAATTTAGTATTTGTTGGTATGTAGATAGAACAGAATGTAATCACTCGATATAGAGTGACACTTACAGCAATGGCTTGTAAATTTGTATTCAATGGAATGGTTCTATGTGGGTCTCTATCGTTCAGAGCAATAGAAACCCTTCCTGAGGCCCTGTCAACATTTTGTAGGTAGGTGTTAAACAGGGAGTTCTTTTTGAATATGATTTTGTCCGTATCTTTCAGAAAAGGTTTCCTGAAGACATAACAAAGTAGGATCATATTCATTTAAAAAAAGAAAAATAACATTGTAATTTGCTTTAAGTCCTCAACAATTCCATTGAATTGTCGTTTTCTTCATTATAAATTTAGAATGGATATTTTGGACTTAGGTTAGACTTTTCGAGGGGAACATCTATAGGGTTATTTATCTGGCGGAAAAACGGGTGTGATTCTTTTGTTAAGTCAGGAGCTACTTTGAGAAAACGGAGCAATATCTTCTGTGTCCATGCTCTCAATGTCCCCAAACCTGTTCAAGATTGTGATGCGTTTATCGGACCCCTTTAGTTGTCTATTTCCATGAGACTTGTTTTTATTTGGTGATTTAGTTTGCTGAGTGCTATTAAACGTCGTTTGGGTAAATACAGTGGCTTTTAGTGCTTGGTAATGGGGGAAGTATTATTTTCTAATGTTGAGTCGGGTGCATCTGTTTGAGTTTGAGCGTCCTTCTATGCCTTAGGATTGCTTTTCACTGTAGAGAAGAATGTTGGGCCAGAAAGAGATGTTTTTGACTGTACCCTCTGAGTAGGGAATGTTGGATGTATATTTAATCCTCTAAATTTCCTTCTCTTGATTCCAGGTATCACAATCCTTGGAATTGGTGTGGTTTGCTTTTCCAGTGATCTTTTCCACAAAATATTTCGTATCGATCAGCGATTCGAAACCGAACAGTTAAAGAGAAAACGATAAAATGGTAACGGTGGTAAATATATAAAGTTTCCAAATCAAACGTATGATAACGAAAACATGATTGCTAATAAAAAGCTAGCTACCGCACATATATAACACAAAACTGTTCAAGATGATAACATGAAAGTTATAACTTAAGATAAAAGTTTACTTCCTTAAGGAAGTTTATAATATTAATAATGCTAAATGTATCAAAGTGCTCCCTCGTGTTTTGCACAATGTAGTAATACATTTACGCAGAGGTAGGAGGTCGAAGCATTCCGGCAAAAAGTGCTTAAGAGTGAATGGTTCATTGCAAGATATGCATTATGGTGGGTCTTCTCCTTTTAGTATGTAGGAGTTTGTTAAATGAGTATGACCGAGTTGAATTCTTGCAATGACTACCTCCTTTCTATGGACGGATCTGTACGAAGGGGTCCATTCAGCTAGGGTTGGCTTGATGGAATGAAGTTTGTTATTCACGGCATCATTTCATGATGTCTGCCATTTCTGTCGTAAAGAGTCTTTAATACAACGTTTAAAATCTTTGTATGATGCTTTCAAAATCAGTTGGTTTTAGTAATACGGCTATTTTAGCAGCGCGGTCTGCTTTTATCTTTAACCTTATTTCTAACATGGCTGGGTAACCAACAGTATACTAAATTGTGGGAGGTACTCAGCTAAGTATGTTTAAGGAGAATATTAGCTAATAATGGATTCTCCAGTTTTCTGTTATATAGTGACTGAAGTACTAGTAGTGGATCGGAGACGATTATGCTGTTTAAAATACGCTTGCTTGCAATGTGTTGCAAAGCAAGCTCTATTGCTCTAATTTCGGCGGAACAATTGACGTACCATTTGGCAAGCGAGTAGGCTTTCACACGGGGATGTCTTTTATGCTCCCATGGCAAGTCTTATTCACTAATGATGGATTGGGTCAAGCATCTCCAAATAAGACTTCCATGCTGAATCATGGATAATGATACCATATTATAGTTTCGAGTGAGTGAACGTTCTGCATATACTGAGTATTACTTTTCTATCAGCACTCCAGTCAGTGTGTGCTATTACTTTAAGTAAATCCAGAGACTTCAATCATATAGCTTTCAAAATCTTTAGGTGTGGAGCAAAAGTCAGTTTTCTGTCGAATATAACACCTAAAAATTTTACTTGCCCAACAACTGGAATAGGTGTTCTGTCCAGCGTGAGATTTGGTCCGACATGATGTCTTCGTAGCTGACAGAAAAGCATACATACAGTTTTCTTTTCTAGATTTTGAAATAGGTAGAATTGGCCTAAGTTTGGATCTTGTTGATATTAAATTATAATTGTCTTTCGATTGTATGCATGTGCTTGGATCGGTAACATATTAAAAAGTCATCAACATATAGGGAGCAATCCACACCAGGACTCAGACACTTGGTGATGCTATTAATGTTTATATTGAAAAGCGTCACCGATAAAGTAGTGCCCTGTGGTACACCCATCTCTTGATCGTGCATATCAGAGTAGGTGGAGCCCACTCATACCTTGAATTCCCTATCTTTGGGGAAGTTTGATATGAACGAGGGCAGTCGGTCTTTAAGACAAAATATCATGCAGATTATTTAGTATTCCGTACTTCCACGTTGTATCATAGACCTTTTCGAAATCAAAGAAAACCGCTACTAAATGTTACTTCCTGATGAAAGTGTCTCGAACAAATGTTTCAAGTCTAACCAGATGACCATTGGTACTTCGACCATAATGGAAGCCACAATGGAAAGGAGATATTAAATTGTTGCTTTCCAAATATCATACAAGCGGAGAGTTGATCATTCGTTCCATAGTTTTGCATACGGGGCTAGTTAATTATATAGGTTTATATTTGGTGTTATTACTGTTGCTTCTTCTCATGTTTTTGGTACATTACCAGTAATCCATAAATCATTGAAGATTTCCAGAGGAACTGTTAGGGATGGTTCTGGAGGTGTTTCTAAAGCTGGTAATATATATAATCAGGCTCCGTGGATGTATCATAAGCCTTATACAAAGATTCCATAAGCTCAGATAATGAAAACGGTTCGTTATAACTCTCCGAGTTGTTCAATGTGAATTGCAACTGTGTTTTTCCTTTAAGGTTTTTAATCTTTGAAAAGCTTCTGAATAGTTAGACGATGAGGACTTTTTGGAGACACAATCAGCAAGTACATTGGCTATTTCATGCTTGGCGTTAAACTTGTTGTTATTTACCTTCAGATGTTGGAAGGAATTGTATTTTCCCTTTCTATTTATTTTGCGGATCGTGTCCCAAACCTTCTTTATTGAGGAACGAGAGTTTAAAGTTGGAACATATTTTTTCCATGATGCTCGTTTACTTTCTTTCATGGTACGGCGAGCTTTGGCCCGAATAATGCGGTATTGAGTTAAATTTTCGGGTGATGGACGATTATTAAATTTGTTTAGTGCCTCTCGGCGTTGATTTAATAGCTTCTTTACATCGTTTGGTGAACCAGGGTTTTGGGGTTCTTTTACAATTTGGCGAGGACTGAGGGAGGGATGATTTTGCAATTTCAAGTAATATGGATGTAAATTGTCGGATAGGGTTATAGTCGTATAGGACTGTATTCCTCTTTAGCATAGTTGTACAGAGTCTTTCAACTTTCAAATATGGCCCAATCGGCCTTCTTTAAATTCCATTGCGGGATTGCGTCATCAATTTGTGGGTGAATATTTTCAAGGGATATTGGAAAGTGATCACTGCTGTGAAGGTTTTCAGTGACCTTCCAATTATAATCTAAAAGCAGCGAAGGTGAACAAATTGTCAAATCGATGCACGTATATGTACTTGTACCTGGGTGTAAATATGTTGGTGATGTGGTGTTATAAAGACACAAGTCGTGTCTAATAATGAAATCTTCAACCTTTTTGCCCCTGTCGCTTATATTGTTAGATCATTATGAAATGTCAAGGTTGTCTAAATCATTTTGTACTAAGTTGTTGTGTGGTGGTATATAAATAGAATAAATGGTAATCACTCGATGCAGTGTGACGCTTACAACTATTGCTTGTAAGTTTGTATTCAACAAAATAGTGCAATAAGTTGTCCTGTTGTTTACAATAACGGAGACTGCTTTTTAGGCTTTGTCATCAGTTTTGGAATAGGTGCTAGAAAAGGAGTACGTATTAAGTGTTGTTTTATCTTTTAATCTTTCAAAATGTTTCCTACAGACATAGTACTGCAGAATCATGTTCTTTTTAAAGCATAAGTATTTCATTGTAATTGCTTTTAAGTCCTTTACAATTCCCTTGTATAATGCTGTTCTTCATTATGAATCTTTTTTGAATCTTTATGAAGGTAACTAGGTAAGACTTGTCGCGAATAGCTATTTGGATTTTTTTTATCTTGAATAAGAACAGGATTAAATTTTCTGTTTGTAGGTCTGGATCTACTCTGAGGACATGAGGAAGGTTCTTCTGCATCCATGTCCTCAAAGCCTCCAAACCGGTTGTGCAGTTTTATGGGATCATCGGACCCCTTTTGCTGCCTATTTGTTTGAGGCTTTCTTATTTATGGTGATTTTTGCGGTGGAGTGTTGCTGAAGGTTGTTTGAGTCGATATTTAGTTTTTCTGAGGTTGATGGTGTGGGACATTTGAAATAGTAATGGATTCAGGTGGGTTTGTTTTTCACTACAGTTGAGAAGGCTGGGCCGGGGAAGGAAGTTCTAGCTTGTACAAGCTTTCTTGCCTCTGGAAAGGGAATGTTGGGGGTGTAATTAACTCTCTGTATTTCCTTCTCCTGTTTCCATGTTTCACAATCCTTTGAATTAGCATGATGCTTCGTTCCGTAGTTCATACAATGCGGAATAGCTCTACACTCGATTTCCCGATAAGAAGGGTCTCTACATCAGCCACATATTGGGTTCTTCAATCATCGATCTTCGTGATGACCGTATTTTTGACATTTGAGGCATCGAAGGGGATTTGGTATATATATTTAAACATTGACCTATAAAACTGCAACTTTGACAACTTAGGTAATGTTTGTTTGTAGAAAGTGAGAATAATGGTGTTGGTGTCCTGCAGATTACTGTTGCGTTTGATACGAATTCTACGGACTGCAGTGACACCTTCAGTTCTCATCCCTTAAATGATTTCATTGTCGCATAATCCCGCCAAGTTCCGGCAACAAATGACGCCTTTTGATGTATTGAGTGATGTTTATATTATTTTTGATTTTCCATTTTTTGTTTTTTGTTATTTCTTCAGTTGTGCTCCCCATCCGCCACTGAGTCCAACCAGGGGACACTTTTCAAGTGTCGGAGATAAACATATGATATTCTCAGTAGGTAAAATTTCCTCACGATTGACCCGTTAAGCCACCGCCTTCTAGGAAGTCTTATGAGATATGTAGAAAGGAACATAAAGTGGTAGACTGTGGGGGCAACGGTGGTATGAAGAGAGATACAAGAAGAAAGATTAAGAAAGATTGCGAGTAAATTAAGACCTCCTAGGGCTCGGCGTGACAAGTCTATTTGTCGGCCCATCCAGACGACCCGTCTAGAAGAAGTAGAGGCCAAAGTAGTGTGTTGCATTGGAAAGCCTCTACTCAACTATCAGGATCCTTTCCTCCTCCGACACGGGTCGCAACCCACGGCAAACAGGTTTCCTCTACTTAGTCGCCTCTTACGACACGTAGCGAGACAGGTCGGGCCAAATCTATAACCCCGGGAACGTTTGGGAAAAAAACTATGAGATGCAGCGATAAGATGTTTAGGATAATACACGTTCTTGTTATAGCGTTTCTTGTCACTTGTTAAAAATGCATAGCGTCTAGAAAAAATCTGGTAGGAAAGATTGACCACGGAAGGCTACTGGCAAGCTCTCTCACATATTCACATCTTTCGGGATGGAGACAGAGACAGATATAAGATCTCAGCGACAAGTAAAAAAGAGCCGTTTAGACCAACCGAACACCTATAACTTTAATAGGAAATATCAAGCGTCGTATTGTGTGGTCTCTGACGTACAAATACGATTCCTTTAGATACACTTCAATGCAAAGTCTATCGACCTGATGTCGGCTGCAACTATCAATGTATCGTCTAGCAAGCGATGTTTATTTACTGTGAATTCCACTAAAGAAAGCTAAATTGGCTTTTGTCAGTTCAACGTGCCGCCAATGTAAATTCTTATGTAGTTCTTAAAATCGGAAAGATGTTCTTTACAAGAAGTTTGGACACTAGAAGGATTTGTTTTATATGTGTTACCCACAGGTAGTGCTGAAAGTAATTTGGTCCGTTTTTAAGACAGAAGTTGTTACATGAAGAAACAAATTTTGTATTATTGAAGTTAATTTTTTGTATTGTCAAGGCAAAATGATATTTTAATTGCAAGGTAAAAATACATTTGAAATAGACTGTTATAATGTGTTTCAACTGCATTGGAAAACAGGCACAATAGTTAAATTTAGGTGTTAGACTCCAAATATGAGGCATATTGTAAATATAATGTTTCTTTTCCATAGAATGGAGGTAGCTCATTTGCTTCAGCCAAAAACCTTTCACATGGAAATGTCTTAAGCGCCCTCAAGGCGAATTTTATTATGTGATAGTAAATAGGGTCATGCAGCTTTAAATATGATTTTCTATCTGAAGCATACACATTACAAATATAATCCACTAGATTTAAAAAAGGTCTGATGTCGGTTTTGAAGAACTTCTCTATCAGGACTCTAGCCAGTGGACGATACTACTGTGAGAAAATCAAGGCTTAAAGAGTAAAATGAAGGTAATTTTTGTTGTTGAAGATAATGCCTTAAAATGTTTCTTTCTCAACAAAATTTAATAATAATACTAATTATAGTAGTAACAAAAATATCGATTTAATAGCACCATCCATAACTATTCTAATTAATATTTTCTTTACCGGAATTAACATTATCATTAATATTTTAAAATTTATTATTATAGTTCGTGTGTATATTTATATGTTTGTCAGCAAAAGATAGGCTACGCCGCCATGGATACTATTTGTGTGGAGGAAGAAACCAGATCCGCAGGTTACGATGGTAAGCGGTATCACATTCCCGCGCTTGTGAAACCGAGACCCCAACCCACGCCGATATGAGACGTCAGCGGTTTGTAAAGGCGGGTATCTTAGCGACACAGCCACGCGACACCCTTTTGTTTGTACATACAATAACTAAAATATGTACCGAACTATAAATGATTAAAAGGATACTTTTTATAATGTATGATATCATTATAAAAGACGATTGAATTGCAGAACACTTCGATAAGTAAAGCGACTACATCCACTCCGATCTTATCAATATAAAATTTAGTTTGCGAGCATATATAAACATATAATAATATATAACTGAATTACTTAATGTAGATCTGTTCCAAAACAAAAAATATTTATGTCGAATAATAAACCTAAGAATCCCTGAGAAAATAATATTTGTGTGTTTTTGTTGGATGAACTCCTTCGTGAACGAGAGGATTTTACACAACGTGCTAGCCTGGTAGCCTATGTATCCGGCAGTCAAAATCTTATTGGTGTGACATCTTTATTTATAGTGTTGTGTACATTGAATCCTAGTGGTAATATCTGCAGCGGAGACAGTTATACATCCCAATGACGGGCTGGTGTTGGTAAAAGTTAATGATAACGTTCTGTAGGCCTAGGTTTACAAGTGTTCAACTGATTTACTTGAATACATGATTAAAAAAGTGTAGATGTTTTACTCAAGAATTGTCGTGATGTGGTGGTGCAAAAGGCAAAGCCAGTCCATGAAACTTGACATCTGTTTCGCGCATTAGTCAACATAAACCATCTTAAGATAGAACAACTAATACACAAGATTGTTCCAATTGTACAAAGTGCCTATAAGTTGTTACCATAGCTCTGTGTTCTTGCAGGGGCTATACGTATGCTCTATCAATGGAACCTGGAACCAGCACTTTACATTAAATACAGTTTAAAATGAAGTTGGTCATTAGTTTAAAGCAAATATCCCTTCTGAATGTTCTATTTGACAAGATTAATGGTGATTGAAAGACACTATTTTTATTTGTTTAACACATACGAATAACGTAAAAGTCATTTATACACGCACATAGATGTCGGAAGTGAAAATCCTAAAACTAAATACTAATTTTCAAGAAAATGATTATAATAATGTATTATTTGTCATATAAGAAGAGGAAATTACGAGTACACATACATATCTACATATTCCAATTCCTGCCGCTAGTGTGATTTCTTCACTATCAATATATTTATATTGGCAGATATGTAAATCAGGTGAAAAACATAACGTTGGTAGGTGCATGGGAAGCGGGAAAAAGGAGCGAGAGTGCATCGCAATCGCTCTGATGTTTGCAAACATGTCTAGCCTAGCCCAAAGGCTTTTTCTCCTTTTTGTAGTATTTCATTTTATAGCGTAGGAATCACCTCAGTGGTATAGCACATGTACGATGCAGTTATCCTAGTAGAAAGATATTTTAGCAGACCCTATTATACCATTTAATTTCAGTAATTGCTAACGTAGATAAATAGTGTCCTTTTTTGTTTATCATGTCCATAATAATTAAGGCTTTGGTTTGTAATATACATTATTTGACAATGACATTACTGACATCGTTCTTTTAATTAACTCAATGATGTCAAGTCAAATTATATCAATGTTCAACCCTTTTTCCTTTCTGTTTAGCAAGAAATTTACAAATTAATCTTTATAATCTTGAAACCGAAGCCTTAGCTTATGGATTAAGTGAGAGATTATCGTCTTGAATAAGCAAGATATGTGCTACCAGATCGATAAAATGGATGCAAAGTTACAGATTTAAAACGTTTATGATATTAGCATTGACACTGCATCCTTTCTTGTCCGGTCCAAATAAACCTGTTGTAAATTCAATTTTGTCAGCTGTTTTAATTCACAATTTTTGCGACAATAATTCACGTTTGTAGTTTTAATGGATTGTGATAGGGTTGTTGTTTTCTCGAAATAATTGAGTGTACAGGTGGATCTGAATGGTGGTGAAAATAAAATCTTCAATGTGAATATATATTAAAGATTTTCAGGCCAAATGAGAATTATGGTCAAATATTGTTATCCGACTTTTTAAATTCTATCTTTTATAACACAATAATATCAACACAAAATAGGTACAAGCACCATTACATGTGTCTTCTTCAGAGCTACATTGGTAAATTTGTATCATACACACTGTAGTCTTGGATTAGTAAAACATGGGATTATCTTTTTTTACAGTCACTAAACCTGGCACTGTTTTTTGTCTACGATGGTCTGATTGTGCAATCGTACTGGCAAGAATGTCGAAGATTCTTCTAAAAAAAACCCCAGCTTGGCTGAATAAGTTTTGTATATTTTTGCAAACACGCATTTCAGTCAAAATACATATTACATAAGGGTGGATTAGATCTGTCGCAGTACTCCAGTCTAAAGTATTTCTGTTTTAGAAGCTGTAGTTGATAAAAGCTTAAATGTAGCCTTATTAAATTTATCCTTGAGTACCATAGAGTTACGTCACGAACGTAAAATTGTAAACAGCTGTGTTGTGTACATTCGAGATCAATATTGTTATTGTTGATAGTTTATATAAGACTTTTCTAATGCAGATTAGAATCATTATGAAATGTCCATTTCGCTCTTGTGGACCGAGTCAACAGACCATGTATATTAGCCGTAATACACTACTATCATTGTGAAGATATTGGCATCATCACAGGATGAAATAATCTGAATATAAGAACTATGATCCAAATATATTACTTCCAGTAAAGACGGTAAAGACGTAATTGGCTTTGGTATTGATGGTTGCAATATTCTGAGACATAATTAACAACACTCAAAGCTGGAATCCCTGCGATCTTAAAAACCCGTCCATTATCTTTTCAAGGGAATCGATTATATAATTCTATGGAATGCGTGATACCCTTTGTAAATCAAGCAGGTTGTTGCGCAGACGAACCAACAAAAAAATATTAATGATAAACCTAATGTGAGGAGCCTCTTGATGAGCTCCAAGATTTATGTAGATTAGGTGGAAGGATATTGAATATAGCATTATTCATTGAATATGGCTTTATTCATCATTAGATAAAAACCTTGAGTTTAATGATCGGAAGATATTTTCTAAGGTAATAGAAAGGAAAATTGAATTGTAAAGAAGATAAACTCCAAACATGTCCCATATCATTTTATAAATATCATTTTATAAATTTCATAACATGACACTTCCTCCCTTGTTTAAACCTTTTAAGGAATAACTGAAACTTATAAATAACAAATTTGACATTAAAAATGCACTCCATTGTTAAACTGGTTGCTGCTGTACTGTTCTAACTGACCAGATCAATGTCAATATTAACATTAGATTAAGGAGTGACTGTTGCATTGAAGTAATAACTTGTTGCCATATTATGTATTATTATATTACGTATCAACCTATTTACCTTCCACAGAGGTTCCCTAACATATCTATAATTTTGGAAGTACCTAGATCAGAAAATTATTTAATTATATATATATATATATATATATATATATATATATATATATATATATATATATATAATTTGCCATGTCTTCTGATGATTCTTAATGATTCTATGTTCTGTATTTTTTATTTTGTAATTTATCTTACTAAACGATCACGTTGATGGTCTAAGTGTACATAATTTTATTATTATTCTCCTGTAACTTTGAACATCACCTTAATGAATTTCTGAATTTAGTTCTTCAGTTTCGTGTGCAAGTAAGTGGGCTGTACATACTGAATACACTAGTCGGATAAGGAGCTGAACAAATATACGCCTCAAAGTCTTGCAAAACCAGTATGAAGCCAAACATTCATTCTCAATTGTGGAATAATTGTCTAGTTCGTTGTTAAATATTTTTTCAAAGAGAAGAAAAGCACACTGAACCGTTGGTGTCTTCTTGAATCAATAATATATCAACTCCAAAACCACTTGCATAAATAGACATTTTGAATGAACGACTGAAATGTCCACCTGAAAGAACTCGTGCTTTCTTAAGTATAGTCTTTAACATATCAAAGGCATCTTTATATTTTTCAGACCAAGGAATCCTGGCTTTCTTAATTAACAAATTTGTCATTGTGTCAGGAATTACGAAAGTATTGAAAAAAATAAACAGATAATATCCAACCATACCTAAACGTCACATCAGTTGCTTTCTTTTGATAGATAAAGGGAATTCAGAGATTGCGTTGGCCCTAATTTATATTTAACTTGTTATTGTCCCACAACATGACCTATAAATATAATACAAACTCTGCAAAGTATACTTTTTACTTTTCTCAATGATTTTATGCTTTGTATATTTGTATTTTGCAATTGACCTTAGTCTACAATCACGTCAATGGCGCGCCTGACCAGTGGCATTTATTTTGTTTTAAATATCATACACAGCAAATACTTCTATATGATTGTTTATTAAGTACCTACTTTTGCAGTCCTAGTAAGAAACTTCTGAGCTATTACCCGCGTTTAAGTACGGCAAAGAGAGCTACTGAATGAAATTGGATCTCATAACTGACAGGATTTAGTGATAAGATATAAAAGAAATAGTGTGAAGAGATTTGACTGTGTACAAAAGGTTTCGGTGTATTTTTTTTGCAGTCACTAAACTTGGTGCTGGCACAGCAGTGCATATTACTAAATGTCTTTAAATATATGAGACAGTAATTTGAGTGACACATTCTTTCATATTATTGACAAACAAACAACGGCTTCCCTGCATGCCCAACGGATCATGCGAACTTGATATGTGATAAGTCTGTTTTATTTTAGTATGAATCCATGATCAAAGATCGGAATAGCGCAAGATGGATGAGGTGACTGTGATGATGAGTTTGCTATGCTTTAAGTAAGCTTTGAGATTTAATTGGTTGATTGCAACATTCCTATTGAATCAACGTCTGTTTGTGAAATTATGTTGTCAATCTTACAATCGATGTTACAACTTGATATGTTGCAAAAGTACGTCTAGATACGTACTCAGATATCAATGATTGCAATAAAAACTTTGACTAAATACCTTTATCGGCAACATGATTCAGTGAAATATGTATTTGTCAGATCTCTTTCAGCAGAGAATAATGGATCACCGAGACCAGTGGTATGTTATAATTCTCTAAAAGATAGAATGTTTGCAACTTAATTTTAAAACCTGTTTAGGCTAGAGAAAAGAGTGACTAATACAAAGAGAAGAAAAGAAGAGGAACATTTTCACCCAAGCAAACGAATTGTTCAGTAGAACGTGGACGTGTACATGTCTCTTATGATGTCGCGTGGTGTCAGCAAGAACACAGTATGCGCATAGCGTTATGTAACGTATGTTACCTGTCATCTTAAAACTTTGTCTACTATTAGATTTTCGTCTATTTAATAAACCACATCTGAAACGCACACGATACCAACAAAGGACTGAAAAAACATGTAATCCTAAGCTTTCTTTATATGCATCTTAAATAAGTGAAAACCTTTTATGAATTGTGTTACATCTGTTTTGTTTGTTTCGGTTAGAGTACAGTGCTTTGCCTTCTTAATATGGAAGAAATATTAACTGCTTTTTCTTGATTTTGAAATATACACACATGAATGTACGTGTATTAGAACATATATAATGCATATAATCATAAATGTTTGCGTCAAGACTGTTTATCATAGGTACTACTTAATTACTCAAAATGATCGCTTTTTGAAGACATTAACATTTTCTATATTAAAATAAATTTGCAGTTATCAGTTAGAAGCAATTCTTCAAATGTGGAAAACATTTAATTTCCAATGAGGAGTATATCCTGCAAACATACGTCAAAATTGTTGATATGTAAAGGTTGGATTGTTTATTAACAAATCAAACGCACTTTAAAGCTATTACACATTATTTGTGAGCAATTTCATAATGCATCTTATAACATTAACATAATGTGTCTATGCTGATTTCACTCATAGTTGTACCATTATACGTTTATACGTTTAGTTCTCAATGCATTGACAATTGTGCGCACGAGTTAGCGTTAATATAAAGATATCTAAAGTGTCTTTGTAATTTTATTTTTCGGTCTTATGATGTACATACATAGCAAAGGTCACCCATCAGTCCAAACCTATGTTTTAGCATTACTTCGTCAGAAAGTAGAAAAAAATTATGACATATTCATGTCACGAACGGTTTCATACGGATTCATACAGTTCTGCGTCATTCTTGTGTTCAGATCTGAAATATAAAGAATATTTGAACCTTTGTTTATAAAAATTGTTTCCAGCTTGATGTAGTTAAGAATTTTGATGTTGAGCAAATATTGTAGACTATAAACGACCAAACTCCGGATATTATCTCGTATAAAAGAATATAAAAAAGGTTAATTCTAACAACGATGATTGGAAAAAATAATTGTAAATTGCTCCTTATATGGAAGATGGAACTTTGCGGACATGAATGTGTCAACGATTATTGTTAGATACACGCCTACATAATTAAAACTGGAAGTGTCCCAGCTACGTATAGTATATGCATCAGGGGTTCCTGGAAATATGACCTTGTATACAGCACGTGGAAGTAAAAAAGCAAAATTCACTCAATAGAATGAACGTTCTAAAATAAGCTTGCAAAATAAATGAATCAGATAAAAATTAATTCATATTAGATATATGAATCAATAACTCGTTGGGCATATGACAAATATTTTAAACTTCCTGGAATACAATTTCAATAGTCACGACCGATAAAGCAACTCAATTACCTTTATGCGGAACTTGCTGAACTTGACAGCGTAGCTGTCAGCGAGGATAAAAATGCGGCGGAGATACTGAAACGAACGGCGCAGTTATTTGTGATCTAGATAAGATAGTCCACATGGCGTATCTTACAATACCACAAAAAAATCTCAAACTATCCATATGCTTATTCTCGATGTCAAAACGATTTTTTCGTTGATGGAGTGGCATGCGTTTTCTCGATATAGTATTTTTAGACCGATTTATTATAGTAAAATGACCATTGCTCGTGATGCAGCTATTTTAGCAATTATTCCACGAAACAAATGATATTTTCTCTAAATTGCTTGTACAAGATAGGATAGATTCAGTAAGTGAGAAACATAGAATTTACCATAATGTCCGAGTCAAAGACAGGATCACTTACTGGCATTGACAAGGTTTAGTACTACTACTGTTACATATGGAAGTTATCAGATCATTGAACCGATAAGGGGATTAATAGTTCTTATTAAAATCTCAGAAATCATTAACTGTACCGCAGAACGCGTCATGGAGCAATATACGAATTCATTACGTGGATTGGGCTTCACAAAACGGCGATGTGAAATTACAACCCATGGGAACAGACAGTCAGAGCGAGTTAGAAGGCAAGTTAAAAGCTTTCATCCTTTCTAAAGACAAAAACAAGGGAGTTTTATCATGATATGGAAACTAGAAATTACAGGTGAGTAATAAACTCATCCAACACATAGCTCATGCGTGATCTTCCATGTTTAAGTTCACGCTGAAACCACGCATTAAATACTACACCGGTGACACTTATCATGCAATCAGAGACGTCATCAAACATAACCCTATCTCCGTCTATTGCTAAAACGTGACCTCGAGAATGAGTTTGATTAGTTTGTGCTGCCCAACGGCGAATGTTTCCGCACTGAATATCTTCATTATGTGTTTATACCGCGTGAGAGCACATAAAAAAGACCTAGATGAGATAATGGATTTACCCAATTGTGCCCTTACGTAGTTGTCCGTGGTTTCTTAAAAAAACTCCGAAAACCAAGACCGAAGAGGTTCATGAAGATATTCTATGATACTGCATTGAGTATAACAATTATGGTCTTTGGAACATTGATTATATTCCCAACAAACGTCATCTCCGTAGACAAGGCCGCGTGCTATCTAGCTAGTCGCCTGGATGCGATGACTTTGAACAATATTTTGCTTGGATTGACCATCCAACTGACAGGTGTCTGTCGTATTAACAGTTTTGATTTTTACACAGTTGTTCATCCGGTTATTTATGTGTCTTGGAAGACAATTTAATCCTACGTAGATAGGCTGTAATTTTTCTTGTGAGGTGTATGTTGAATAAGCTTCCTACAAGCTTTATGATTGACCATGGCAATTGTTACATGGAAACCACAAACGTAAATCACGTTTGCTGACGCTTGAGCCAGAGCAAAAGAAAATTTCACTCGGAAAAGAATTAGGAATGAAAAATCACAGGTGAATTCACATGGTTAATAAACGAATAAGTAACATGGTTTTTATCAACCATGCTAAGCCTGTTTTTCTTATGGCACACTTATTTAAAAAAAAAACACTACGATTGGTGAGCGACGATTGGTGAACAGACTCGTATCTGGATGGAGGATTGCCGCAATATACACATCTAAGAGTATTTATGGTCGCATCTACGTCAATAAATTTATTATCGATGATAAATATAAGTAGCACCACGGCAGTACGTATGCCACCGATTCAACTGACATCAAACAACGATATATGATTGAGAAGAAAATACACATGAAAGCGCTTTCACGATCCAAGTAGGGAATTATCATATTTTATTTCAGATCTAAAGGAGAACCAGGATGGGATCCAATTTGGATGGGTAACACATATAATCCGTGACTGATAATATGGGAAGAAATATGCACTGTGTCACTCGAGAAAATAAAGAATTTTATTTCGTGGTTGCCTTAGAGCCATTATATTGTGATCATGTTCAGCGATCTTGGTCAGCCACAACACCAATTTGTAGGAATTCTTCTTAGGATTGTCTAATCAGCAACGTCGATTATTATGAAGTCCTTGATGATTATCAGTCCCGCAATTACCTATATAAGCTAGTCGAAAGTAGAATGCTTTTAAAATAAAATAAAGTTTAGTGTGTATAAATGCGCTAGAGAATCTAGGAAACCTCTCATGGTGACTTTATATAAGAGTCGACTTCAAAAGATCTTGTAGTTTCGCAAAAAAACAAAATCGTGATACAGTGGGAGTTGTTTGAATTTCACATGAAGATATACCCGCAGGGGAAAGTGCCAATTGTTTACTGGCCAGAAGACACTTAAAAGCAAAAACATCTATATATGTCAGTTCTTGTTGTTGATTTCGGAAATAGTATTGTATTGGTAGATATTTCTCGCGTATGGCGTCTGCTAGGTAACAGCCAACACGACAGCAGGAAATAGTATCCCATCGTCGCTATGAAGAAAATCGTTTTGTGGACTACAAGTGGCCGTAAAAGTTCATTGCATAATCGAGATGCCAAAAAGCAAAACAATCAACATACAAAAAGGGAATAACCTCGGCTGATTATTGTCAATTTACCAAAAATCGTATAGTCAGTCAGCGTGCTCACACACACAAATATATATATATATATATATATATATATATATATATATATATATATATATATATATATATATATATATATATTGTTAAGTATATATGTATATATGTGAATTACTTGTGTTTTAGTTTTAATTTCATTTTTAGTACGATACGATATTGTAATGCTAACATTATTCTCCGAATTTGACCTTTTTCGGACAATTCTGTTTTCTGATTTGACCTGATAAACACGGAATTTGATGGCTAAATCGTATTTTTGGCCCACTTAGTGCCTGATAGTGGTTATAAACTTGTACACACTAAGTTATAATTATCAATTATTACCAATGTTATGTTCGGTCCACGTGTTAGCCATGTTTTAATCAACCCTTTGTATTATTCAGTTCTAAGGCGAGAATCAGATTTTTAGATAGGGTTATTTTAGTCTACGTGTTAAATATAATTTTGTAAAATTGCTCTGTACAAATTAATGCCAAGTAGCCCAGTCACTTGGGCTACCATGTGATCTAAATTCTAGCGTTACAGTTTACGTTTTCTAGTAGATTAGTCAGTCTTAAACAACAACTTTATGACCCCAAGGTCTGTTAGTGTTGGTGCCAGTTGATTTTAAAGTTCTTCTATTTTTTTGGATTTAGTAATTAATATTCTCTAGAAAAACATTCATAAGTGCTCTTTTTCCAATATTCTTGGACAAAGACATTCAGTGGAAATTTTTTGGATATAAAAGTTTTGGAATTATATTCACAAACTGTAAAACTCTTTTATATTTTACTGTGTTTTTAAAGGAAATACATTTTTTGTTAACATTTACAAAGCTTGTTGGGTTCTCTCTTTTCTTTAGTTACATTTAAACGAGCCTATCTATCTATCTATCTATCTATCTATCTATCTATCTATCTATCTATCTATCTATCTATCTATCTATCTATCTATCTATCTATCTATCTATCTATCTATCTATCTATCTATCTATATAATTACATATATGCATACATGCATACATATACATATACATATAGTGGGTGATATTTATAGACGAAGTGGAGCCAAAGGGCCAACAATTATGGGAGTGATTGATACATCAAACCATGTTACGAAAGACGTCTTGGGGCGTTACTAAATTAAAAGTAAATTTGACCGATTAAGCCAGCAACAGTAGTAAGGGAAAGGGCCGATTCTAACCCAACGACGTTTTTGTCCCACAGGTAAGCTCTGTCATACAGAGGTGATGATGAATTTGTTTGAACAGAGCATGCGTGGAATGTTCACGAATTATTCTAAAGAAGGCAAGACAGATCGGTTTTATAATCAGTCTACAACAACATTTTCATCAGATAACATGTGTGCCGTGCAGGGTGGAAATTAAACTGTACATTAGAACGTGGCGATTTCAGTTAACAAGACGGAAATTAAAATATGCATTAGGAATGTAAGTTATATTATATCTTAAGTTTAGATAAAATATTAGTTGGAAAAGATAATGTCAAATTTTCAAACATTATTTTATAAGTTTAGATAAAATTTCAGTTGGAAAAGATAATGTCAAGTATAGATCTATCATCATGACAATACCCAAAGGCAAATGTATCTACCCCATTTCCGCAATAGCGTTTGTCATCAAAATTACACAATCCACGTTTGATAATGACATCTGTTTCGAGTTTATGACGTTTCGCTCGAATTGCCATAGCTCTCATAAAACTAACACCGCCATCAAGCGCGTACTTGTAGTCATCAAATTTCATAAACTTTTTAACAAAATCACGAGGCAGACCTTTTGCTTTTTTCGTTATTTTATTATTGTCTAATAATACGGCATATATTTTGCTGCGTAATCCGATAAAGTATTTGATAGCGCTCGAGTTCATTTCATCTTTAAATTACCAATCACCTTTTTATTTGTGTCGTCATGAAATTAGAAATCTTGGGTAATCAGAAAGATCAAACAGATATCTATTATCAAACATATCCTGATAGATGTCTTCGCATTCGATTTCATACACGAGTGAATCAGTATCAGTAAACAATAATCTACTGGCCGGCCATTGATTTTTAACAAAATTATAATGAAAATCATACATCAGCCACTTTGATAAATCCAACACTGCTGCTCCAACGTAGATCGGCTTGTTTAGTTTTAGATTCGTTTTTCTTCTTTGTATCGCAACAAGATTCTCATTAAAAATTTTCATGCTCACAAAATCATCGTCTGACACAAGTTTGTTTCTACGACAGATATCATTAACTAGTTCGATATTTACGCGTTTCCTAATAATCTCCATCGTCTTACCAAAAACGGAATTGTTCATCAGTTTAAAGAAGTTTTTCTCAAAATCTGTTTTTGCTACAGCTCTTCTTGAAGTGTTCGAGTTAATGTAACCTCTCATCCACGGCGACTGATTAAATTTTAGTACACGATGAACTTTTCTCAAAACAAGACCAGCATCGACTGCTTGTTTTAAAACTTTGTAATGCAAAACGTAATTTTTCTTATCGAGTAAATTTGGTACTAGTTTCTTGACCATGGAATGTTGCTTTGGTGATGCTAACGCTTGTTGTTCTTTTGATAACAAACTATAATCTATGACCATCGATTTTGCACAGAAAGGATAATCGTTATGTAATTCGTGTAGCGAATTTGGATAATCAAGATCAACTTCAACGACATATGAAACATCGTCAGGTATCTTTTTATCTGTCTCTGATAGAAATCGATCAGCCGTGATCCAGTGAAATCCACCAAGAGGCATTGGTTCTGCCATACCGTACAAGTTATTACAATCTAGATAAACTATATACTTCGAAGGAAGCTCAGGATTATACTGTTTCAAATATTTGTTGTTTGCTTCAGCATATTTTTTGTTATCACGCTAATACCGCCTCTGATACCTTTTTCGATAAAATTGAACATATCCACGTCTGTCAGTAATTCTAACCTTACCTTACTAAACATTAGCAGAACATCCCATGACAACCCAGGGGCAGAATAATACCAGCAAAGATCTAATCCATAATAATTATTACTCACTTCACGAATACTTTCAAAAACATCTACTAGTTATAACACGTCAGTTTTCAAATGCAAATCATGATAATCACCAAACGTCTCACAATCAAACTCTTTCCAGATATCTTGTACATTCCTGTACTCGTCATCGGTTATATTTTCATTTTTAAGTTGCGAGTAAAATTTATCTTTGCCAAGTAAAGATGTTTCATCAAATTTACTCCAGTCGTCGAGATAATCGTATGGAAAAACTCCCTTTTTAGCTAGTAGATTAAATTTAACTCCAAAACAGTCTCTAAGGTTATCAAATTTACTACAACCTTTAACTAGCTCATCTAACGATGCTGTCATAAACTGCAAGCTGTCAATAAAACGCAATTTACCTAGCGTAACTGACATATACTTTTCAAAATTATTTGGAATGCATTTGATGACGATATCGAGTTTTAGACGAGATTTTATCTCAGGATTACCAAAAGCTTCTACTATAATGTGACTATCATATCCTCGAAAAGTGTGAAGAATAATCGGAATAAAATCTGGAGCATAAAATTTTAAATTACACTGATTATGAGCCGCTCCACGCTACTGTCCGGTCAAATGACAATGGTCATGTACTTTTTTGTCAGTCCTGACATTTTCAGGGTCAAAAGCTGTTTTACAAATATAACAAATTTCTGCTTGCTCGTGATCGGATTCTTGTTGAGGTGTTAATTTAATCATTGGCGTTACTCTTTTCAAACGAAAAATAATATTATCAACTTCGTTAATCAACTGCTTAAGAAGCCAGACAGCTGGATTTTTACCACGATATTATTGGATTGGTTTAGATAATCTAGAATCAATACAACAAACTACCTTGTACGCTACTCCACACGGAACATGATTTTGAACTTTTCTTGTACTCGATTGATTAGGATTATTTTCTACGCCAAGTACAGGTTGAAGTAAGCATTCGAAATCAGCGTATATGACGAAAGGAATTTTGAGTTTGTGATTATGATGGACAAACTGTAACACACTATCTATTTTAGATGGGATTGTTATTCTTTGTACATCATTACAGTACTGCACATGATTTCGTAATTTTTCATGGTCATTACAACAGTGTAAGCAGCGATAACAAAAGAACGTTTTCTTCTTTCGTTTATTGTACTGTCCACCAACTAGTCCATGAAAGTTTTTGATCCAAACGTAATGATTTTTATAAAACAGTAAATTGATAGTCGATTGTGAAGCTTTTTCTGAAATATATCTTGGATAGACGTTTTCTTTTTCATCTAGTCCGAAAACGTTAATTGAAACATTATTTTGCTTTTCCAATTTTGGTATTTGATTTTCCGCCACTGGAAAGTTAATATCTTTAAAATTTAATCTAGACACGTGACTATACTTCTCAACACGATCAGCGTGTTTTTCTGCTGGAAATAGCGCGGAAAGAACAGCCCATTGGAAACATTTGTTATCTACGTTTTTGATGTTTATACAACATCTTTTACTTTTCATTTTTGGTGGCAGTTCAATGTATGAACTATGGCGTAATGCGTCATTTTTCATCGTGTGAAACAATATTTTTTTTTATGTTCTCCCATAAAGCTTCTCTTGGCTATATCACGCAATTTTAACATTATTATACTATAATGTAATATCTAATTGATAATTTACCTCACACTGCGCATGCGCTAAAATCAAATAGAGATAAAAATATATCACCTATAATATAATGACAGCAAATCTGATAAGCGCACGTGAGCAAGAAGCATATCATGTTCACCCAAAATATAACTTATACGCTGGAAATGCAATAGGTTCGGTTATTAACATTAAAACTGGAATATCTATTGGCAAATTAACGTCAGCGGGTTATAACTTTAGTGATAAAGGAGATAATACTGAGAGGATTACAATGCTTAGAAAAGATTTTATTTACACGTTGTTCTGCGATGACAGCATTCCAGAGGGAGAGCGTGTATATCACGTGAACGGTAAAGTCACTGATGATAACGTTGAAAACTTATCCTTACAAGATGAGTTTCAGCCGCATATGCTGTTTGATTTATACGAGGCTAACGATCGTGGTATTATTAGAAACAGTAAAACTAAAAAAGTTATTGGTTCTATATGGGATATCCTCAAGTAGAAGTTAGAGGAACACTAGGAGATTTTGTTAATTATAAATCGCATAGGTTTGTTTATGAGGTGTTTATCAGATGTATACCCAAAGGTATGGTTATTAACCATATTAATAACGTAAAGACTGACAATCAATTGGAAAATCTGGAGTTAGTGACGCAAAATGAAAATGTGAGAAAAGGAAAAAAATAGTAATGGTATTAATTTTAGATGTCCAATAAAACCTGTTGTTTCAAAAGCCTCGAAACGAATGAGGAGATCAAATTCAAATCGATTACAGCTGCGGCAAAGCATTATAAGATAAAGTCTATGTCAGTAAAATTTGTAGCTGATGCAGCAATAAAGGCAACTTTTTCAAGAGAATACAATGCCAGGATTCATTTTAGATATGATGATCAATAATATTTTGTAATTCAGTTTTAGTTAAACAATGATGAGCAAATGCTATGATATCATCGCAATCAAATTTTAGCGTCTTTACTGCCCTTTCATTAATTTTATTTTTTTCTGCTTCTGTTAGCAATATTTTATGAGAATCACCTTTCATTACCATAACATCAACAGAATATATACTATAACCCAACACACATTTTCTTACCGCTTCGGCTAGTTCGTTGTAATTCAATATATTAACTTTTTGGTGATATTTTATCTCATCAGTCATCTTATAACAATAAATTAGATAAAAATATTATAATAATGGACTTGATGAAACGACTCGCTGAATTATACAAAGAAGATACTTGTGATAAGGTCGCCAGCGATAAGGTCATGCATAGTATTACATTTTCCAAAGATTTCGTAGACAAATCTGTTGGTTATAGTGAAGATGATATTTTATATAACAACAAATCTGATGATGATAGTAAAATAGTCACTGTTGCTGACAGATCTAATTACAGCAGATCAACAAGTGAACGATATAATGTCAAGTATCACAATAGCAAAAAATAATGAAATTTAATTTTACCATTTCCGACCAACAACTGTTTTGGCAGCTAATCAGACCTTTCATAAACATCAGAATTCCAGGCCGATAGACAAATATCAAATTCGATTTCATATTTGTCAAGATTTTTAATCTAATGACGATCTCTGACGATCGCAGACAATATCTAATATCGTTATGTAAACCAGTAAAAGGTATGTCTGTCAAACAAAAGTATGAGGAAATTTATAATAACATTATATCATAATTTGTTTGGGTGGAATCCAACTGTTAAATTTATCGCTAAACCCACGACATTTGACTAAACTTTTATTTCCTTTTTTCCTAATCACTTTCTCAATAACAAAACTATCCCGCTCAGTTTTCTGTAGTTCTTGTTCGTAAAAATTACCTACAATAGGTTCCCCTGCCAGATCTTTTAAAGCGTACATTACAGGTATTGTTGAAAGTACCTTATCAACTACAAATACTTCTTCGCTCCAGTTTGGAGTAAATCCTTTTGCAAATACCTTTCTTGTCAAAGAAATTCTAACTTTATCACCAACCTTAAATTTATGTCTGCGGTACATGTTTTAATTTGCTAATATTGTATTTTTAATAGCATTATTAGGTCACATTTTGATGGTTCGGTGTTTCGTGTTATTATATTCACCTACGATTTGAGAAAGTTCATCGATGTATCTGTTGGTGATTTTAGCTGTCATATGTTTGTGTAATTTCTTGTTTAGCGTGCGATTAAATCTCTCAACAACAACGCTTTTACCCTCGTTCCCTGTAACGTATTTTTTAATATTATTTTGTTCTAGAAACTGCTCAAACCTTTTGTTAAAAAACTCAGATCCGTGATCAGTCCAGATTTTATTTGGCTTTCTTTCTGTACGCGTTATTATTTGTTTTAACGCATCAGTCATTGAATTCCCTGTCTTATCCGAAACAGTTACACTGAAAGCGTATTTGCTAAAAACATCTATAACATTAAACAAATACCTTTTTGGAGCGCCAACAGCGCCAACGTTAAACTGAGCCAGATTGGATACATCCACCAAATCTATTGCCCAGATATCATCTACACCATTAGCGACAACTGTACGTTGTGGGAACTTTTTTAGGTCTATGTAGTTCGTCTGCAAGATCATTGTATTCTTTTTTTTTTCCGAGTCCAAGTTTATATTTTGCTCCAATTATTCCCTGAACAAATCTTCTATCAAAACGTTCTCGTAGATTTGTTGGCTTCGAAATCACGTAATTCGTCTAACATCACTTTATCACAATCTGCTTTCGAGTTTTTATGATCACGATAACTGATATCATGACGCATTGCTATTGCATCCACTTGATTGTAAGGTTCTTGTCCTGGCTATGGATTATCGTTTTCATCTAGTTGTTGATCTAGCGGATTGTAAGGTCTTGTATACCGATGACCTAGCAAAGTCCAACCGCCTTTTGATTTTGGTAATTTACCAATAATTTTGTGTATATCTATATCTGTACCTATTATTTCTCTGATGTTGCAACATTGACAGTATGCGACAATTTTATTTTGCTCAAGACACAAATCTCTGTCAGAATCACAGTTGCATATCATTCTATATTTTTAGTCGTCTACGAAAATAACCTCCCTGACAACATCAGAACAACCAGCGTCTTGCAGTACTGTCGCTGGGGACGTCTTCTTTAAAAACATATTTTTTCTTTTTCCGCAGCCTGCACAAAAGTTTTTAATATTATCCTGTTGTTTTTTGTTTTTTCTGTTGTTTCATTCATATTTTTAGTTTTAGTTCTACACTTGAGACAGTATGTTGACATTATTATATTTTTAAGTTTAGATAAGATTAATTGCAATCTCATCATTAGCGTGAGAAGGTTGCTTGTCAAACTGTAAAATAAATTTTAAAAAATTGAGATTTCTGCTCATCTGTCGGATAAACATTATACAAAAATATCCACAAGCAGACGTTCCAACAGGTTGGAGTTGATTTGATGAATAATATATCTTTTTTAATTTTTTGTTCATATACTTTTTTATTACATCGCTTGCAGGAAGTCCAAACGAGTCGAAATAATTATTGTTATAAACTGCTACCCAATGCGTGCCGGATCCGTCATTAAAATCTTGTATATTAATAACACACGAACTTACAGCTGACGGCGACTTTATTGCTGCGAGTTCATCTTTAGAATAAACTCCATGAAATCCAGAAACTGCTTTTAACTTATCAATGATATCAAAATTACTCAACGGGGTGGTCGAGTTCCTGGTAAAGTTAGACAACATCCGATTCCTAAAAGATTTGGCAGCAGACTTCCCGCTAGTCCCGCCAAAAGTGGAGCGAATGGAATAATTCATCCTTGTTTTGCTTGTTTGCGCTTTGGTGTTGTTTTCTTTTTTGTTTTCATTTTTTTTCTGACGATTTTGTTTTTCGTCGATGAGTTGTATTGGGCATTATAATATATCAATTACATAAAATTTACAATTTTTTATTCCACTTCCATGAATGATACCATTACCCTCAACAGCTTTCTTCGTTGCACGAGAGACTGCTCCCGTCGCTACTGCTAGTCCTAATGTTCCCAACACCGGCAAAACTTCAGGTATTATTGTACTAGCTAATACTGATAATGCCGGACCAAGAAAACCACCTTTGACAACAATGTCGTTTGCCATCGCAGTTATTTGTGCAGTACTCAAATTTAAAATGAAAGTTTTTTTACGATCATACTTCTTTACTTGATTTTTTTGTCAGCATTAATTTTGTTAAAACACCATCAGAAATATAAGGATTGTTTTTTAATGATACCTTTTCTCGCTTTGCAATAGCAGCTACTAATTTTTTAACTTGGCCATCGGTCAAATATACTTCCTTCTTAATATATTTTGCCATTTTATATAACAACTATAGATTAAACTTGAACTGTCATTTTACCTGCAATAGAATATACTGTGATAAATCTATCAATAATCACTAATGCGTATACGTACAACGACGCTATTGGAACCGCTCCGAGTGTCCAGGTAATTTCAATATCCGCTGTGCTGTCTACAATTCGCTCGTTATGTTTACTAACGTCAAAATAAAATTAAGGAAAAAGCGTACGAAATTCCTCTGCTGATATCTGAGTTCCATCTTCAACATCTTGATATTTTTGCTTTGCGTCAAGCAGGTACATATACGGTCGAGTAATATTTTTATTAGCGTCATCAGCAAAATTGCATTCCATAGCTCGTTCTGGATATTGCTTTGTATTTAATTTCGCGTATATTCGTCTGACATCAGCGTGGTCAAATATTGCATTATTTTGTTGTTGATTACCTCGTCGGGCTTGCTGTTGAAATACGACAAATATTTGTCTCGGCAGTTGTTCGCTTGATGTTGTTGTGACCCTCCACGTGTAGTCAGTAGTATTTGGAACCGCTGTCTGATATATCTTATGCTGCTTAAAGTAAATTCTGTTTGTATGCTTAACAAGCGTGTTATTTAGTTCTGACATTTTTGTGATCGACGGTGTTATACGTGGCATCCACAAAGCAAGTTTATTTATGATACACTGTACATCAACCCCTCCAGATCTAAACAAACAGTCGTTTTTTTCTGCTCGATCTAAAATAAGCGTGTTTTACTCCACGGAATACTTTATCATAATCGCGACAAAAGCCAAAAATCATGCTTAGCGGAAGCATTATTGTCATTTGACGTGATACTGCTGAAAGTTTTCTTCGCCTAGCAAAGCCTTAGTTATAACGTGGATTTCTCACATCAAGTGTGTTAAGAAGTAAATTTAACATCACAGTACCGTTTGCATCTGCAGCTGGTGGCGTTATATTAAGATTAGTAAAAGCTGCCGTAAGGGAAACTCTTGTAGCGTCTGCATTAGCAGCTGCACCTGGTGCGGCAATACCTAGCGCGTCTGCATTAGCAATAAGAAAATTTCTCACAATTACAACATTTGAATCAGCATCAGCTCCGTGTACTATAAGACCTCTCTTTACAAATTCAGTTGATTCAGCTATACACCGTCCAGTATCTTTAAACCACATCATGTTAGTTGCAGTTGATCTCGAGTAATCGTCGGAAAAAGAAATAATATTTAAAATTGTACTTGCAACTTGTAGATGACTTGAAATATCTTCTATAGTTTGATTGGCCAGTTGATATCTAGCACCTTTGAATAATCTCCAGCCGTTATTTATAAGAGCTACTTCTGATCCAACTGCAATTGCAGCAGGTGGATTGGCTACTGTCATAATCGGACCACGAACTTCTAACATAGCCTTATGTGGCAGTATAAATACATCTTCGTCTCTGGTGTTAAAGGTTCTGATACCAGCTTTTTTTGGTTTGTTAGAATTTTCATCAAGATACTCAATATACTCAAATTCTGTCACATCGTTGTCGATGTCATAAGTTTCTGTTAACTCGAGATAATTTTTGACAGACATTTTTTTTATTAGATTATATAAAATTTTATTGCGGCACTGTTACTTTAGATATTAATTTTTGTATAATCTGCTCGGCCTTTGGTGATAATAATGTTTTTGTTGTTGTTATCATAGCACGCTGAGTTTCTTTTGTTGGAGCGATTTCTGAGATAGCTTGTTTTATTTCAGATGCAGTCGGTGGATCACCTTTTATTTTATCAGCTATTTTTTGTCCCACCGCAGTCCCAGCAGCAGATGCAGCTCCAGTTGCAAAAGTTTTACCCGCGTCAATAGCAATTGGTGCAACTTTATGCGCTATACCTGGAATATTTTCAATAACTTTAGTAAAAATATTTCCAAAAAATCCTCCTATTATTTTTCTTCGATAAATCTTTTTTCGTTGTTTCATTATATTTGATGTTGCACAATTTTTACTTTTGCTCGCGTAGATGTAAATAATTAGTTACAACTTCATTATTAACATGTAACTGTTTTCCTGATTGATCTGTCAACTGCATTATTATACTTGATATTTGATCTTCAACGTTTAAAGGATAATAGATAATATGTCGTAGAGTTATTTGAATGAGAGAACCTGGCGGAACTTCAGGTGAGAAACTGTAAATCGTTTGACCATTGCTGCCTTTTGATGTATAAGAGCCAGAAGCAATAGAGCAATTTACTAATATCGTATTTACTTCTGTTATTTTTACTGCTAGTTTACTGTCATACGTAAGAGCCTGATCAAGTGCAGTGTACGTTTTTTCAGTAAATCCTAACAGTTGTGCAATACTTCTTTCTCTTGGTTCAAGACTGATTACTATAATTTCAAAGTTATCCTAGCTCCCAATGTGTTATAATTTGCTGCCAACTCAAAATTATCAGCCACACCGCCAGCTTTTGTTATGAGCTCTTTGATTGTCCTGTTTAGATCAGTAACATTGTAAGCTCCTTGTGGAATTTTTATTTTTTTGTTGTAGATATTGGAGATGTTGTAATCATAGTAAACTGCATTTCATCGTTAACATGTTTTCACGTTAGGCATAGCATTCCAGCAGGTACAAGAAATTAATCCAATCTCATACTGGTTTGCAGGATCTAGTTGGATAGGTGGAATATAATTTATTGAAAAATTTGCGCTATCTATCGCAGACTCACTAGAGTTTAGTAATAATGTTGTTTGCATTCCTTTTATATTATATCATTTAAAAAAATTAAGTCGCCGCGATTAAGTCGTCGCGATTAAGTCGTCGCGATTAAGTCGCCGTGTAAAGTTTCATATTCGTCAGATGTTAATAATCCGCTCGATCTTAGATGATCAAGTATGTCAATTATTTCATTATCAAGTTCAAAACCAACATTCCCAGCTTCCTTTGATGGTATTAATAGCATTAATCTACCTATCATTTCAGTAGTTGAAGTAAATATTTTTACACCAGTTCCTGATTTTTCTTTTCTACTTTTTTCTACACGAGATTTATCGTATACAGTAAATTTTCTTTTAAAACTCCACACCCTACCAAAAGGTTCTGCTCTACTATTTTCTGCTGTTTGAAAAAACATGGAAGAAATAACAACATATCTCATTCTATCATAAAGTGGAAGCATATCATCAAATTTTGTAGCCGTGTTTATTTCATCTTTAGCAGCAACTCCGTCGTTAAATTTTACATCTAATCTATCGAGTAATGTTTGATATTCAGCATCAGTCCACCTGTTTATACTATTAATATTTTCTATATTTTCTTTCTTTACAAAATCATCATATTCACTATCTTTTATCACATCAGTTGCTCTTTTTATAAAACAAAGTTTTTGCTCTTCAACTTTCATAAACCTTACAGTAAAATTACCAATTTTGTGTTGCTCCTCTCTAATATCTTTTATGTCTCCTGATAAATCTGTTATAATATTTGTTATTCCTTGCGTTGTTAACTCTGCTAATTTTCGCTCAAGTTCCAGCGGATTGTTTATCAATCGATCTGTTTCAGCTTGTCTAGCCGCAGGATCAGCTATATTTGCTGTAAGTGCCTCAATGAGTTTTCTTTTGTCTTCTTCAGATCTAGTAACACGTTTTGCAGCAGCTGCTTCCTGTTGTTCTTTTACAATTCCAACCAAAGCTTTTTCTTGTAGTTGTTTAAGTTCTTCTTCTGATAGTGGTTTAGTTTCAGGTTGTTTACCTAATAATGCTTCAGTAACCGGCTTGAAAATTGTAGCTGTTGCTTCTGTAGCAGTTACTTGTCCACGTCGTGCTTGTTGTACTTTTTGCCTAAGCAATGCCTGAGATTGAGCAAGTTTATTTAGATCTTCTATGTGTTTTATATATTTTGCTCGTTTGTCCATTATTATGATTATAAATTTTATAAAATTGAAACCCCTTACTGTAAGTAATTGTTCATACAACAGCGAAACATTTTAGTTGGATCATTTGTAAGTTTATCAAATAAGAAAAAGTTGAATTTATCTTTTGTAGCATGACGGTAAAGTTCAATAAACTTATCTTTTGTCACGTCGTCACATTGCTCGCTTGCAATATTTCTAACGTCAACATTGTCCAGTCCTGGAAATAATATAAAACAACCCGTATTTTGCCTAATAAATCTGTCAACATTATAAAATACTTGAGCGAGATAAACAGAATTACACTGTTTGTCACGTGATAGTGAGAAATGCGATCTTATTTTATTCATCTCCATGTTATTTCGCGGAATATCGTCAAAAACTACTATCTTGTGTTCATCTGCATCAAGTTGATTAACCGGAATAGGATCATCTGGCTGCTTAATTATAAAAAAATCTTCACCAGCTTTAAGATCATCACGAAGCTTGTCATTATACTCGCTTAATAACTCATACTTATCCTGCTGTGGATTGATTGTGTAAATATAAACTCTATCGTAGTTAAAATTATCACCAAGAAGCAAGTTCATAAGCAAATATGTTTTTCTCGATCTAGTTCGTCCAACAATAAGATAATCACAATTAGGAAGTTCCTTGTTATGTTTGTGCTTCACCAGTCTCTCTGTATCAAATTTTAATATAGACGATTGTGCCATTTTGTATAATATTAAACTAGTGTTGATAATTTTATCTAGGACAGTAAATAATGAGCTACTATACAAAATTTGGAACACTATCAGGAGATGTATTCACGGAAGGTTATCAAGGTGAATTATCCAAATATGCAACTCTTAATCAGCTCAAAAATAAAATCAATAATTTACTAAATCGTACCAGTGTAGATCCAAATGAAGTCGTCATTCTTCAGGACAAAGGAGGACGATTAAAGACGAGTAATGTAAAACTGTCAGATATACTTGTACGAAATACTGATGCGGTTGCTGATAATATCGCGACTTTTAACAATCGAGGTAAAATACAAGATTCTGGTAGGTCAGTGATTGATTTTGTTAAAAAAGCTGGTAGTTTATTTAGTGGGAATATTGTTATGAACCAGAACAAAATTACAGATCTTGGAAACCCAACTACAGATGGAGACGCTGCCACTAAATATACGTCGACGATCAAGAATCAAAGTACATGTCAGTCAATGGTGGTATGATGCATGCATTTCTCAATATGAACAATAATTCCATTACTAACCTCAGAAAACCCGAATCTGATTTTGATGCTGTAAACAAAAAATACGTCGATGATCAGGACGTTCCAATCAGTAATGAAATAACGCTCAAAACTGAGTTTCTTGGTCATGTGAATACTTTTTTTAAGTTTTCGTAGAAACATAAACACATTTAAAAACGAATGTTTTTGGAAATCCATCAATTGTTGACATTACACTCGCTAGTATTAATACAAAACTGAATGATATTAACACAAAACTCAATGATATTATTAGTGGAATTCCTAGTATTGTTGAGAAAACGAGTATGGTTAAAATTCCTCACAAACAGATCAAACATATTGTGTATACTGTTGCTTCTGGGTCTGATATGTGGACGCAGCAAAATAAATCTATCAAACACACTGAAGAAGTTACTGGTGTGTATAGATTCACAGTGATTAGCATTGGAGTTGTTAATATTTCAACCACATCTCCATTACATATTTTGGGTACGTCTCCTGGAACTGTATCTATATTAATATTAAAAGGTACTGAAGAAATATTTACACTTGAACTTACTACTATATTTCCAAATATGACCGAAGTCGGTTATAGTTGGTGTTTGGAATTTGTAGCTGAATTACTAATACCAAGACTGGGGATTATGTAAACAAATATTATAATGAAAAGAAGTATAGTTGATTTCAATCATATTTCAAAAGATATTCCAGTACAGGATGTGGACGCACTAATACAATACTATATATATTATCATAAAAAACTTTGGTGCGTGAAAAATGTTACAAATACTACAACAAGATCCTTCCAATAATATCATATATACCGTTGTTAATGACCAGTTCTGGTAAAATTTCAAGTGGGGTATCATTAAATCCTTTTTTGTTAATCATATCCGGTATTGGTGTTTCACTTACAGCGCCGTGTAAAAAAGTAGAACCAAGATTTTTGATAAAAAAGCACGGATGTTTAACATCGGTTATAACTTACATGAAACTACTTGATCAGATCCGGTCCTACCTACGAGGAGTCAAATATAATATGGATGATTTATTACGTGAATTTCGTATTATTGACAATATGTTAACAGATATTCCGCCAATGAGGGTTAGCAAGTATGAAAAAAATTATCAAAAAAATATGAGTAACGTATACTTTTATCTAAACTTAAGATATAATGTTTGAAAATTTGTCATTATCTTTTCCAACTAAAATTTTATCTAAACTTAAGATATAATATAACTTACCTTCCTAATGCATAGTTTAATTTCCGTCTTGTTAACTGAAATCGCCACGTTCTAATGCGCAGTTTAATTTCCACCCTGCACGGCGCACATTTTATCTGATGAAAATGTTGTTGTAGACTGATTATAAAACCCATCTGTCTTGCCTTCTTTAGAATAATTCGTGAACATTTCACGCATGCTCTGTTCAAACAAATCCATCATCACCTCTGTATGACAGAGCTTATCTGTGGGACAAAAAATCGTTGGGCTAGAATCGGCCTTTTTCTATTACTATTGCAACGTTGTGGTTACTTATATTATTCCTTAAAGGCCAATGGCAAACGTGGGCAATTTTGCTGAAATCAACGAAGTAGGTATGAATATAAATGTCATAGCGTTCCGTGCGATTATCGCAGATGAAATACGAATTTGTGTTTCTTTCAACGGGGATATAATGCAGCAGCACAGAGAGTGTTGACCCTATAACTTTTTTCCGAGGGTCCCTTATCAAAATTAAAGGTTCCAACAAAAGGCGAAAATAGGTCAATAACGCTTAACTAAATCCACTTTCTGAACTTATTTCAACAACAAAAATTGACGGGAAAGTTCGTTTTTGTAACTCGTTCGTTGATATATTTGTTTCAACTTTTGCGTGTTATGTTTGCATCTCACACTCGTTTGTTTGTCCGTTCACCATATCTGCTGCTGTGGTTTTTCTCCAACTATTGTATCAAGTCCGTTACGATGTATTGACCTATGATCATGCAAAGTTATTGTTTTAAAATCAAATGGGTAAGCTTCCATGTATACAAAAAGAAATTAAATTTGTTCATGTGCATGTATCAAGAACACCTAGTATAATAAATATTTTGGCAGCGTATGATTATCAATTCCGTTAAATACAAACAAAATAATACAGTTAGATGTGATCGCTTTTGGAATTTGTAACGCAGTGTAACATCATAAATCACGTCTGTATTTTTATGTCTACCTCTGGAAAATATCCTGGCTGAATTGGTTTGTGTCTAGCATGACATTATCGTACACTGCTAGATTGTTAATACTTCCATCAAGGTGATCTAAAGATGTTGCTTCATCAATGTCAGTGAAAACTACAATAACGTTACAGTCTTCATATATCGATTTTGCATTTTCATTAAAATTCTTAAACACTTCATAGCATTGCTGATTATCTACAGATGGTGCTAAGTATAATTTATCTCACTTCAGCCCTCTCATTATCAAATTAAGCAATAATTATGTTTTGCCTGATCCAGATGGCCTAATTATTATCATTTTGATAGAATTCGGTTGCGCTGGGTGATGCGAGACTGGTTTTTGTTTTCGTGTCGCCGTAAAGTCAATTATATTCATATGAAAAGCAATATAAATTTATATTGTTTTCGATGCAAGGCAGCCTCGTGAACCACTGAATTAACAACAATAATAAAACATCGCGCACTTACAGGTAAGTGTGAAACATGTGGCACAAAAAATACAAATTTATTTCAAAAACAGCGACGGGAGGTGACAAATTCTTCTTTGTTGAGAAAACTACCAGGGGTTCCGTTGGCAAAGTATCCCGAAGAAACACACGAGGATATTATTGTTGTGGTCCTAGAACTCGACTTGATATCCAACATAATGATCAAGATCAACCAAGATCAGGAGAGTATCCAATAAACAAGATTGATCAAGCGTGTCATGTTCGTGATGTTGCGTATCGAAGCAAGGAATTACAACAACAGCATCTCGCTGATGTGAAATTCATTCGTGCGTTAAATTCTATATTTGATAAATCTCTCAGAGAAACATTCGCTAGTTTTCTAGTAAAAACTGCTATGAAAATTAAATAATGGTAAGGACAGGGTCTGTAGTTATATAAATATTATAATGGAGTCCAATAATTATAGCCCAAGAGGATATTGAAAGGGCAGAGCGGCGATTAGTAAACATACTGAAGCAGCAAAAGTCTCGCGGGCTGCTAATGCAGCGTAGTTAGAGCGCAGGCAAATATATATATATATATATATATATATATATATATATATATATATATATATATATATATATATATATATATATATATATATATATATATATATATATATATATATATATATATATATATATATATATACGTCCACCAAAAACAATTCAGTACGCGTAGTTAGATGTCAGCGTTCCCAGTGAAGTTCGTCAAGCAGATATTTTGTTTTTACCTTACCATTCTATTATAACATGTTGACGTCATCGATCCGCTGGCGGATCGTGTACAATCAAATGCGTGTAAACTGTGCTTGATTTTGCAAGTAGATATAAAGAGCGGAATCGCTGTCAAAAAACAACATATGAAGTTGCATTTGCGTTTGAACGAATATATCTTCGAGAACCCTTGCGATAGTCACAGTCACTACAAGCTGATTCTGGCAAAGAATGTTTTGGTAAGGTATTATTGCTGATGAAAAAGCATTATGTCAAAATCAGACAAGGACACACTACAATTCATCGTGATCCTGCAATCGCTGAAAGATTTAATCACACTTGCTGAGCGGTTATTTGGATATCAGTATGTGAAAGAAAATATTCAGGCAGATGCAAGATCTCGTGAATAGGTTGCAAGATTACCAAGTGTGATAGCTGCGTTAAATAATTTAATGGCAAGTGTTGTTTTACAAGAACCTCCAGGTCCATTGAGATAAATGGTTTTATTTCAAATACAGATTGTGATGTTGAAACTGGTATTTCATTGTAATTACAATAATATCTTTATTTGATATCATCATCCGCTGATTCAGAATGGTTAAGTATACCATGATCCCCATTCACCATTACCGAGTAACAGTTTTACCAAATGCACGTACACACTATTTATATAAAATGAATCCGTAGCAGCTCTGACAGGGTAACAAGAAAATATATTTATCATCGATTATAAATTTATAGACAGTAAGCGAGCATACCAGATCTTAAATGAGTAAATTGCGGTGACTCACCATCACCATCGATATAATTCAATATTGTACCTATTTTTTTTTCTTATGACGAATGAGCATTTTCTGCTTATAAATATTCATTTGTTCATTGTATCTGCAAGTATAAATCTAGCTTAACATCATCAATGATTAATCCTGTACAATGTCTTTTATGATCGTACGAACCACCTTGAGTAAATTTCCAAATGATTTTTCTATCGAGATCTTCTGCAACCTTATTTTCATAATCATTTTATCCCAATATTAACCTGAATCTGTCAATGAAGGTCTCTTTTGTTGTAGTAACCAGACTTGTTGCTGCGGATGATATGAAAAATAGTTTCACCTATACACAAAGACACTAAGATTTCAGTAGCATGTTTCGTAATAGCATTATTGGAACCCAATATTTTTTTCTGAGAAATATATACCAAACCACACTTGAACAATAAGATGAAGATTGTTAAAACACTTAAATGATTTTACACAAGCGAACCAGGTTAATTCGGAATCTGGTAATGGTCGATTTATCGCAACTATTTACATTTCATGTGAGAATTGTCCGGATCTTTTAAAGCATTCAAAACAATATCCGTATCCAAGAAAACTCCAAGCATAACACGCAACCATATCAACCGATACAACTTTAAAATGATCGTATTTGATTTTCCATAATCCGCCATGACCATATTCGACACAACTATGCTGAATATCATCAAGCAATTTTGATTGTGTCAGAAACCATGAACTTTTATCTTGATTTACTGTTATTGGAAATGTTAATTTCTTTTCTAGCTTGTCAACGTCACAGATAGATGATCCGCTATCTTTAACAGTTTCTGCTGACGCATTTAGTTTTTTTAGGTTTTAGATCAGTTAAACCTTTACTGCGTATTGCTTTTGAGAAATGTTCCATAATTCGCTCAGCTACGCAGTTTATTCTCCTCGACAATTTCCCAAAGTTAGGTTTATCATTTAGCGGATTTATCGCATGGGTAACTGCCGTTACTGGATATGGTCTTTCATAATACGGTTTATCAATACCAGTCAATGTTCCTGGCTTGGTTTTGTTATTTAATGCAACAGTATATTCTCAAACAAGAAGCTTTATTGGTTCACGTAATCCAAGTAGCATCATCTGTCTGCACAATCAAGTTTACTAGAATAACATATCGCTGATTGTCGAGATAGTTAATAATGTTTTTACCTCGTTCATCACTCATCCTAGCATAAGCAACACCGCTGGTGAATTTTTTGGTCAATATATACAATGCTTCCGTAGAGGTATTCTAGCACCAAAACCGTATTTACGATGTGGTGTTGGAGTTAGAGAAGAAACACGGTTATGTGTGCAACGTTGTGATAAAAGATACAGAGAGCTAAAATGATATTATGATAAGAAGTTGTCAGGTAAATGCTCCATAAAAACCGCTGAAGATTATTGCACCAGATTTCAAACTAATCATTTAGATAAATAATATTAGCTATAGTGGAGGAAAATAAATTTGTAAAGCACCTTATCATTAAAAACTATAAAGTGTCTCGTGATGGTGTCATCAGAAAATATCGAAAGAAAATACCAGTCGGTTCTGATAATAATACTGGTTATCTTATACTTAATACAAAGGGAAATAAACATTATTGTGCCTATAGGTTCGTGTTCTAGTGTTTCATGGGGTTATCGAAGATGGACTTGTAATTAATCGTATTGATGATATTTACAAAATAACTTTATGTAATCTTGAATTTGTCGCACAAAGTCAGAATTGTAATATAGGAAATACTGGGAGACGTAAAATGTTCGAAAACAGGTCGGTTATATCTATAAATACAGAGACTTGTGAAGAGATAACTTTTAATTCAATAAATGCTGCGGGTAAATATTTTAGTATCACCAGGCGTTTGGGACAATATGTGGCAGATTATGTATATAAATCAGCATTTTCTGTGTATATAATGAAGTGAAACAAATCGTCATCGCTGATAAAGTAAGTGCGCAGTTGTCTCCCTTTTGTTTTTTCTTCTCGTTATAGTAGATTGTCCAGATTGTACATAAGCCGTGTGTGCAGTAGTCATTATCGATATTTTTTATTTAGGTTATAGCAGGCAGAAAGAATTGAATTATATCGATCCATGCCTGCTAGATAGTTCTGGCTTGCGAATAGTTATATACTTAAATTTAACTATGTATTTACAAGAAGTTCACTTACAGGTTTATTATAGCATACCTAATATTAGATCAAAACCATTTGGTGGACTACAACCAAATAAGTGGTTAGTATTTGCAAATAATAATAAATCTGATGGAACTCCAGATTGGCAAGTAGTTAGTATTCCAACCGGCAGTTATCAAATAGAGCAAATTAATGAAGAAGTCCAGCGCAGAATTAAATCCATTACAGGGGAAGAATCCAAGATAGCAATTACTGTATACGAACCAACATTATCTTTGGTGATTGAAATAAATTCTCCTGATTATGTTGTAGATATTTATCAAAGTTCGATTAGATCAGTACTAGAAAGGCCTGAAATTGCACAAGCTTATCAAGGTCCGGAAAAGTCCCAATCGAGGTGTTTAAAACAGATAACAGAAAGTTTAAGGTAATTCCTAATTACAAAAAATGTATCCATGGACAGTCAATAAAGTTTTCGTTGATATCACCGAAGGTATACCTAATCTAAGGGAAATTTACACAAAAGGACATCCAAAATGGCTTTTTAGTAAAATACCTATCAATTCTGTAAATAGGGCAATTAATAATGAATTTAATCATTCTTTCAATGTTGTTAAAAATCATATCACCAGCAGAATACAACATTACAGAAATGAAACAAAATAAATTATCCTTGAAGGAATTCGAAATTTAAATTCAATATTGTGTGATTTTAATTATCTTAAGCGTAATTTAGTCAGGAAAGTACGTTATCATCTTAGATCTGTAGCAATTATTTTCCGATGAAGCCAAAGAAAGAATATCAAATAATCTTGCATCTGAAGTAAATATTACCGATTTTATTAATATCGATGAATAATTTCCAAAAATACTTGATTCATGGAGAACATTAGCCCGATTAACAACAGTTACCAGATATAATAATGACCCATATGGAACAGGTCGTCATATTTCACCTACTATTGTTAATAAAACATCCACCATTGCAGTAAATCTGGTGTGCGATATAATTGACAGTAGTTACCACGTTGATATTTAAAAGTCTAACCAGGCGCAGCAGGGATATATTTTATACTCGTCCAGCATTAAATCACCCCCGGGATGGTTCATTGTATCTGAGCCGATAAATCAAGTCTACCTGCGTGTACATGATCCATTATCATTAAGAATGAATTTCAAACTCACAAATCAGGATGGAAATATTATTGATTTGAGAAACTAAACTTTATTTATTAATTTGTGCATACGCTCGTAGAATGATGTCTGAGTAAATTTGGAAAAAAAATTGATTTTTGACCTTGAACTTGAAATGTAATCTTGGCCTTAACATTTCACCTTGACCTTGACGGCTGACCTTTGCATTTGCATTTAACCTTAGCATATATGTTAGGATGGCAAATTTATTATTATTAAATATACAAAAGATAATCAGTAGCATCCTATGCTGTTACCCATCATTAAGGCCTCTTTGTGCCTTTCATGGAGTTCTTTTTGCACTATGTCTCTCTCTTATGACTTTTATTAACACTACATGTTCTATTTCTTTTTGACTAACATTCGTTCTGAATGTTTTTATTTGGGACCAACAATGAGATAGAAATCTCAGGCATGCTACTGATTATTTTAGGGGAGAGCTACCTGTATTGTGGTTTCATACACCCATACCTTAAATCCGCGGTATAAATACAAAACGTATTTATCACGTTGTTTATCGTGATCAGGATATGAAAGCTTTGGAGGTGCTGATTATATTTCACGGTTAACGGGTGTCGTGGTGCGAACAGAATTTATCTGTTTAAGAATCGGCTATACATTGTCACATTAGGAACCAAAATAGATGAGTTTTGCATATTGTTTCATTAATACGTATGTGGATTAAGTGTGAGTTTACTGTAATAAATAGTGCACCATAGAAGAAATTACAAAACATATGTGTTCCTGTATATCAATGTGTGACCCAATTCATGCTGCGTAATGTTATTACAAGAACATCCGCTTTTGACTCACATCACCTTGGTAACAGCTTACGCAGAGACTTAGTTTCATTAGTTTTCTGCATAAATATATATATTTCTATAACTTTTGGAAGCTGAAAAAATAAAATACCAGACTTTGTGGCTTCTTTTAAGAAAATTTAACACTATAGTTTTTAAGACAACTGTGGTTTGGGTAAGTATATGTTAACTAATTTAATATGTTTATGTAATGTGCGTCCGAAGCTCAATTGATAGCGTGTTGAAATTGTGATAATGTGGCCGCCGGTTCGAAACTCGTGAATGACTATGTCTACGGGAGGCGATTTTAAGCCACGATTTGTAATATATTGGTACTTCACCCCCACCTACCACGTATCCATGTCAGTATTTCAATCCACTACATCAACTCGTGGTGGATTGACTTTTGTCAATAACCCATTGGTTGATCATTGGGGATTGGTGTGCGGACGTGAAAACTGCATTTCTTCATATCATCATCATCATCATCATCATATCATCTCATCAAAATATACAGCGGGAATTGAAAATGGTGTCGTGACCTTGTGACTTCACTATAGGGGTACCCGCAGAGAGGCCATTGTAAAAGACACAAACGCAAAACTAAAAATAAACGTCATGAGGTTCATAAGAACTCTTGTAAGGCAGAAAGAATTTAATTGGTCATTAAAATAAGACCTATACGTGCATAAACAACCCTTTGAGTTTCTAGAGTTTTGGTTTCGGATATCCTTGGAACTGTTGTAGGGATATAAATGTACACTTGCGCAGACAAATCCTCTGAGTGTCTAAAGTTTCGATTTCGGATATTTAGGTGTTTTCTGGGGGAGAGGGGGTAAATGTCTAAACAAAGAACCACATTAGGTTTATCTGATCAACTATGGAATGGTAGACCGAGTTTCAATCCGCGCTATATATATATATATATATATATATATATATATATATATATATATATATATATATATATATATATATATATATATATGTATGTATATATATATATATGTATGTATATATATATATATATATATATATATATATATATATATATATATATATATATATATATATATATATATATATATATATATATATATATATATATATATATATTGTTTATTTTAGCTAGGAAATTCAGTTACAAATATGCGCTCGAGAAACTATTATAAAGCTTTTCCTAACAAGAGAGCATTACATTTCTAAGCTTTATATTTCTCATTTTTATAAATAAATCTAGAAATTTAAGATTTTATTAAAAGATATTAACAATTGTACATAGAAAACGATTCAGTTTTATAGACAGGTAATATATATATATATATAGATATATATATATATATATATATATATATATATATATATATATATATATATATATATATATATATATACAGTGGAAAATCAATAATTACTACGTCACATCCAAACCCACACACATGTTTGACTATATAAATAGGTATGTAGGTCAAATATACAGTGTGCTAGATATAGAGTAGATGTTGCGAAATGCACAGGTAATGTACAGCGCGTTATAGCAATGACGTATTAAATGAAGGGAAATAATTGTTTAATTTACACTGTGGATAAGATTTTTTTCCGGCAGGAGTTATTTCGCTTTACTACATATATATATATATATATATATATATATGTATATATATATATATAGATATATATATATATATATATATATATATATATATATATATATATACATATATATCAAACTGCTTCACAGTAAAGACGATTTAAAAAATTTAAAAATCAATTATATTATATTATATTATATTATATTATATTATATTATATTATATTATATTATATTATATTATATTATATTATATTATATATTATATATATATATATATATATATATATATATATATATATATATATATATATATATATATATATATATATATACTGATGAGTGAACATATTGCTGATATTATTATTTCTGCTATTTATATATTAAAACAGGACGGGATAAATTTATCTGTTCATCTTGCTCCTGAAAAGATTATGTGTGATTTTGAATTATTACAGAGGATAAAATTTCAAAATAAATTCACACTGCCTTCTAATTACTGATTCGTAAAATCAATTTAAGTAGTAAGGGAAAAGGCTGTTTCTAGCTCAACTACTCCTATCCCACAGGTAAGCTCTGTCATACAGAGGTGACGAATGATAGTAAGGGAAAAGTCTGATTCTAGCTCAACGACTCCTAACCCACAGGTAAGCTCTGTCATACAGAGGTGACGAATTTGTTAGAACAGCACATGCGTGGAATACGATTATTCTAAAGACGGCAAATGGGTTTTATAATCAGTCTACCACACGTTTTTTTATCAGATAACAGGATGAAAATTATATTGTGCATTAGAACGTTTCAGTTAACAAGACGGAAATTAAACTAGCATTAGAATGAAAATGATATTATTTTATACCTCGTGAATAATGATTAATGTTTCAACTGTTGATATTAAAAGTATTTCATTATCACGATTATAGATACTAAATTTTACTTTACCGCTCACACAGCGACGGGACTCAAACAAATCTTTTGTTTCTGGTTTGTTCAGAGGATATTTTTTGTCGATAAAATATACCTTTGACCGATCGAGATCAATTGTGAGTTTAGTATATTTTTGTTGGCTAATGGGGCTAAGAAAGTTTTTAAATTCCGCTAGCAACTTTTGATACAATTGTTCGAGATAATTGAAATACTCGCTATTATCAGATCTGATGAGCGAAAGTTTTAGCTTGTCACGTGTTCCACTAAAACATATACATGATGTTTCGTTATTAAATTCAACTGTCAATTGTTTGCTGTCCATCATTAAATATTTGATTTTACTACTGTAGCTATTTGTCATTATCAAATTTTCAAACATTATTTTATAAGTTTAGATAAAATTTTAGTTGGAAAAGATAATGTCAAATTTTCAAACATTATTTTATAAGTTTAGATAAAATCTTACGTTACTCATATATTTTTTTGATAATTTTTTTTATACTTGCTAACCCTCATTGGTAGAATGTCTGTTAACATATTGTCAATAATACGAAATTCACGTAATAAATCATCCATCTTATATTGAACTCCTCGTAGGTAAGATCGGATCTGATCAAGTAGTTTCTTGTAAGTTTTTAAAGATGTTAAATAACCGTGCTTTTTATCAAAAGTTTTGGTTCTACTTTTTACACGCCGCAGTAAGTGAAACACCAATACCGGATATGATTAACAAAAACGGATTTAATGATACCCCACTTGAAATTATACCAGAACTGGTCATTAGCAACGGCAGATATGATATTACTCGAAGGATTTTGTTGAAGTATTTGTAACATTTTTTAACACACCAAAGTTTCTTGTAATAATATTTGTAATATTGTATTAATGCGTCCACATTCTGTACTAGAATATCTTTTGAAATGTGATTGAAATCAACTATACTTCTTTCATTATATATCTTTGTTTACATAATCCCCGTCTTGGTTATTGTAATTCAGCTACAAATTCCAAACACCAACTACAATCGATTTTGTCTGGAATTATATCGACTGGTTCAAGGAAAAATTTTTCTTCATAATTTTTGTCTATTATTACAGATAATACTCCAGACGAGCCATCATTTGATTTTTTGTTTATTTCTATTAACGTTAATGTTCCAGATTCATCAATTGAATAACGCAATAATTCGATAGATATTTTAAAATTTACAATGCTAAACACTGTGAATCTATACACACCAGTAACTTCTGCAGTGTGTTTGATAAAATTATTATTTTGCTTTGCCCATCTACCAGACCCGGAAGCAACAGTATAAACAATATTTTTAATCTGTTTGTGAGGAATTTTAATCATACTCGTTTTTCAAAAATACTAGGAATTCCACTAATAATATCATTGAGTTTTGTGTTAATATCATTGAAATTTGTGATCATAACAGCGAGTGTAATGTCAACATTTGATGGATTTCCCAAACATTCATTTTTAAGTGTGTTTATATTTCTGCGAAAACTTAAAAACGTGTTCACGTGACCAAGAAACTCAGTTTTGAGCACTGTTATTTCATTATTGATTGGAACGTCCTGATCATCGACGTATTTCTTTGTTTACAGCGTCTCCACCTATAGTTGGATATCCAAGATCTGTAATCTTATTCTGGTTCATAACAATATTCCCATTAAATAAATCACCAGCTTTTTTAACAAAATCATTTACTGACCTACCAAAATCTTGTATCTTACCTCGATTGTTAAAAGTCACGATATTATCAGCAACCGCATTAGAAATTCGTACAAATACATCTGGCAGTTTTACATTACTCGTCATGAATCGTCCTTCTTTGTCTTGGAAAACGACGACTTCATTTGGATCTACACTAGCAACATTTAATAGATTATTGATTTCATTTTTGAGCTGATCAATAGATGCATATTTGGATAAGTCACCTTGATAACCTTCTGTGGATAAATCTCCTGATAGTGTTCCAAATCAAATTTTGTATAGTAACTCATTATTTACTGTCTTAGATAAAATTATCAACACTAGTTTAGTATTATAATAAATGGCACAATCGTCTATATTAAACTTTGATACAGAGAGACTGGTGAAACACAAACATAACAAAAAAACTTCCTGATTGTGATTATCTTATTGTTGGGCGAACTGGATCAGAAAAAACAAATTTGCTTATGAACTTGCTTCTTGGTGATAATTTTAACTACGATAGAATCTATATTTACACAATCAATCCACAGCAAGATAAGTATGAGTTATTAAGCGATTATAAAGACAAACTTCGTGATGAACTTAAGGCTGGTGAAGATTTTTTTATAATTAGGCAGCCAGAAAATCTTATTCCAGTTAAACAACTTGATGCAGATGAACATAAGATAGTAGTTTTTGACGATATTCCGCTAAATAACATGGAGATGAACACAAAAAGATCTTATTTCTCACTGTCACATAACAAACAATGTAATTCTGTTTATCTCGCTCAAGAATTTTAAAATGTTGACAGATTTATTCGGCGAAATACGGGTTGTTTTATATTATTTCCAGGACTGGACAATGTTGACGTTAGAAATATTGCAAGCGAACAATGCGGTGACGTGACAAAAGATAAGTTTATTGAAGTTTACCGTAATGCTACAAAAGATAAAATTAACTTTTTGTTATTTGATAAACTTACAAATGATCCAACTAAAATGTTTCGCTGTTGTATTGACACTTACTTACAGTAAGGGTTTCAATTTTATAAAATTTATAATAATAATAATGGACAAACGAGCAAGATACAGACAACACATATAAGATCTAAAAAAACTTGCTTAATATCAGGCATCACTTAAGCAAAAAGTACAACAAGCACGACGTGGGCAAGTAACTGCTACAGAAGCAACAGCTACAATTTTCAAGCCGGTTACTGAAGCATTATTAGGTAAACAACCTGAAACTAAACCGCTGTCAGAAGAAGAACTAAAACAACTGCAAGAAAAAGGGTTGGTTGGAATTGTTAAAGAACAACAGGAAGCAGCTGCTGCAAAACTTGTTACTAGATCTGATGAAGAAAAAAGAAAACTAATTGAGGCACTAACAGCAAATATAACTGATCCTGCGGCTAGACAAGCTGAAACAGATCGATTGATAAACAATCCGCTGAAACTTGAGCGAAGATTAGCAGAGTTAACAACGCAAGGAATAACAAATATTATAAAAAAATTTTCAGGAGATATAAAAGATATCAAATAGGAGCAACAAAGAGTTGGTGAGCTTACTGTAAAGTTTATGGAAGTTGGAGATCAAAGACTTCTTTTTATAAAAAGAGCAAGTGATGTGATAAAAGATAGTCAATATGATGACTTTTTAAAGAAAGAAAATATAAGAGATATTAATAATATAAACAAGTGGACTGATGCAGAATATCAAGAATTACTCGATAGATTAGATGTAAAATTTAATGACGGAGTTACTGCTAAAGATGAAATAAACACGGTTACATAAATTGATGATATGATTCTTCTTTATGACAGGATGAGATATGGTGTTATTGCTCTCACGTTTAAAAAAACAGCAGAAAATAGTAGATTAAAACCTTTTGGTAAAGGGTGGAGTTTTAAAAGGAAATTTGATACACTCGATAAAACTCGTGTAGAGAAAAGTAGAGACGTAAGAACAGGAACTGGTGTAAAAATATTTACTTCAACTACTGAAATGATAGGTAGATTAATGTTATTAATATCGTCAAAAGAAGTTGGGAATGTTAGTGTTGAACTTGATAATGAAATCATTGACATACTTGATCATCTAAGATCGAGTGAATTATTAACATCTGACGAATATGAAACTTTACACCGCGACTTAATCGCGGCGACTTAATTTTGTAAAATGATATAATATTAAAGGAATGCAAACATCATTATTACTAAACTCTAGTGAGTCTGCGAAAGATAGCGCAAATTTATCAGTAAATTATATTCCTCCTATACAACTAGATCCTGCAAAACAGTATGAGATTGGATTAATTTCTTGTACCTGTTGGAATGCTCTACCTAACGTGAAAACTGACGTTAACGATGAAATGCAGTTTATTACGTTTACAAGTACTTTAATATCTACAAAACAAATAATAAAAATTCCACAAGGAGATTATAATATTACTGATCTAAACAGAACAATCAAAGAGCTCATAACAAAAGCTGGCGGTGTGGCTGATGACTTTAAATTGGCTGCTAATTATAACACATTGCGAGCTAGAATAACTTTGAAAAATATGTTAATTGATCTTGTACCAAGAGAAAGAAGGATTGCACAACTGTTAGGATTTACTAAAATTAGTTACGATGCACTAAATCAGCCTATTACATATGACACTGAACTGCCAGTAAATATAACAGAAGTAAATACGATATTAGTAAATTGTTCTATTACTTCTGGCTCTTATACATCAAAAGGTAACAAAGGTCAAACGATTTACAGTTTCTCACCTGAAGTTCCGCCAGGTTCTCTCATGCAAATAACTCCACAACATATTATATATTATCCTTTAAACGTTGAAGATCAAATATCAAGTATAATAATGCAGTTGACAGATCAATCTGGAGAACAGTTACATGTTAATAATGAAGTTGTAACTTATTATTTACATCTACGCGAGCAAAAGTAAAAATTATATACAACATCAGATATAATGAAACAAAGAAAAAAAGTTTATCGAAGAAAAATAGTAGGAGGATTTTTTGGAAATATTCTTACTAAAGTTATTGAAAATATTCCGGGTATAGCGGGTAAAGTTGCACCAATTGCTATTGACGCTGGTAATGCTTTCGCAACTGGGGCTGCATCTGCCGCTGGGACTGCGGTGGGACAAAAAATAGCTGATAAAATAAAAGGTGATCCACCGACTGTATCTGAAATAAAACAAGCTATCTCAGAAATCGCTCCAACAAAAGAAACTCAGCGTGCTATGATAACAACAACAAAAAAATTATTATCACCAAAGGGCGAGAAGATCATACAAAAATTGATATCTAAAGTAACAGTGCCGCAATAAAATTTTATATAATCTAATAAAATAAAATGTCTGTAAAAAATTATCTCGAGTTAACAGAAACTTATGACATCGACAACGATGTGACAGAAGTTGGGTATGTTGAGTATCTTGATGAGAATTCTAACGAACCAAATAAAGCTGGTATTAGAACCTTTAACACCACAGACGAAGATGTATTTCTACTGCCACATAAGGCTATGCTAGAGGTTCGTGGTCAGATTATGACAGTAGCTAATCCACCTGCTGCAATTGCAGTTGGAGCAGAAGTAGCTCTTATAAACAACGGCTGGAATTTATTCAAAAGTGCTAGATATCAACTAGCCAATCAAACTATAGAAGATATTTCAAGTTATCTACAAGTTGCAAATACAATTTTAAATATTATTTCGTTTTCCGACGATTACTCGAGATCAACTGCAACTAATATCATGTGGTTTAAAGATACTGGACGGGGTATAGCTGAATCAACAGAATTTTTAAAGAGAGGTGCTATAGTACATGGAGCTAATGCTGATGAAAATGCTGTAATTGTTAGATATTTTCTCATTGCTATTGTAGACGCGCTAGGTATTGTCGCATAAGGTGCAGCAGCTAATGCAGACGTTACAAGAGTTTCTCTTACAGCAGCTTTTAATAATCTTAATATAACACCACCAGCTGCAGATGCAAACGTTACTATGATGTTAAATTTACTTCTTAACACACTTGACGCGAGAAATCAGCGTTATAATGAAGGTTTTGCTAGGCGAAGAAAACTTGCAGCAGGATCACGTCAAATTACAATGATGCTTCCACTAAGCATGATTTTCGGCTTTTGTCGCGATTATGATAAAGTATACCGTGGAGTAAAACATACGCTTATTTTAGATCGAGCTGAACAAAACGATTGTTTGTTTAGATCTGGAGGGGCTGATGTATAGTTTATCATAAACAAACTTGCTCTGTGGATGCCACGTATAACACCAGCAATCACTAAAATGTCAGAATTAAATAGTACGCTTGATAAGCATACGAACAGAATTTACTTTAAGCAGCATACAATATATCAGACAGCGGTTCCAAATACTACCGTCTACACGTGGCGGGTCACAACATCAAGCGAACAATTGCCGAGACAAATATTTGTCGTATTTCAACAGCAAGCCCGACGAGGTAATCAACAACAAAATAATGCAATATTTGACCACGCTGATGTCAGACGAATATACGCTAGAATTAATTCAAAGCAATATCCAGAACGAGCTATGAAATGCAATTTTGCTGATGACGCTAATAAAAATATTACTCGACCGTATATGTACCTGCTTGACGCAATTCAAAATTATCAGGATGTTGAAGATGGAACTCAGATATCAGCAGAGGAATTTCGTACGCTTCATCCCATATTTCATTTTGATGTTAGTAAACATAACGAGCGAATTGTAGACAGCATAGCGGATATTGAAATCACCTGGACACTTGGGGCGGTTCCAGTAGCGCCGTTGTACGTATACGCATTAGTGATTAGTGATAGATTTATCACGGTAGATTCTATTGGGGGTGAAATGACAGTTCAAGTTTAATCTGCAGTTGTTATATAAAATGACAAAATATATTGTAAAAGAAGTATATTTGACTGAATGCCAGGTTAAAAAATTAGTAGCTGCTATTGTAAAGCGAGAACAGGTATCATTAAAAATCAATCCTAATATTTCTGATGGTGTTTTAACAAACTTAATGATAACAAAAAATCAAGTAAACAAGTACAATCGTAAATAAACTTTCATTTTAAATTTGAGTGCTGCACAAATGACAGCGATGGCAAACGGCATTGTTGTCAAAGGTAGTTTTTTTTGGTCCGGCATTATCAGTATTAACTAGTACAATAATACCTGAAGTTTTGCCGGTGTTGGGAACATTAGGACTAGCAGCAGCGACAGGAGCAGTCCCTGGCGCAACGAAGAAAGCTGTTGAGGGTAATGGTATCATTCATGGAAGTGGAATAAAAAAATTGTAAATTTTATGTAAATGATATATTATAATGCCACAACGGAAAACAAAATCGCCAGAAAAAATAAAACAAAAAAAGAAAACAACACCAAAACGCAAAGAAGCAAAACAAGGAGGAATTATTCCATTCGCTCCACTTTTGGCGGGACTAGCGGTAAATCTGCTGCCAAATCTTTTGGGAATCGGACATGGTCTAACATTACCAGGAACACGACCACCCCGTAGAGTAATTTTGATATAATCGATAAGTTAAAAGCAGTTCCTGGATTTCATGGAGTTTATTCTAAAGATGAACTCGCAGCAATAAAATCACCATCAGCTGTAAGTTCGTGTGTTATTAATATACAAGATTTTAATGACGGATCCGTTACACATTGGGTAGCAGTTTATAATAATAATTATTTCGACTCGTTTGGACTTCCTCCAAGCGATGTAATAAAAAAGTATATGAACAAAAAATTTAAAAAGATATAGTATTCGTCAAATCAACTCCAACCTGTTGAAACGTCTGCTTGCAGATATTTTTGTATTATGTTTATCCAACAGATGAGCAGAAATCTCCATTTTTTAAAATTTATTTTACAGTTGGATAAGCAACCTTCTGAAGCTATTGATGAGATTGCAATTAATTTTATCTAAACTTAAAAATATAATAATGTCATCATATTGTCTCAAGTGTAGAACTAAAACCGAAAATATTAATGAAACAACAGAAAAAACAAAAAACAACAGGATAATATTAAAAAGTTTTTGTGCAGTCTGTGGAAAAAGAAAAAATATGTTTTTAAAGAAAACGTCCCCAGATATAGTGTCGCCAGCGAAAAATTCCGTAGGATCTGGTTATCCTGATATTATTTTAGTAGACGACTAAAAATATAGAATGATATGCAACTGTGATTCTGACAGAGATTTGTGTCTTGAGCAAAAGAAAATTGTTGCATACTGTCAATGTTGTAACAACAGAGAAATAATAGAGTCAGGTTTAGATATACATAAAATTATTGGAAAATTGCCAAAACCAAAAGGCGGTTGGACATTGCCAGGTCATCGGTATACAGGACCTTACAATCCGCTAGATAAACAACTAGATGAAAACGACAATCCATTGCCAGGTCAAGAACCTTACAATCAAGTGGAGGCAATAGCAATGCGTCATGATATCTGTTATCGTGATCATGAAAACTCAAAATCAGATTGTGATAAAGTAATGTTAGACGAATTACGTGATATGGAGCCAACAAATCTACGAGAACGTTTTGATAGAAGATTTTTTCAGGGAATAATTGGAGCAAAATATAAATTAGGACTTGGAAAAAAAGTATACGATGATCTTGCAGTCGAACTACACAGACCTAAAAAAAGTTTCAACGTCGTAAAGTTGTCGCTAATCGTGTAGATGATATCTGGGCAATAGATTTGGTGGATGTATCCAATCTGGCTCAGTTTAACGTTGGCGCTGATGGCGCTCCAAAAAGATATTTTTTAATGTTATAGACGTTTTAACTAAATACACTTCCAGTGTACCTGTTTCGGATAAGACAGGAACTTCAATGACTGATGCGCTAAAACAAATAATAAACCGTATAATAAAGTCACCAGGTTAGCTCAGTTTTGTTACCCTAATATTGAAGTATTTGTTTCAATTTTTAGATAGTTAGAGACTTTGGTTTAGCGTTATTGACCTTATTTTTTCAGCCAGTTGTATGAACCGTTTTTTAGGTAAAGGACTCGAGAAAAATGTTGTAGTGTTTCCTCCCTCTGTTGCTGGATGTCATGCGTGGCAAGAATAATATTTATAATGAAGCAAATACTCATCTTTGAGAACTGGAACATGTCAATTGCGTCATCAGGTACACGTTGAAACATGTTTTGTTATTGGTGTTCGTCTAATACGAATACCACTTCGGGAAGTAAAATTGCTCATTGCCATCTAATCTACCCACATCAGCTACGACTTTGTCAGGACAAGTAACAAGACCACTTCCATTTTTTTTTAATAAAAGATGAAAAATAACCAAAACGAACATGGGTTGAGTATCTGGTGGAGGTGATTCGTTAGTTGCTTTTTCTCCTTATGGGATGTTATTCATTTCATTACATCTTTTAAAACGTCAAAATCATCATCTTTTATTACTTCGAGATTTATAGAAATAATCCAATCATCAAGTTTAAAAACTTTAACGTAATCAGTTCTTAAATATTTATCTCCTTCTTCGTAATCTGATGCTTGATTGATTGATTGATTTATTTTACGGCGCACCAGCACTATGAGGCTATTTAGCGCCAAACATAACGTTATATCGTTCCTTATTTAAAAGTGGTAAAATTTTTCGTATCGACCAGCAATTCAAAACCAAACAGTTAAAGATAAAATGATAAAAATGGTAACGGTGGTAAATAAATAAAGTTTCTCGATCAACGGGGAGTGTTATTGTATGCTAACGAAAACATAGGGATGGTAATTAAAATCAAGCGACCGCACATATATAACACAGAGAACTGTTCAAGGTGATAACATAAAAGCTATAACTTATGATAAATGTTTACTTCCTTAAGGAAGTCTATAATGTTAGTAATGCTAACTGTATCAAAGAGCTCCCTCATGTCTTGCCCAATGTAGTACTGATTACGCATAGGTTGGAGGTCGAAGTATTCCAGCAAAAAGTGCTTAACAGTGAATGGTTGATTGCAAGATATGCACTCTGGTAGGTCTTCTCCTTTAGAATAAAGGAGTGGGTTAAATGAGTATGACCGAATCAAAATCTTGCAATGACTACCTCCTCTCTACAGACGGATCTGTAGGAAGGAGTCCACTCTCCTAGGGCTGGTTTGATGCATGAAGTTTGCTATTCACGGCATCATTCCATGATGCCTGCCATTTATGAAGTAAAATGTCTTTGATTCAGCGTTTAAAGTCAGTATGTGGTGCATCAAAATCAGTTGGTTCTAGTAATATGACCATTTTAGCAGCGCGGTCTGCCTTATCATTATCGTCAATTTCAACATGGATTGGGTAACCAACAGTATTACTATATTGTGGGAGGTACTGAGCTCAGTATGTTTAAGGAGAATATTAGCTAATAATGGATTCTCCAGTCTTCTGTTATGTAGTGACTGTAGTACTGATAGTGAATCGGAGAAGATGCTGCTGTTTAAAATACGCTTGCTTGCAATGTATTGCAAATCTAGTTCTATTTCTCTGATTTCGGCTGAAAAAACTGACGTACCATTTGGCAAGCGAACTTTTGTTATGTATTTTCCACCAACGAAGGCTGCAGTAGCCTTCGCCTCATCTTTTGGTCCATTAGTATATATTCTTGAATAATTTTCAAATTTAGAAAGGAGTTCATGGTAAGTTTTGTGGAAGATGGAACTGTTTGTCTCCGATTTTTTTCATCGTGTAACGTGAAAAGTACCATTAGTTGCTGAAGTAGCCAGGGAGATGGTTCGGAGAGGGTCGTTTTTAGAATTTTCGAAATATCAACTTTTTTGCACTCAAGGAATGGTGATAGTCTAATTCCAAAGGTAGGTGTGATGTTTGGTTTATTGTCATATAAGGTTTTATATTTGGGTTCAAAACCAGCCGAGAATGCTGGGTTCAGATAGTTGGATCTTAATTTGAGAGCATACTGTGCGGAAAGCATTTCTCTTTGTTTTGCTAAAGGTGGGTCGTTTGCTTCAATGGGTAGGCTTTCATACGATGATGTCTTATATGCTCCCAAGGGCAAGTCTTATTCCCTGATGCTGGATTGGGTCAAGCATCTCCACATAAGACTTCCTTTCTGAACCATAGACAATGCTACCTTAGTCTAGTTTTCGAGCTAATGAACGTTCTGTATATACTGAGTATAACTTTTCTATCATCACCCCATTCAGTGTGTGCTATTAATTTAAGTAAATCCGGAGACTTCTAGCATTTAGGTTTCAAATTCTTTAGGTGTGGAATAAAAGTCAGTTTTCTGTCGAACATAATACCTAAACAATTTACTTCCTCAACAACTAGAATAGGTGTTCCATCCAACGTGAGATTTGGTCCATGATGATGCATTCGTAACTGACAGAAATGCATGCATACAATTGTTGTTTTCGAGAATTTGAAAACGTTAGTATTGGCCCAATTTTGGATATTGTTGATATTTTGTTGTAATTGTCTTTCGATTGTACGTATGTGCTTGGATCGGTAACAATTAAAAAGTCATCAACATATAGGGAGCAATCCACGCCAGGAGTCAGACACATGGTGATGCTATTAATTTGTTTATTGGAAAGCGTCACCGATAAGATACTGCCCTGGAGTACACCCATCTCTAGATCGTGCATATCAGAGTTGGTGGATTTTGAAAAGCGTTAATACTCTTGGCTTTAAAATATTCATTTACTGATCTTTCTCTTTCTTGTTGTGTTTATTGTTGTTGCATTTCCAGAAAAGGTAACGTTATATTTTATAGCTGTATCGTAAGCGGCATATTTACGGTAGTTAGTTCGAGCTCGATCAACACTAAAGCGTAAACAAAAAATCCATTTGTACTATTTATCGCGACTTATATTCTCATTAACATACTCGGAGTTTAGAAATCGTCATAAGATAAAAAAGAAGATTCAGCTAATTTATCTATGTTAAACTTATAGATGCTGTCAATGAAAACATCATTAAATTTGTCATGCAATTTACTGTTAACTTGGGCTTCTTCTGATTGTTGTTGAGTATCATCTTCCGCTTGATCTATTTCTTAAGATGGCTGAACCGGAGATATTTTAGTGGCAAGTACTCGTAGAAAAGTTTTTGTTAATTAGTTCGCTCCCCTATTTTTAAGTTTGATTCGCTGTTTCATTTAAAACAGAAATAATACATTTAGTGGTTTCAGTGATACGTTTAAAGCATTGTTCTGCTGATTCTGTAAATTCGTATGGTGTTTGTTGACGCTCTTGTAATTATTATCTTAAAGAATCACGGACATGTAGATATTTCCCGGATGCTTGTAGTCCATCTCGAGCTATTCTTTTTCAGTGAGCTTCACTAATCATTATTATTATTATAACGCAAAAGATTAAATACAGCACCAGACAGGTGAGCATACTAAGTTAGTGTAAGACGCAAACAAAACATGCTTATTTTAAAATAATATGTTGACGAAAAATAACAGAATCAAATTAACCCGTCGATGGTTGTTGAAATATGCATGTTAGTGGATTCGGTTTGGCGTTATTGACCTTATTGTTTTGCTTTTCGTAGAAGTCTTTATTTTTGCTCACGGACCCTCTGAAAAATTTGCAGGGTCCACTCTCGCTGCTGCTAATTCAGAGAGAACTTTACATGATCAGCACCAATGTAGATGATCTGTGTAACCAAGACGGGAACACTACGTTTTCACAAAAAATACGTGTACGGAGCTGTTACTGATCATCGAATTGAACAGAATACATATGCTTTTAATTTCAAACGATTGCATATAAACTTACTAACCGACCCTAATTTCATCGATAATATTTTAGGAACGCTAAGTGTTAGTTAGATAAAACTTGGTTATATACACACGAAATTAACCATCTTGGGGCAAACGCTTCGTCGTGATATTGATTTAACAATAAAAGTTACTGGTGTTATTCCAAATTTTATAGCGTTTGCTATTTTGAGAACTGATAAACTAGGGGCAAACTTTAACTCGGGGTTTGTCCGTTTTAGTGCTGCTGGAAGGGGTGGATTGACTTGGAGAATTTGAAAAAAGGTATTTATTCTCTTTCATGTTACAGAGACATAAAATTTATTGTTAGAGTAATCGTTAAGAAGTAATTTAGGAATTAAAGAAGTTTCGTTAATGGGTTAATACAACTTGACGGTTCTGGATGTGATTAGATTTTATTGTTCATTAAACCTACCCGATGAATGTTTAGTGCAGGCAAATTACGCCAGCAGTATAGAACTCGTATAGTGGATATAAATTGATAACCTAAAACAATATCGACGTACTAAGATCATCAAAAACTAAGAAGCACCAATAAATACTTGCTAGATACGATCATGTAAGTGGAATAATTGATGCGTCTTCACACATAGCACCAGCAGCCATGGTGGGACCTGGTGTGAATGGAATAACAACCATGATGACAGAAGGTGGCGCCCATGAGAAGCAGCTATTAGTGCCGTATTATTAGTCACTGGGGAAATTGTTACAGGAGGTCAAGTACTATCAACAAGGCTCAACATGAAAATTCAAAGACAATATCGCGATAAAGAAAACAGTGACAGGGATCATAAAATTGTATTCGCAGGTTATCGACACTGACCTCCAAAGAATATAATGCTAAATTGTCCGAGTTTGAAACCATTTTTTGCTTTGCAAAGAAAATACATTTGATGATTAAAACACTCCAGTAATAATGAAGAAAGAAATTCTATGAACAAGAAAAAAAAAAAAAACATTAAAAGTATGCCCTGGTAACTGTTACAAAATAGTTTACTCCAGTGTTGCACTATGATGAATATTACTGAGATTACTATCAGAATGTTTGATTTAACCTACCCGTTTGCGAACTGACTTTTTGAATGTTCCATTGTAGTGAGATCCAACGCCTCATATTGGCTGGTGCTTTGTATATCTGTACTTCTATTTCTGTTGTCAGTCACTGAGTTAACATTAAAAGGCTCATTGCAGTAAACACAATTCCTGCGCAAATAAATAACATGAACATTTACAAAACAGTTTAGTTTCAGCAAAAGTTAAATTTAAGAAACCTTTACGTACATGCAGGGTTTATTTTAAAGCTTTGACATAGTCAAAGTTTTATGCTAAAATGTAGTTAGAAGATATCTAATATGTGAAACGAAAATTATTAATGAATATATATATATATATATATATATATATATATATATATATATATATATATATATATATATATATATATATATATATATATATATATATATGAAAGACGTAAACAAATCCAAATAAAAGACAAACTATCGGGATTTTATCTGGTGTTTCATTGGTGGCAAAATAATAACAGCTTGCAACAAAACATATTATCGTCCAAAGAAGCCTCTAACTTCTTTCAAATTTCCCAGTAGTAAGGTAAACTATTCTCATTTATTATTACTTTAAAATTCCATGTGTACATGTAATATCACCATATAATAAACTTTGTTTTGCTAGCTAACTTATTTTCGGACCTAAGAAGTTTGTATTAGTATATGATCTTCATATGTCATATCAAGGTAGCTTTAATTTTCGGTTTGCATTTAATTTATATGAAGGGAAGTCAAGGATTAAAAGGGTTTTTACACGTGTATACTACAATATTTACATTTTGTTTTACCATATTCGACAATGGGTGCCAAAACAGTTTCATTATTGCTATTGTGTATTTTTTTTGCATGATATCAGAAGCATTTATTCATTATCCAATGCTTTCAATGGACGCAGTAAGACCTTTAAAAAAAACGTAAACGTAAACACACACACACATACATACATACATACATACATACATACATACATACATACATACATACATATATATATATATATATATATATATATATATATATATATATATATATATATATATATATATATATATATATATATATATATATATATATATATATATATATATATATATATATTGTTACGAGCCTGCAGTTGAATTGTGTGCTAAGGAATAAATTTTGTATAAATCTTTTTATTTCATTTTTATTTGATTCAATGAAATTAAAATTATAATTATATTATTATCAGTTTAATATGTTGTTGAAAAAACATCGTGTTTGAGTAGTAAATGTGACTCATGTGAGCACGTGCTGTGTATGATAACAAATTCATAACAAAAAACATTCAGGAATAGCTATTAGGACGATTGGCTGATACTTGGTCAGGCTTTCCTAATGTTCAGAATTATTACAAAATTGCATGCGTCCTCGTGCGCGTGTAATTCAAACAGTGTACTAGCTTCATTTATATGTTGATGTATTTTTGTAAGATAGTCAACGTAGTCGAGAGTCATACACAATCGTAGAGTCGTAAAGTCAGTTTATTGCAACATCTTAGAGTTATACAACTTCTAATACCTTGAAAACGTATTTCTGTGCTAGAAGACGTTGTCTGTCCGTATGTCTACATAAAACAACATGTATTGTTAGAGGAGCTAATTTTACTTCGTTTGTCTTTAATAATTGTTTTTCTGGAGAACATTACTGATTTGGTCAAATACATTTTCACGAATATATTCTAAATTGGAACGGAACAACACAAATTGTGATTTATTGTGTAAATTTTCTGTTAATCTGAAGTGGTCATCCGCCATTTTGGACCGAAATTGAATTTCAGATTGTGTTTAGAAGTTTTACAAGACTTATGTTTCTAATAACATATTTACATTTTTTTCATGTTTTCTAGGAAAATACACTATTTTTGTTAATGTTTACTAAGCTTAATGTCTTCACTCTTTCTTTTATGTTACTTTGAACGAGCCGATACATATATATATATATATATATATATATATATATATATATATATATATATATATATATGTATAATAATATATATATATATGTGTATAAAAATATATATATATATATATATATATATCTATAATAAAATATATATATATATATATATATGTGTATAATATATATATATATATATATATATATATATATATATATATATATATATATATATATATATATATATATATATGCAATAAACTAACGACGAACAGTACGAAACTAGTAACTAACTAGCATGAGCGCTTTCGACTCTTAATGAGGCTTCTTCAAACAAATAAACATAAAAACGTAGTGCTTGTAAAACTATACATGGCTGTATCCACATGAGTTAAATCTATAGATATATTGCCTCAACCAGCCTGTATAGACTTGTTGCAAATACTGAAAAATGTCTATATTTCCCTAAAAGTATACTAGCCAAGGCGACATCTATTGCTTTGTGCACATTTATGTAACGTAGTGTATATCCTGGATATTTGATTCTATACGGATATTTCAGTCTAATAATAATAATTAAAGGATACAAAGAAGATTTTAAAAAAATGTTTGAAATGCAAAGAAACTGTGTCGGCTACAAAGACTAATTCTACTAGTGCACAGTTTTCTTTTTCTAGTCTTCTTGGTTTAGACCGCTTGGTTTCAATGTTCTAAGGCGGCTTTTTTTTCAGACGAGTCATTTCGCGAGACCAGTCTAAGGTAAGACACAGCTGCATGCACCATTCTTCGGAAATAAATTTACACCGTTTAGACAAATAATATAAGGTCTTACTACAAAGAAATTATTTTGTTTTCTCAGTCAACAGCAAACAGGATTAAATATATCTGAAAATTCTAGACTTGAGTTTGCAAGTATTACGATAGTATTTTGTGTCCGAACATGAAGTTAGCAAATTATGGCTTTAGCTGGAGCCCCTTTTTCCACTTTATTATTTTTTTATGTTCTTGGAATAAATTTACCTGAAAATGGTTATGGTAAAATGGGCTTTGACATCATATTGTTAGTTTTCGTAATTTATTGACCACACATCCACCATAACTTCCTGTTCTACAGAATTGTCTTTACTATGTTTTCTATGTATAAGTCGACATCGTCTTAATAACCATTTATTAAACTTGCTTGAAAATATATATGATTTAACTACTCATTTGGATAGCTTCTTTCTCAAGTAAGTATTGACTTTAAACTAGGTAAGAAAATATACTAGAAATATCTAAGTATATGCGTTTTACAAACGAGAGCATTGGGCAATGTCGACAAGACCCGTTCATCAACATGCATTTGCATTAGATATATTCGTCGGTATGATCAGAAGATATGGTATATCTGAGTCTTGATTGCCAAAATGCTTTTAGTGAAATTTTGCTTATGACTAAAGATAAAATTTACCCATGCTCATTGACATGCCGCCTCAGATTGATATAACTCATGTATTACACACGTATTCAGCTAGATTCTTATTAATTACCCTGCTCAAATCATTTTAATATAGGCAACCTCTCGCCTTAATAATATACAAAATAACGAAAGGCTCAAATCACAATACCAACTGTAAATTTTAATCTCCTTTTACTTTTACTGTCATCTCACCTCTGTCTACGTGAGTTCGACTCCAGACTCGGCTATCGTGGGTAAGTGAGAAAGCCTGACAGTTGCTTCTCGTGGGTCGGTGGTTCTTCTCGGAGTTTTCCAGGGTTTTTCCTCCACCATTAATATTGGCCGCCATGTATAGCCTATCTTGTGCTGAAAAATGGCGGTAAACCCTATAACAACAACAACAACAACTTTTACTACTTTGCTGAAAACAAATGTATTCATTCCTTATTTGTTGCCCACACAATCATACAAACGTTAAATAAATTCCCAGTTTCTACTCTATTCAAAACAGGTCAAGTTAAGGAATATCCTAAAAACCTTTTTAACGTTCGCGTATTACAGTCATAGTATCTTAGTGCATTTACAAATAAAATACGAACCTAGCAGTCGGAAGATAAATCGATGCAACATACAAAGTGCATTGCAAATACTGAAGTAAATCATGCTCTCACAAAACTGTATATATTTCATTACCAGTAAACAACGTGAATGGAAATACGTTTCAAAGCGTATTTCATGTACATAAGTCTCTTTACCAGATTTTACCAAAATTGAATGCTTACCCACTTCTCTCGTCACCTGAAATGTTCAAATTAATTTTCAAAACTTTAGCACGACATTATGTATAATGGAAGCTTTTCTTTGCAAACATTATTGTTTCCTGATTGAAGTTCTAAAGACTATTTTATACAAATGATATATAAATTAATTGAAGAAAACATTAAAAGGTTCCTTTTCATTACAAAACACCGAGTCATACAATTTGTCAAAGCTATTAGATAGCACATGCACACGGAAACTCTTAATGTTAAAGACAACGAAGAAACTTAAACGCTTTTGTACAATAACGTTCGAATTCATTACTATTTTGAATGTAAATTCGATTAAAAATATATCATATTTTGAACACTTTACAAAACATTCATTTGTAAATGAAAACAGCGTAAATAATGCCACTGTTTATTGATGATATTGACAGCGAAGAAATGATTTTTACCTTTTCTACCAAGTGTTCGTCTCTTCAAAAAGAGAAATGTTATTATTGTTGATAATACTGATCCTGCTACGAGACATCCTACACATGCCCCGATCATTATTCCGGTGGTATGGTCACTGTTTTCATCTGCGAAAAAGTATATATATATATATATATATATATATATATATATATATATATATATATATATATATATATATATATATATATATATATATATATATATATATATATACATACATGCATATAAAGAATTATAAAAATATACCAGACAGAACACAGTGTTATCCCTGGATTCTGTAGTAGAATCTTGATAATAGTGTCAGAAAAAATAGTTTAATACAAACAATACTATTATACCAATTAAAGAAATTAAATTCGTACTCTACGGAGTTTCGAACACAGGTCCGCGAGTAACTGGCACCCATCGCCTTGCCTGCATGCACCAACCCATCTGCCGTCACGACTAAGCATGCATCACCAAAAAATGACGGCACTGAGTCGATGTTATATGAGCTAGTTCGTAGCAGACATACTCGCATGACGACCTAGTAAACTATTCTCATATATATATATATATATATATATATATATATATATATATATATATATATATATATATATATATATATATATATAGATGCAATAAACTGACGACGAACAGTACGAAACTAGTAACTAACTAGCCTAAGCGCTTTCGACTCTTAATGAGTCTTTTTCAAAGGCAAATACAAAACATAGTTACGACAAACAAATAAACACAAAAACGTTGCGTTTGTAAACCTCTACATTTCTATCTTCACATGTGCTAAAACTATAAATACAACCAGCTTGTATAGATTAGTTGCGGAAACTGAAAACGTTGTATAATTCCCTAAAAGTCTACAAGCCAAAGCGACATCTATTTTTACTTTGCGTACATATGTAACGCAGATTATATCCCGGATATTTGATTCTATACCGGTTATTCTTATAGTAAAAATTGAAGGATAAGAAGATTTAGAAAATGTTAAATTCTACTAGTGCATAGTTTTCATTTTCTAGTCTTCTTGGTTTAGACCGCTTGGTTTCAATGTTCTAAGGCGGCGTATCCAGTATGATTCCTTTTCCTTCCTGGTTTCGGAACTCCAGCTGTGGTTGTTGGCAATAGCGATAAGTATTATATCACTGAAAGTGTGGCCAGGGGAGGAGAAGTGTTCTGCGACCGGGCTTCTGTACAGCTTTTTTGTCATCCAATCAGATCTATGATGGTTTATCCTTATGTATAGCTTTTCAGTTTCTCCCACGTACTGAAGGCCACAGATCTTACATGTGATGAGATAAATCACATTCTCTGTTTTGCACGTTTTGTTTGGATTTGATTTATCTCATCACATGTAAGATCTGTGGCCTTCAGTACGTGGGAGAAACTGAAAAGCTACACATAAGGATAAACCTTCATAGATCTGATTGGATGACAAAAAAGCTGTACAGAAGCCCGGTCGCAGAACACTTCTCCTCCCCTGGCCACACTTTCAGTGATATAATACTTATCGCTATTGCCAACAACCACAGCTGGAGTTCTTGAACCAGGAAGGAAAAGGAATCATACTGGATACGCCGCCTTAGAACATTGAAACCAAGCGGTCTAAACCAAGAAGACTCGAAAATGAAAACTATGCACTAGTAGAATTTAACATTTTCTAAATCTTCTTATCCTTCAATTTTTACTATAAGAATAACCGGTATAGAATCAAATATCCGGGATATAATCTGCGTTACATATGTACACAAAGTAAAAATAGATGTCGCTTTGGCTTGTAGACTTTTAGGGAATTATACAACGTTTTCAGTTTCCACAACTAGTCTATACAAGCTGGTTGTATTTATAGTTTTAGCACATGTGAAGATAGAAATGTAGAGGTTTACAAACGCAACGTTTTTGTGTTTATTTGTTTGTCGTAACTATGTTTTGTATTTGCCTTTGAAAAAGACTCATTAAGAGTCGAAAGCGCTTAGGCTAGTTAGTTACTAGTTTCGTACTGTTCGTCGTCAGTTTATTGCATCTATTTTAATTAATCCCTGACAAACGTGATCCCTTGGTGGATCCACTACGTTTGAGAGGGTTGTTATTCGCCATATGATTTGTATTCTTTATATATATATATATATATATATATATATATATATATATATATATATATATATATATATATATATATATACACGAACGCATATAACACCGACTTAGTGCCATCATAATTTGGTGATGTGTGCTTAGTCGTAGCGGTATATGTGCTGGTGCGTGCAGGCAAGGGGATTGGTGTCATTTACTAGCGGACCTGGGTTCGAAACTCCATAAAGTACGAATTCAATTTTTCCAATCTGTATGATAGTATTGTTTGTATATAAAGTATACATTTACCTGGTAAATATGTGATACAATTCCGCCTCAGCGAGTTTATTTCGTCTTCGGTAGAATCTAATGTCCAATATCAAATACTGCAAATTTCCAGTCACAAATACATTATAATAAATGTATATACTTCTACAGCCAGTAATCTTCTTTTCACAAAATTGTTGCAACAATATAATGTTCAGTTTTGAAATTTCAACGTGAACACTGTCATTGTGTTGTGTTGGCCAACTCATACCGGTATTGTGCAACGTATCAAATGATGTGACATCACACTCTTTGGATATTTCCTGTTGATAAATGTTTTGTCTTTTGGGAAATTCTTTGTTTATTTGGATTAATGCTTATTCGTTGATTGATAGTTATCAAAATATATAATATACTTTAAGTATATCCATTTTGTTTGGGACTATTTTTAACCACAAAAAATGAACGGTACAGTGTCTATCAGAATGAACGAAATTATTCGTTCTTCTTTCTATCTAATTGATTTCCCCTGAAATAAAGCTAGGAGACAAAAAGAATCTCAAATTGGCAATGATTTAATATTAAATTTATGAAACTTGGTAAATAATTAAATTTATGAAACTCATTAAATAATGTTCGGCTCGCAAAAGCTGGACAGTATTCAACTCGTTTCATAAACTTAATATTTAATCGTTACATATTTAAGATTTATATATATATATATATATATATATATATATATATATATATATATATATATATATATATATATATATAAAGTTTTGTCAGTTAGAGAGACCGGATCATGTGTACGTTCTTCTGTGAACAAAGGTGCGTTTACTTAATTCATTTAAACGAAGCTTGTATATAGGATGGATTCCATGCTACAGATATACCGCCCATGCATACCCACACTCACCCCGTATTCATCTAAGCAATACCAGTAATTGTAATTGTTATTGTTCTTGTCTTAGAGATTTTGCCATTTTTTGATGTTATGATATGCTATACCTGATATAACAAACCCCTGTGGTGGTAATATGGCAATATTTAAATAAACCAAACCACTTTTCCTCAATTACCTTGCGCGAGTCGAGTTACAAAATGGCAGCCAATAAAGTTCATTCAAAACAAAACATTCCAGAAAGTGGGGATAAAAAGGTTTTCCCACGATCCCAGCCAATCAAGAGAGGATCGTGCACAATAATTGCATGGGCTTATTTGGACCACTCCGAATCACATAAAATGATATGTTAACACGTGTAATATAAAAAATATGAAATCACACACACTGTAGGCGAAGGGTGTCGACTATAAATAAATATATTTCTATATCTATCTGTCTATTATCTATCGATCTACTATGTATGTATGTATGTATGTATGTATGTATGTATGTATGTATGTATGTATGTATGTATGTATGTATGTATGTTTGTATGTATGTATGTATGTATGTATGTATGTATGTATGTATGTATGTATGTATGTATGTATGTATTTGTGTGAATGTGTGTGTATTTTCAAACCAATGATGCTTTAATGAATTTTAATAAAGGCTTACGTTTTATACGATTAATACTTTTTCTGATTTTCTCCATTTCATTAGTTGCTGACATTTGGAGTTTTGTATACTAATATCATCGTGTCATTTGCATATTCAGATTCATGTAATTGCACGCACACACAAATATATATATATATATATATATATATATATATATATATATATATATATATATATATATATATATATATATATATATATATATATATATATAGTGTTAGCTATCATGACAGTTACAAATTTTTAAAATAAAGATCAAAAGCTACCTAAATATTTTACCATTGTATTCCAATGTCACTGTAACCACTGTCGTGTTAACTAAGTTTTCCTTCGAGACTAATGAAGTGACGTTCTTTAGAATAAATGGTTCGCTTTGGCTGGAGATTAACCCATTTTCCTCAACCTTGCAGGTTACAGAGATAATGACATTCACTTCCAAGTAAGAAAACTCATTACACAAAAGAAGTAACGACCCTTTCATCATAAAACAAGCATGCATTTCGGTCAGATTGAGTTCATTAACCTTCCAGTGGTAGGAACGAGGATTTTTAAAAAACTCCGGCTGAGTTCTTGATTCTGAGGAGCAAATAAGTTGAAACAGACCCTGTCCCGCATTCGAATTCAAGGCTATAGCTGATATTATTGGCTGCGTTGGATAGTCTGTAAAAGCAATTCACAGAAGAGGATGTTATATCTGAAAGAATAATAATTGTTAGCTGCAAGGAAAGATACATGCAATTAGACCGTGGATAAGAATATGAGGCCACTTCTCTTAGTAGTATATTCTCATTGTTTTCTGCGTTACCTTTACATTGTCAGAATTAATCAGTATCTTACGATATTGCATTCGCGCGCTACTTCATAATGCACCTATAAGTGCCCAATAGTGTATTAGGAGCTACTTTGTTAACAAATCATGTACACAAGCTTTACGTTTTGGTTGACTAATTTGTTGCTGACTGAACTAAAGGAAATATTTCATGGACTGCCACATACCAGCTGTTTTGGTATATTCCGCTTTAACCTTTTCGATACAATGTTTCGGATTTAGGCTAGCGATATACGCCAGACAGGGTCCTTACAAATAACATGCAAGTGACAAGGCACAAACTGTCATCTTTAGCTGGTAATAAGAATGGAAAAATATACTTACAGTTTCACATCCTCAATTTCCTCTAAGGTACTTTTTTTTGCAAATCCGAATTACATGAGCCATGTCACGGGTTCTCAAACATGATTAAAAATTTGAAAACTATGCAGTAATTTTGACTATGGTTCAAGTGCAATTACATCCTCCTTACTGCACTCAAAATAAAACAATCATTAAATTACATAGAGTCTTTTCAATGATCGTAATTGAAAGTCTTCATATTTTCCCTAGATTATGATTTCAAACGTTCAATGACAGAACAGAAAATAACTTGCAGATATTAAGACGCTTCTCCCTCGCTTCTTCAGTCAGATGTATTTCATGTAGAATTGGCACGCTGTTTTTATCTGATGAACGTAATGTAGATAAATCCAGTCCATAATCATGCAATTTAGTCGAATATACACAAATACCAAAATCTATTCATTCCAGATGAAAAGGAAAATTTGTTGCAATGAACATTCATCCACAATATGTCTCCAAACTTCAATTGTAAGAAGACCAAAAGCCATTTTCTTTCGAAAGTTATGTCTTGCACGCGACTAAATTCAATTGATCTGAGCGGAGTTCTGTGAGCGTTAATAACGTTTTTGTGTAATGATGAATCTGCGGTTGTGTTTTTAGTTTGGAATACAGAAACAAAATTCAATTACTTTGTATCTTTGAATGCATTTTTGTTTATATAACTAAACCTTGGGTAGAGCAAGAAAATAAGCATATAATAAAAAGGTTACTGCATTTTTATGGGAAAATTTGAAGTCGTTTTGTCGGATGGATATACTGTACTCCCAAAGTCGTGCAGTATATTCATCCGAAACACTCGTTCATATTTTCCCATACAAACGCAATAACATATAATTACTGCATCAAAACATAAGAAATGTTAGGCCACTTCTCAACTATTAAATGTAAACAACGATATACGATGTACAACTTAACTAGTGATTTAAACTACATATTAATTTGCTCAGTCACCTGTCTTAATACAGCACTAAAAGGAAACATCTCTCAAAAAGTACAGTTTTGAAAATGCATTAAAACACATCCTTCAACGGTTATTCCACTCTGAAAACACTACAAATCAATAAAAATACAAAATGCGAAGAACATTCTCAATTTTGCATAAACAAAACATAAACTATATTACCCACTACATTACTCTGTGAATTTAGGAATAAAAATAGCCTGTCGCCTTTTGATACTGCATAGACAATAAAAAAAGAAAACAAAACAAAGAAAAATAAAAATTAAACATAAATAATGGAACAACTTCTCAACTACTTCTTGACAATACAAATACATTACTTGTTGGATGGCCTAACTTATTATTGCACTTACTATTGTACGAAAGACAAAGCTAACACAAGACAACATATCTATCTGCTGAAAGATGACAATCAACTAACTCTTACTACTGGGCCACTTCATTAATATTTTAGACAATAGATTAAAACCTAATATTGAATGGCCTTTTCCATGTGTGTAAGAATCTTATAAAGGGATTTCGTGTCTAAAGTAATATTTAACAAAAATGTGCGTATGCAAATTAGACAAAAACATTTCAAATTATCGGTGACAAGAATTATATAAGCAAATAGGCATCTCAAAAAACTGAAGCTGATGTAAGGTCTCTAGTCGTTTCATTAACTCAAGTATGTCAGATGATCGGGTTTCTTACGCGATGAAATGTAAATCTTTAAATAGGATTCCAATCTGTGTTTAATAATATGCCATATCTGCAATACGTTAGATAAGTCTAATGTTATTTTGTGATTGTAGCATATTATAATTGCATTGGGGAAGAAAATGACTATATAACCGAAACTTAGTTTATTTTAAAATGTCTATATTTAATTTAAAGTGATCCGCAGAAGGCTTTTTACACGCAACAAACTATTCTCCATATTAAGCAAAATATCTTATAGTTTCATTATTATTTCCGATTATGCTATGTTTTAAAGATTGTTGTTCGGATTAAATTTGAGCTTTCGTCACATGGTGTTTCAAGTGAACTGAATATCTAGAGTACAAGCAGAACTGTACGACATAAAGTTTATCTATGTCACTTTTTTGAGGAGCTCGTTCAGGTACAATGCGTCGTTTAAAAATAGATGAAAAGATTATTATAAAATATAATGTTACTGAATAGTTTGAATAACAATACATACCTTGAACCTCAATAATAAATACAGCCCTTGCAAATTTCCCGTTTTGCAAAATGTAGTAGATCCCTGCATCGGAAAAGTTCATATCCAGGAATGTAATATTTAGAAAAGTATCAGGATGATTTTCGATAAATATGAATCTTCCTCTATATAAGCCATTTATGTGAATATTATCACCGTCTAGTGTAAACACTTCAGTTCCATCTATCCTTCGTAGAACGTAGTTAGGGATAGGATAACTGTACCGTAGAGACAAATAACAATCTTCAAATACCATACATTTGAACGTTGCATTGGGCGGCCCCTTAAGGTATGCTTCTTCTGTAAAATGAATAGTTCAAACATTATTAAATGAACCATTAGATAGTTATATTTAGTTGATATTTATAAGGACTATTGAGTGCAAAATAGCATTGTGAGAGATGCTATTTGAAAACACCAGTATACACACCTGATGAAAAAAATGTAATTAGAGAATCTTTGATATAACGTGTGCAATATAACCAAACTATAAAATCCCAAAGACAGATATTGTAATAACTGTTAAATAATAAATACAAAATGCTCAGACTATGCACCGAATGTATGCCTTTGGTACACTGAAGCATTACGTCTTGTGAATGTTCTCCATCCTGTATGCAATTTTTAGGTCTAAAGTTGGTTAGGTGAATGCAGATTTGGATGTAAAGGTATCTCCTAAATGTAAAGAATATATAGGGGATATGAGTTATAATGTTACTGCTGAAGAAGAAAAACATTATTCGTGTGGTACGAAAATCATGAGTTGCTTAATTTAATATTATAATACTACCACTCAGTGTAGATATATGTAACCCCAACGTTAACGTTGAAATAAATTGCAGTAACTGATAATATTGAAGATCATGCGATCATATTTCATATCATTCTATAAACTGTCTACATAATTTAACAAATTAACTAATCAAGCATATAACAGTATATATATATATATATATATATATATATATATATATATATATATATATATATATATATATATATATATATATCACAACGAATAGTAACTGTTAGCAGCTCTAGCATAGACAAAGACAATATATTTTACATGTACTTTTATTTTCCTTCCCATCCATTTTTGAAATTTTTTTTCAGTTTGGTTTAGTTTATTTCAAGGTATATTATATTTACAATAATTTTTTAACATTCTTGATTATGCATGTCATGATTCTTAACACTGTACATTTTGACACCATGGGCAGGATCTTGTTCATCACATATATTTGGGTACTTCTTGTATCTCAAAAGATTCGTTTTCATTTTGATAGCTGATTTTTGTCGCCTTATCTCACTATGTATTTGAGTCATGCAATATGTAGTAAATGTGTCTTACATCAGTGTCTTTCTTGTTGTATTGGACCGTCAAGGATGCTCCAGCGGTGTGCGGGGCACAAATGTATTTGACTAACTCCCTTTACTGAAACATTTTATTTACACTTGATGATGTGGTGGATTGGCAAGATCAAATATTTAACTTGATACTTGATTTCAGTCAAAATGCTTTAGATGATATTGCACGATGTTCAAACGGTTCTCTATAGTTATTGATGAGTACGAGAAAATGGAATCATAGTTCAACTAAGAAGTGACTTAAAATAAATACTTAAACGTCATTTCCAAATATATGACCAGTGAAATTCAAATATCAAATACACAATAAGCATTTCTACAATAAAGTCAGGAAAGGTAGACACATTTGGTGAGAGATTGCAAGCGAATATTTAAATAATGAATGAATATGTAGGAGAAACATTACGAGCATGTTAATGGTTAAACGTTTTCAGCATAAATTTTCTGGAAGCAACTGCAACAGGTAAGGGGATATCAATGTTGTTCACTCTATAGCAACAGTTTGTAAAACGTTTTGTAGACCATGAAGGTACAATCACTATGTGCCTTGCAAACACATTGCCATGATTGTTATTGATTGAATGCGTTTCTCTATTGTATTATGTTGATGTGACAATACGATGCATTCAACAGTACTTTTTTGTATCCTTTACTTTTGTGATGAATAAAGATTCACTATTCATTGATGTTTGAGAAAGCATGATCGCTATATTCTCTACCATTAACATTCTTCAAGTTTATATAAGGCCCAACAACACGACGTTATGTGTGATGTACAATCTCCCCATAAGTTAGAAGTCAATCATTTAAAATTTGTTTAATATTTTAAGTTCTCATAATTTCACCGATTTTAAATTTAGGCACTACCGATGTATTTATTGTTATGTAGCCAAATTGATTGATCCGTTATTTTGATCTGTTGTTCATATTGCATGCTTTGAAGGTAAGCATGTCTATTGTTCATTCATTAGTTGCTATTGTGATGGTCATTTAAATTTTGTCAATTAGTTTTCTGTACTTATTGTTAAGGAAATAAGTTCAAACTTTAGTCCTTACGGTTCTGTTAAACTTTACATCTGCATATGCAACTGTAATTAAGTAATTTAAAATTAATAAGTTTCCCATTTTCAAAAGACCTTTACTCTGTTGTTGCAAGGATCATTTCCTTTATGATACAACATGCTATGTAATGATTTTATTAAGTATATAGTCTAAGCCATATACAACTTTTACTATTCATCTTTAAGTCCTAGCATGCTTTGATAACATTCGTATCACTGATCGAATGCACGAGCGTCTGTCACGTATTTTTCATATGCTTGCATTTCAACTCTAACACCATCTATTATCATTCAAAAATACTGCACGCATAGTAATTAATTTCATCAATTCAATTTATTTTACATGTGTTTAATGTCTTTTTGAATTCAATAACATAGTTTAATACTATGCGGGAATGCAGCTGTAGTTTCATAATCGATGTAAAGTTGGCTAAACATTCTCTTTAATACACCTAAAATTAAGCTAAGCACGTTGCTCCTGATATGTTTTCCGTAGGTGTAATCAGCAAGTCAACAGAGGTACAGTCTGAAATAATTACATTATTTTTGCAATGATATTTTCGAAACCTTTTAAAACGATTAGCAATTTCAGATATATATTTTGTTCTTCTGTATAAAATGTTGACTCTACAACAGGTAATTCATGCACTGAGTACCTATAAGTTCATATAAATACATTTATTGCTTCTGTATCTCCTCCAATTGTGCCGCACATTTTGTTGAATGCTAATGTGTAAACTCAGCCACAGAGCTTCCTTATAAATTACTCTTTAAACCATCTTATTTTTGAACATATTGGTTATTGTCTTAGTATTAGTGTCAATAAAAGTAACACATAAGTCTGCATGATGTTTGAAACATTGTTTTTGTTTTGCCGTAAACAATTGTAAACAAATAGGCTGTCAGATGTAGTAATTGTGATGTTATCTTTCTTACTTGGTTTGAATTGTTAATACAATCAAAAGTATCATTCTTTAATGTTATTGACACACACATAACCTAAGAACTTGAAAGATATGAGTTGACTATTAGCAAAATTTCCATCTTTATGTAAATGTGTGCGCTGATAAAACATTTTGAAAAATGTCTATGTAAATATACTTCACAAAGAAGGAATTTTACTAATGGCATTCCGAATAACTTATATTTTATTACAAGGGCTACCAGACGCATTAAAGTTGTGACACCAATAGAACGAATCCATCAGCATTCCTTACAATATAAACATGTAATAGGCAATCAATAGTTATGTTTTAATAGTAATGTTTCGTTGTCATCAATGATCTTAAAAAAATGTTAGTGTTTAAACAATCAATTAAGAATGAATTAGAAAATTTTTTAGGAATAAGCTAAACACCAGGTGATTCAATATCAATACAATACCTTTATATTTCTGTACAAAGAGATCGCACTTACTAAATTATAATCTTCAATGCTCTGTGCGAAGAGTGAATTAGTTCACTAGTCTAATTTAACCCATGAATTTTATTTTGATATTATGTAATCGTGTTACACATATATCAACCCTGCTGCAATATGTGAGCAAATGCTATGGAAACACACACGGATGCAGGTAAAAACACAACTTACGGATAAAATTCTCGAAGGTGACTGTATCATACGATTTTCCATCGCTGCAGTTCCAGGTTCCCAGATCAGCTGAAGAAAATCCTTTCATAGTTATGCTAAGCAGAATAGAATCCTCTGTTTCCATGCAGGAAATACTTAATCTGCTGTCGCTGGATTCCACGCTACACCCAGCAGTAATTGTAACCTTCTCTATATTACCTTGATAAATTTTGATTGCTCTTCCTTGCTCTGGGTCACTCACTCTACAGTCGATACCAATTTCCCGATTTGTTGCAATTTTATTATAATAAAGGAATATCTTTGATGGAGTCCCTGAAAAAGTGACAAGTTTTAACTTACTTGAGAAAAGCACGTCAGTGTATCAGACGATGCTAATGGCCAATTTTGTTAGGCGAATATTCATTAATAGCATGTTTAAATATTTTCTATTTACGTTTATGATCAAAAAACATTTCTTATCTTAAGAAAGGTGATACGAGTTGATTTTTATGCTTGGCACGGTAAGGATGTTATACAACAATAGAGAAAAGACCATCAGGTTATATAATATGAAAATAGTGCAAATGTAAATAGTTGATAGAAAGCAGTTAATACGTGTTTTTTTTTCATTTAAATCATTTTTAAATTGTGCTTCTAAACTGTAATCGGTTTCCTATCCTACTCAGTCAGAGTTTCTTAGGTAGACGTCAAATACATAGAAAAAACATTAGAATGCGGGTCATATTTATATCAAAAGCAATCATTACTGGTAAGAAAAGGAAGTATGTAAATTCAAGACAAAATATTATTACAAGTATAAGTGAAGCATGATTTATAGGACACATACACATTTCTTGCAATAAAGATGCTGTATTTATCAAGATCCATAATATGCGTCTTTTCTTTTATGACTATGTCATTGAGAAAAATATAATTTACTATATATAAGTGGGAATCGGTTCGAAGTACTTGAATGATCCAAAAGGAAACATATATGCTAACCAATAAATTTTTTTGCTAAAGAAAGAGATTATATGTAATGCATCTTCTTTTAATACGTGTCTGTTAATTAAAATATAACGTAACATAGGATACGTTTGACTTTGATTAGAATCCAAATGAAGTACCATTCTTTCAATATAGAAATCAGGACCTGTAAACATCTATCTGAACACCTGCAAAAGCTGTGTAGTTATTTATATTAAATGAAAGAAGATGCTGTTGTAAGTGCGCGATTGTATGAACTTGATAGAAAAGTGCCCAATTGTGGAATATTTATGTCAATGTGATTATTGATTATTTTAGGAGAACTTTGTGTTTGTGAAACTTCAATAGTTATTATTCATTATATAATTTATCATTAATGAGAAATACTAACTTGTTATTCCCTGCACAAGGCACACTCCCATTGAATTCTCGCCGTGAAATGAAGCAATGATTGACAAATTATTTACAGTACCAGGGACAAGGTCTCTGACATCATAAATGCATACGCTGTTAGTGCATACGGTGGACATGGAAACGTTATCCTTAACTCTAAACGTATCGTTGATCTGTATATGAAAGTGATCAACATTTCCTTTCCTGTCAAAATTCCATTCGACTTGCAGAGCAGAATCTTTCGAGGATTTGACTCTGCAATTGTGTGGGTCTGAAGGCTCTGTTGAAAAAATGGATATTTAATTGGTGGAAATGAGATTGTGTTTTATCATGCTCATAATGTGTTTGATACTTGCTGAATTATGGTTACACACATATTAAAAACATTAAATAAAACACACGATATTTTACTGAAGGTTGTTTAAAAACGTTGATAATATGCCATCCAAAGACCTATATAATACATGCGGAGCTTGTTGAAAGGCAATTATGTGGAGAATAGAGTCGGATATTTGCTGTGTAAAAATAAATTCCATAGCGTTTAGTTGTGTTGTTATAGTAGTTTCAGATTGTGTATTGTGGAGAGGACGGTGTAACTGTCAGAGATGATAGTCATGCCAGGGATAGAAGTAAAGGCAAACCCTAATGTTCGAGTGGCTAAAGAAAGAAATAAAGATATAGATAGACACTTTGGATGTGCCGATAATCGACTGAAATAAAGAGTGTGTTACTGACATATCAAAGAAACAGCGTAACTAATGATTGGAAATCATTGCAAGTAGTGTCTAATGTTGGTTGGATGGTTGTTTGTCTGATTGTGTTTTTACGGCGTATAAGCACAACGTAGAGGATTTTGAATATATACTTCAACTTTTACCTGCAAAAAACCAACTTTTTCTACCTTAGGTAGTGGTGGTGTTTTAAAGGTAAATATGATGGTGTTATATCCTGCATTTGTGTATCTCTTTTAATACGAATTCGATGAATAGCTGTAACACCTTGGCCCCTCATTCTCTTAACGATTTCTAGGTATCGGTAGCAAATAAAACCCATGGAGAAGCTGAGAGTCGCATGAGCGAAAGTAGTAGCTGAAATATCATAGAAAATATGAATTGTCCTGATATTGTCAGTGTGCACCTTGCGCTCATATTGTACACTCCATACTATGTGCTCGCGTACATTTCATGAATTTAGCCGTGCTCTTTTCAAAATAACATTTCTGATATCTTTTCGCATTCATTAACACATTTTTCACACTTTTAAACAAATGATTTAACTGATATTACACAACCTCTAAATTTCACTTCTTTTCACGGAGAAAATGATTGGCTAAAGTGACCTTCTTCTTGATAACCATTGATTTTAGTTTCTGAAATTTTATTATCAAAATCAAAATCTCTCTCTTTAAAGTTATCATGTCACTCGCTGGCCATTAAGACAGTTACTTTTACCATACGTTTACCAGACATTTGTATCATCGTTATGTTTGGAACTATTTGTTCTAAAGGCTGCTTTCCTTGCGTTTATTCCTCGCCTTGTAATGTAGAAAATACATGTTTAAATTCAACATTTTTCCATTGAGATATATGTTAGCAACTTGATACTTTACTTAGGTCAGTCAGTTGTCCGGCCTAAAAGCTTAGAAAATGACTTTGCTGCAGATTTGGAAGTAAGCGTTTTGATTCTAACAAATGTTGTTAAAAAAGAATGCATAGGAATGTGTTGTCTCTCAGTTTTTCAATGATGTTAAGTTAGGTGATTGACCATCAATTATGTTTTAACAGAATGTTTATACAGCAACAAATGCTGTTGACTGTTGTGGTGTTTTAATAAAAAGATAAATATCAGTATTCGGCTCATACATTTTACACTTCTGATTCGTTCTTGATTATGTGTATATAATTATCAAAAGTTTCAAATCATCTTCATCTGTTTATGTCATTATTTAAATAGATCAAAACAACTTAAGGAATCGGTCTTTTAAACAATAAACATACTAGCGAGAGACGCTTAGCGAGACAAAGCGATGATTAAGTAAATTCAAACATAAAGTAAACAATAGCATAGCAAATAGGATATGCAAGAAAACTGTTAATATTTAATCAGCTAAGACTATGGAAAGCATAGGAGGTTATAAAATATAGCAATTACTTTGGAAATTAGTGCCAAGACTTACAATATCAAGTCAGTTTCACATTTGGTAATACGATGAATAACATTTCGGATGAGCAATTTGTTCCAATTGATATTTGAAAGAATTACATACATAGTAATAAAGAAGATTATATGACTTAAAACAGTATTATACATATAATAGGAGTCTTATCTCTGAGGACATAATCACCTATTTTTCCATCAAACACAAGGCCGATAAGTTTTCAAAACTGCCATTCAAAGATACAGAAAAACAACAAAATGCTAAGAAAAGGAAATAAATAGGTAGTGATTGCTATATAATTGTGGCATTAAATAATTTAGTAAAGATATAAAAAAAACTCAAGTACAAATGAAAACATTACCATCAAAACATATTATAGAAGCGACAAGGTGCAATACAATCAAGTCAAAGATCAGTGTTAACGTTAGTAGTTTTAAAGTTTTATACATGTATCGTGTTGCTTTCGTTATTTTGTTTTCTCATGTTTTAGACCTATTATTTTAATAGCTTTCATATGTCATGGATTTCTTGCTGATATATATATATATATATATATATATATATATATATATATATATATATATATATATATATATATATATATATATATATATATAACTTTCTATGACACTATCAAGTTATGTAAAATTTAGCCACGTTTCGTAAAAGTCAAATGTTGGAATACGATGTATTGTTAATATTGTATCAATTTTGATATTTTAAATTAATGTAGTTTAAAACTTCATACTATCTCTCGCTAAATCGGTAAGTTTTTTACGTTGTTATTTTATTTAAATTTGTTGTATTTAGTTATTTGTTCTGTATTGCATTCTATCCATGTTTTGAAATATTATATTTATTAAGTCTTCTTACTAAGCAACTTCTTAAAATATGCTATTAGAATTCTTGTATTCACTATTTATTTGAACACAATATCGATTTATTGTAAGTTATTCTAGTGCATAGAGAGGTCAACATTATCGTTTAACAGTGTTTTCAGTTGTGATCTACAACTAAAATTGTACTATTATCATCTTTAAGGTCAGTTTTAAATGAATTCAAGGTTAAAAAAAGATTTAGTGGATATATAATATTGGGAAAAATATTTATACCTGCCTTAAATCATGCAATCGTCAACTTATAATGGTATTTTAAAAATAAAGAATGTGATGTCAAGAAACTTAAAAATGTTACAAAAAATAAAGTTCATCTTAACTTCGGAAAAAATTTAGAGAAACCTTACATGATACAGGCAATGTTAAGAAGATAAATAAATGAATAGATGAAGCAACGGCAAGCAAGTAAAACTAATTTATTAAATGTCGAAGTGCAATAATGTAACCTGAGACTATTGCGAAGCAAATGAATTACTTGATAATTTAAGTAATATGAGTTAAATGAGTTGATGCATTCAAGATGTATGACTGCAAAAGCTGCCTCTGTTTCCATAATTCTTATTACTTATAATCTACTTTACATAATCAGCAAAAGTAATTACGGAATACCAAATCCATTTGCATAAATAAGGAGAAAATGAACACAAACAAGTAAGCTAGACAAAAACGGTTTGGCAAGAAACAGGAAATACAACTGACAACATAAATAACATGATTGATTATATTGATATTGACTTAGGTCTTTCATTTAGTTATATCAATCTTTATAAGACTTTTAAGATGTCAATATATTTGAGAACAAATTTGAATAGTGAGAAACACACACAGTTGATAATTACTATTTGAGGAGTAGGTTTGAAGTGAAGTAAATGATATCACATAGGATAATACCAGACATGTTAACTTAGTGAATCAATAAGGCACGTACGAAACTGCTTTCGTTTAATATGAATTATTGTAGAACTATGGAGGATTAAATGATTTCGACCCTAAATTCTAAGCCAAATAAAGTTGATTTGGTATAACATAATCAAGTTAAGAGAGAAGAAAAGCGTGAAATGGTGAGTTATTTTGAAAACAAGCCTTTTAGTACATCAAACACATGGAAACAAAAATTCAATCTGAAAAAAAATTGCTACCTCCGAAAGTTCAATTTAACAACCCCCCCAAAAAATGTTTAGACCAGACAAATAAAATCGAAGGAAAATTATTAGAAAAGCTTTTTGTCAAGCGATAATGTAAATCAAATTTATTTTACGCTAATTAAATGGAAAGTTATATTACTATAGAAGTGCAAAATACATTTCAGAAATTCATTGTAATTTATGTATCATTACAGAGAAGAAACGTTTCAATTTGGTTATTACAGTATTTCAATTAATCCGAAAAATACACGAACACAAAGAATGAAAATGATTCTAAACGAATGATTCCAAAACTTTGAAATGTAGATGAATGAAGTGAATGGTTTGTATGTGGCATTAATGTCTCTTTTTAGCAATGATAGTTTATACTGAGTGGTTAGTGTATTTAGTGGAAACACTGGAAGACTCCCGCTAAGAACAATCGACCCAGGAGAAGATAGAATAACTCAAGCAATACTTACATTAAGTGATTTTTAAGTTTAAAGTATTTGTTATTGTCATCAGATATTTTTTACATTAATTATCTTTCTTAAATTTTGAAACTGTTTTACAAAGACGTCATTATCAATGAATTCATTAAAGTCTCAGGCTGCTTAGGCGCCATTATTCTACACAAAATAGGGCCGATTGCTCTTGATCGAACATAACTGGCATATGTATCCCTCTTTAGTTTTATTCTCAGCGGGACATACAATCTTACATTTATGCAGGAATTAATAGTTTTTTTATGATTTTTAACGTACAGAATTGTTTCGCTATTGAATGATCTGTACTCATACTCATTTTATCATTTATTACGTTAATTTGTATTGTAAATCATCCTTATTAGCAACTATGTTGCATTTGTTTCTACAAGAAAATGATCTTCAAAAGAGCAGTTTTGTAAATTCATTGTTATTTAAAAATATTCAGCTCAAAATTCAAAACCCATCCCTACAAAGTAAATATGTTAGATACATGATATATCACCTTGACCATGATGTATACTATTCACTACCATTTAAAACGTCGAGACTCTTTTTCAGTACTCAGAACTCGTGATTTATTTTATTGTATTAGCGTAGAGCCACCGGAAAATTCAACTAGACCAGGATGGTTCAACATTTAATTTGCGATTGACAATCGTCAGTTTTTTAGTTAAAAGGCGCTGCTTTAATCCAATTAACGTGCACCGTTCCTGTTACAAGACATGCTCAAAATAATAATACAGACGTCCGTTACCGGAATATCTTCATTCGCTCATGTAACCGTAACGAGCTTTTTTACCGACAGCCACACTAGCTACTGCTAATATGGCTCGAATAACATTTTCGATTCGTACATCTGTACTTGTTACTGTAGTCGTGATTTATACAACATGTGGACCAACAGAAGTTGCCTTGGCGAATTAACACATTGCATTGGCGATAACACACATGAGTTTGTATTTCACGAGTAACGCAATTATCTTGGAACTTTAACTCGCAACTGTTGTTCCGATTAAATAAGTTTTTCCCGTGGTTCATTTTCATGGCCTATCATAGAACTTATACTAACAATTTGCTCGACAATTTTGATTCTCGAGGTGCTACACATAGACCTATGGAATATTGAAGTCTCAGGTGATTGTGTATTCTATGGGTCTAATATAATGTTCACTTCAGATCATATTATTTGTACTATACCTTGGTTTCGGAAACTATGTCACTTCATCGACGACGAAATGTTACGATCTAGACGCGCGTACGTTTGAGACGTGAGATTTACGTTGGTCAAAATCATTCACATTAGAGAAGCTGTTCAATCATTTGTTATTATATAATAGGTTCGTTCTCTCTAATATTGGTCAGCAGATTTTAGTACTATGTAAATGTGCTCACTTTAGCTATCATTGCATCCAGATGTTGTTTTGTTGCTGCATTATCATCAATGGGGTTTTGAATATGGTAAAACAAATTTACTTTAAAATGAGACTTCCATTCATTTATTTGCCAAATTGTAAAACTGTCGATTTTACTTTTTTGCACGTTTTCTTTGATAAAAGCAACTACATCTCTCATTAATATCTGCCAGTTTTTGCAACAAAACAAATTGAAGGTTTAAGTTAGTGTTTTAAGTTTCTTAGTTTGATTCTGGAAAATAATAAGAACAACACGAATTTTACACCAAGTCAAACTGCTTTGGTCGTAAATAGGGCCAATCCGTCTGCGCCGCGTCGGATTACTAAGATTTCACATTTTGTATAATAGCAACTTTAGTTTCTAAATGATAATGTAAAATCAGAGTTTGCTGGCAAAAGTTTGACGCGAGTACATCCAATGCTTCAACAATTAACATGTCCTCATATTTGCCCCAGGTTTGTAATGGTAGTGTTGAATTAAACACCAGCTGGAGGTTTTGGCGTCTAATAACTAAGCCACAATGTAAATAATCAACAACGTCTTGTGGCTGTGAAAGCTCGTACGAGTCAAACTGCGAAAGACATCTGGGCGTTACCACGTATGCGACGCAATGTGTTCTAGGTCCTGGTTTCAAATCCAGCTTGATGATGCCTATTTTGAATATGCAATGGGATAATAGATACATGTTCATTCCGCATGAAGATATATAGGCAATACTTTCGTGACATCGTTAATAAGTCAAGATTGGTCAATGGATGCGCAATAAGTCAAATCCAGGCTATTAGCGAGTTGTATCGGATAGTCAAGGACCTCTTTCTGAGGATATTCGAAGACCTCTTTCTGAGAATATTCCACGAGTTGCTTGACGTTGTCGAAGACTTTTTTCAGTTTTATTCGTTTACGAGATGGTATGTGGTGTCGAGAACGATCGTAAATATTTCCATCGCCTATTTCACAGCCTTTTCAATTGCATTTCTGACTGCCCATAAAGCAACAACTTTGGAATGGCTGGTATAAATATAATTATTACAACGGTCTTTTCTATTAGTGCCAAGGCTTAATATTGCCCACCAGTCGCTTTGTATTGCGCTTTTAGTTTTTGCAAGGTGATTTGGGCTAGGTACAACCTTAATATCATGATATGACATTATGCGTGATATGACATTATTATAAAAACTAAGTAACAGGTTTAATTACTAGCTGAGATAACATTATCAGTTTTATATTGGCAGATCATTATCCTTCATCCGCCCACCCCTTCCTTCCACCAACAGCATATTATCGGTGAGAATGTATCTTTAATTATTGTTGGCAATAGGTGGGTTAGTAACAGTACATGAAAGTATATGTCGAACGTAAACTGTTTAATCATTTATAAGTTTTTCCCATGAAATATACTAAATCGGGAACAACTTACTGAAGTCTTTAATGGAAATATGAAGACCATTGTCAACGTTTTGGTTTCGGACCTTGAACGATAAGAACTTGTGATATAAATGTGCAACAAATGTGGTGTCGCCGTCAATGAAACGTTCTTAGAAGTGTCCTTGGTACACTAACATAAAAATTCCTAAATTGTAAAATATAATTTTATTACTGACCTGTCTTTCACATACTAGCTTCATAGTTTGAAACGTTATGAACACATGCCTCAATACTTTGTTGAGCAACCATTATTCATGACAACTGCTGAACATTGCGTTCATAAGAGTCTTTAGCGAGTGTAAAAAATGAAATCGGTGAGATGTCTCCAGAGCTATAAAAGACAAACAATAGCGTTTATGCATCATTGAATGTATTAACTCAAGCAATTACAATGTTAATTTTGACAACACAGCTTTGCCTGTTCCGACACCAAATCACATCATTACTGTTGTCTTTTCGGTATACTGTCACCGTGTTTTGTTCCCGAAAGCAACGCTTTCGAACATATCTTCAAAACCTGACATGGCGTAATTGCAGTATTATAACTGATGTTTCTTCTTTGTAAAACGGAACTCCAAACAACAGGCTTTACAGGCACAGTAGCGGTTTGTGTCTTCAGAGGAAAGCATCATGTGTAAGATGTCGCGAGGTATGCTTTGTTTTAATATGTATTTTAGTTTGAGTCCTTGCCTCTGTCGAGTCCCATAATTGTCACATTAATATGACCATAGTTCAAACATGCTTCGATTTTGACAATACGCACCGATATAGCACGTCTATGCACAATTGTCATTACACTTATATATTAAGTCAATGTCTAATATATAATTATATTACTGAGGTCTTCCACATGCCCGTCATAACCCATAAGGGTAAACAATTGTGTAAACCATAACTAAGGAATGGAAGATGTACTGGTTTCGTTTGTGAAATTGGAAGTAAATGTACCCGGGCGATTAGTCGAGGAGAACAATACAAAATCCTGCGACGCTATGCTCAATGAACCTGTAAGATCTACTCTGTGAATATCATTGATGGAATCACAAGTTAATTAAACTTGAATTGTTAGATAATGTCTTGCGTGATATGGTTTCAAGAGCATTATGTAATCTTCGTAGATTCGTTTGTCTAAGAGCTTTCATTAATATCATCAGGCCAATAGAGAACTGTTCTTAGCTATGATTATGTGATATCAACCTCGTACTGTAGAGATATGAGCAAGATGGTATATTTTGTTTTGTTTGTGAACATCACCAATGAAATCCTCCGTTGAATCTCTTCACCGACTGAGTCAGTATTGTACGCAATGTGGAAGTTCAGTAATATTTCAGGTGGATCAAACGTCCGATGAAAACATAAACGGGTAGTTTGCACGAAGACTCCTACACGGACGCGATAGGATTTTAGACAATTGAAATAGTATCAAAACTATGCTAATGCGATCTTGATCGTGTGAGATTGCCTCTCAATGATTTGTGTCTGAAAAGTTCTGGTTTAGTTGATGAAATAGTGATCATCAAATTATTCTCGAATTTTGTCTTGTTTTGAAACAATAGGCTACGTAAGACACGAAGCATTAAAAACTCATAAGTATGGTAATATACGTCATCGGCAGCTTCAAAATTTCGTGTGTCACCGGTCCTTAATATCGTTGTTGAGCATCCGCTGTGAATTCGATTCGGCCGTTTCATTAACGACTTGGAGTGCGTTGTTGCTGACGCGAACAGTCTTCGCAGAGTTTCAAATCTAGCCACAAGTTAGTGACCCGTAGAAACTGATCTGCCATGGCCTTTTCATACAGGTTGATTGGAAGTTTCATGTTCTTCTTCCATCATAGTAACTTCTTCTAACATGATACTGGTGATTTTTTGCATAGTTGTTTAGATTTTTATTTAGCCTTCAGCTCTTCTATACGGATTCTTCGCTCTAGAATATGTTTTGAGCTGACGAAAGTTGCTCTTGTGAACATGCCTGCCGCCATGAAATATGACTCTTTCCTTGTTTTTACCTTTTTACAATCACCATAAATTCGTCATACTATCTTTTATCTTAATCAGTAACTTTATTGTCAAATGTACTAATCATAAATTGATATGGTATATTGAGTATACTTGTATAACATTCTTGTTATACCATCTGTTGTACAATTTATGATTACACGTGTCTGTTTGTACACGCAACACGATCTAATCCCAGTTAGGGGGTCTATAATAAATGACATCTATATGATTTTTAAATGCCACTCATGACTTTGTTCGTTAAATGATTGTCGCTCAAGTGCCGTTCTAACCATTTCGTCTTGTACGCGAAGGTTTTTTGCGATGTCTCTTCTTACGACAGGACCTTGGAGAATGTATAAAATGTCTTGATGCTTTAAGTTACCGGCACGATCTACGTACGATATCATCAAGTGATATCGGTGCAATTCATAGTGCTAATATCGAAATACACGCTGATATAGATGTACTCTTACACGCAGAGAAGAAATCGCTTGATGGATCTTCAAAGGAAGCAATAAGGCTACGATTATTATCAGTGGATAAGGGATAAGGTCAACTCATTGAAGCAAAACATTGTTATAATAAACAAATAAGATTAGAACTTGACGCAATACACTAGTCACGGTTTTTGAAAAGGGCAGCAAATAATGCATAACTGGTTGACCGAGAGCGGCTTGGCAAACATGTATTGTGGCCATTTTATCTACCTGAGCTAAGGAACGTTTCCGGTGGATGGTGTGATATCAGATAATCTATGTTTGTGATGTTAATACCATATAGCAGTTTAATTGACTTGTAATTAATTTATCAATAACTTTGACGGATCTCTCAATGACGCCATAAGATAGATTGGCTTGTTATCTTTCGCTTAGATATTTTATATTTATTGCATTGAACACGCCATTTAGTATGCTACATGACTAAAATAAGAATAAGCAAACACCTCCCAAATTTTGATTTCTGTCCTGAAAATGGTCTGCGCAAATCAGTGTATGAAGATTCTTCATTGTTTTTCCAACTTAGCGTTATTCGTGAGCCTGCAGAAGACTTTCTCAAATTACATTGTAGCGTCGGTCCGTTCGAAGGTTATTTTAGAGCTGCATGTAATCAGATGTCCAAGTACTTTGTATAAACCTCGCAAACGGTGGAGAAACAATACACGAAAACCTGATCGCATATATCACTTTACATTTAGTAAGTGTACTATATAGTTTCGCATAGTTCTCAGGTTTGGTACCAGTGTGTTGCATTCTCTGAAACTAATTCAGGATTCATCCACACTCCCAAACTGATACCGGGATAGCCACCCGCCGGGAACCACCATGTCATTAGGAAGAATCTCCAGATCAACTTCAAAGAAGTATGCATGGTTGCTGTTTCAGTTGTATACGTGTTCCTGTTTATAAATGTCTGGATTGATCATTGAAACTCACCAACAGTCATTTCTTGCAGCGTCGTCTATTCATATTAATTGTGCGACCGTTTGGGAAAAGAGTAGCGGGTAGTTGGACCTAGCGAAGCGATGACTCGCTATGGAAATACAGCCGTCGATATTACGTTCCAGAAAATTATGATGGTCAATATCAGGGGGAACTCCACCACGACGTAGATTGTATAAAATAATGCTTCCTAGTCCAGATTGATGAGAAGCAATGTGCGTGTTCTAACCGAGTAACTCGCATAACAGTGTCAGGAAACGCCTCGAAGACATCCGAAAGCAAATGCAACAATGTTTTCATGTGCAGATTGAGAGGGTCACCACGATTATGGCAAATAAATGTGGATCTGACATTTGATGCATGCATATCGATTATGCCACCTACATTTTCACGCGTAAGTGCTGAACATAAACTTTCCTTTGGCGGCAATAACGATTCACTGTGTGTTTCAAAGGAATCGATTTACTCATATGGATATACTCTTTTGCGAAGGAGTAAAGATAACATTTTTCAGTACAGTCTGTTAGAATGGGTAATTTCCCTTGTAGTTTAATGTTTCTATTAAACATACCCTGACTGGCCGGTAATCTCACAATTAATTACCATCCGCTGCGAAGATGCTCAAGTGTTTATTTATTGGGAAATTGAGAAACTGCAGCATTAAAATAAACTGTAATTGACCGAGCCTGAAGGTCATGCATTTGTTCCATGTGTCGGGCATGACACATACTGGTGCAATCAATGCTGTTGCGGCATCTAGCATTATTAGGTAGCCATCATAGCCATGCAGGCTATGAATCACTGACGAAATTCGTGTTTTGTTTGGATAAATTCTCAGCCGTAGATTGCATGAAATTTATGAATCTCCTCTGTATGTGCTAGTGTCATTGATCACAAATTGTTTTATCAGTGTAGCTAAAGGGTTCGTTGCCTACCCAGCAATGTTTGTTTTTGGAAAACTCGTTAATATTATCATTCATCATAATCATACCTGATTGCGAGTTAAAGTTTTGTTGTATTCGTATCGCTTTGACAAAGAGCGATTTTCCAAATAGCTCTATCATGTCCTTTCCATGCTATAATATTTACAGCATAGTTTTCCGTCGCATCTAAAAGAAGTATAACAAACCAAGCATGAGACTTGACCCACAAATTGGACTATGTTAGAACATCAGAAACGTAAACTGAAACATCTAACAATTCAGTTTTACCATAGGTGATATAACTAACTCGTATTTATCGTTGCACCACATAAAATATTTCTGGAACGAATTTTCAAAGCGGTTGGTTTATATATTCCATCGCAGTAAAAACTATGAATGTCAAGTAGTGAATTTTGCTGAATGGGTTAAGAAACCGGTGAAGTTTTTGCAGCCAGACGTAATAGCACCTCAACTTTGAACCATTCATATTTTTCGGACGATGGATCAACCGACATGTGCATATTTAAAATTGTGACTTGCACATTTGGGGATAGTGTAATTGCATAAAACCTATTGTTTGAAACGTACATATACGGCGTTACTAGGGTTAAGTTCTTCAAAATTATTTTGAGTAAGGCCTTTTTAACGGAAACTGTGTTACTACAGCTGTGTTCATTCAGATATTATTACAATTGTACTTCCACACATTTTGCAGAGTTCATATTGACCGTGCCTTGCTGAGTTATTCCAACGTTTCTAGAAGCATGTGTTGAGTTCATCTCCGTGTCTTTGCTGTTCAAAATTGCACATGCACCGCTTGGGATACACAAGGTTGCATTTTTAACCCATCCTTTTAAGATCACTGATATTTAAGCGACATAATCTGATCTACAAATATAACAATGTCCACTCTAATCTAGGAGTGCCAGAGCAATGTAGCGTTGATACGATATTCGGACGAAACGTTGATTAGGGGTTTGTATCGTCTATGCTCGACGCGTACTCAGGTTAAATAATCGTAGTTAATCTTTGAAATAACAATAACGTGTAAGTGATTTAAATTAAGTGTCTGGGACCTGTTGACTAATAGTGTAGACTGCCGCAGATTTAATATTAGCTGCGATGCGCTGGCTCTTTTTCTTTTGTTCTTCTTTGACACATTACGCAATTTGTGACTGTTCGGCCCACAATGGTATCTTGATATTTAATTGAGGTACCGTTGCACGAATGTATATTAAGGTCTGATACTATTAAATCTTGAATACTAATAACACAAATTTATCAGTTTTTTATGTAACCCTTATGATTTATATTTCATGCTCTCGTGTGTATTATTTTATTTGATACACAGTTGGTGTAACCGTCTGTACTTTATGCTGAGAAGCTGTCTACCTGGCATTGTGGTTGATTCACGAATCTTACAATATGCCAGCCTTTTCGCATAATATTTAGAATTCGTATCCCAAATTCGTGCGTATGTTGCCTTAGTTAAATCACAATCAGCATACTATAATATAAGTGTAAATCATGTTTAATTGCAAATTCAATTAATATGTTTATTTAACGTTTTCATTTTCTAATCAAAAATAGAATCGCCTCAATGCATGTTATTTGTCCTTTGTTCTGTAATGTTTTCCTAAATGGTCTTGACGTCATCGGATGTTTCTATATCAATATGTTCTATGTTTGTTTTAAAAGAGAGCGTTTTCCGGCGCGCATGAGATCCACATGATGTGTGCATCTGTGTGTGGATTATTTTCTTCATTATGAAATATTATGTATCTATCCTTATAATGCTGTACTGGATATTACATGAGGTTATGTCACTGACTAATAAAAAAGGTGCTGCACACAAATTACAAACACGATAATTTTTCACGCGGTAGCCTCTTACGTTTAGTATCTTAACTATCTTTATGTGAAATTAAATTTTCTTCAAGGGAGAGTTGGTGAATTCAATTCACATATACCGTTGACATAAGACATCAAACCATATCGAAACAGAAAAGCCAATGTCTTTAAAATAAAGAATTTAAAAAGCATTCTAATCCAAGTTTTTTAATCTGAAATTACTTATAAATATTGTTCAATCCACGAATATGGACTGTGTTTTCTATATCTTAACACAAAATAACTTCTCACATAAATTTATTTCATTTGTATCACTTCTTTGTATTCTTAATTATTACAAATAAAAACATTATTATGCATAGTGTCAGTGATATTATTGTTTTTATTTGTTATTATGAAAACATGCTTTTAATTTATTTATCCATGGTGATCTTCGCTGTCGGTATTGTCCTCACTAATCATATCAGTGTTTACTAGGCAAACTCTTTAACGCTAGCCTGATAATTATTTTTACTGCCTTAATGGTATTAAAAACACATTCTCGTGTGATGCGCGGTAAAACTGTATAAAGTCTATGGTATAGAAGGAGTTGACCGATATCAATTTATAAAATCCTTATTATCATAATATTGTTCCATTTATTGCTTTTTCGCCCAGCGAACATACATACCACCCACATAAATGAGATGAACACAACTGATAGTATTCTTCATAGAAAAAGTACCCTGCTGAAATCGTTGCTGTGGATAAGGAATCATATTGCAGCCACTGACTGTATAGAGCACCACATTATCGCCACATCATGTGACGTGATGGCTCAGGACGCAGACCCTCCCAGCATAACCATTAACAACTACAAACTAGAAGTAGTCAGTGAGTTCACTTACATTGGCTCTACCATCACCAACAACCTCTCACTCGATGCCGAGCTCACCAAGCGGATTGGAAAGGCGTCAGCAACTCTCTCTAGATTGTCGAAGAGAGTGTGGAACAACAACAAGCTGACATTAAACACTAAGATCACCGTGTACCGTGCCTGCGTGCTTAGCACTCTTCTGTATGCCAGCGAAACTTGGACCCTGTACGCCTCTCAGGAGAAAAGACTAAGTGCCTTTCACATGCGTTGTCTCCGTCGCATACTTGGGATCACCTGGAGCGATCGTGTGACAAACAACGAGGTGCTTCAACAGGCCAAAATTCCCAGCATGGTCACACTCCTCCGCCAACGTCGCATCAGATGGCTGGGCCATTTTTATCGAATGGATGATGGACGGATCCCCAAAGACTTTCTCTACTCTAAGCTTGCCTGAGGCAGAAGATCAATAGGACGGCCACATCTTTGATTCAAGGATGTCTGCAAGCAGGATATGAAAGCTCTTGGAATAGAGGTCAAAACCTGGGAAGAGCTTGCCCTCGACAAGTCCAGCTGGCGACATGCTCTGTACACAGGTCTAAAAGCCAGCGAGGAAAAGTTACGACAGCTTGCTGATGAGAAAAGATCTCAGAGGAAGAGGATGCAGTTCCAACCAAGACCCGAGTCATACTTCAAGTGTAGTAACTGTAACAAAGATTGCCACTCCCGTGTGGGACTTTATAGTCACAGAAGACGCTGCACAGCTACAAGCTAGGACACCTTTCATGGGCGCATTTTCATCGTCTCTCGAGACTAACAGAAGCCAACCAACCAACCATGTGACGTTGGCATTCATGAGCTCCAAATACGCCTATTTATAGTGATACGACATGCTGTTACTGTATTGTAGTGCAATATCAAGCTACAGATCAAGCATTAATGTCCTCAAGGTGACAGGCACACTATAAGTCTACGTGCTCCTAGTTTCCTTAGTGGCAGGGGTGTGGGGTGTTTCCGAATCGTGGATTATGTTTATTATACCATCTGGAACTGTAAACCCTAGCTACGAGTCTGGAGTTAATAACACGGTCATCACCTTGTCCCGTTTCTAAACGGTGTATACATAGCAGCTGACAAAATCACACCAGTGAGTGTGATTATATCAGTAAATGCGCATGATTTGCATGACAGCGATACAATGAGAGTTTTTCAAAATATTGGTTGGTTTTGCACGCAGAAAAGAAAACCGTTTTCATTTCCTTGACCATTGCGCACTAGCGGAAAATGATAGACCATTACCGCTGCTCGTAAAACAAGTGTATGCCATTCGAAAAGGGTTCTATACCGAAGATTGAAAAGTGTATGCGCCAACATGGGGTCAACAAATACCATTTCAAATTGGAATGGAACAATATTGAAAAGTTAATTAACACGGAGAATTCATGTTTTCTAAAGCACGTTCAATTGTCCCGCGGTCAGCCTGAGATAATGCTTTATCGCTGCCGCAGAAATAAAACCCAAATTGTACTCCCTCAAAATGCATAATTTGCGATCACATTACAATGCCGATGTGCCACGACTGTGACCGTTCATTCGGAGGATATACAAATATCCATCGTCTAACCAAAACCAAAAATAGAATTTTATTATCTTGCTGCTTCAAATCATCCTTAAGGAATAACACTTGGTAAATTATTAACATATTTAATTGTTTTATTGACTCTTGGAGAGTGTACTTTCTGACTTGTTAAAAACCGCAAAAGATATTTAGAAAAACGATAGTTTATTTGACTTTGTTGCTTTTTATCCAGTGGAGATAATCTCTTATCCATTCTGAAAGGTTTTTTTTTTATTCCTCTGGAGGAGCAGTATTGTCTTTGTACCCAAGGGTCCATGGTCCCCTAAGATTTTCTTTTACCTTCAACGAAATGCCCATTCGCACAATGAACTGATTAGATAATGTTGATACCATGTTAGCAGCTGAATCAGGCTGAATCAGGCTGAATCAGTGGACACCAGAGTGGCGTGCATTTATGCATTATAATCAATCAACCCCATTTTCGCGGTGATTCTTGAGATTCCACCACTTATAATGCTCAATAATTATATGACAATGTGAACAGATTGTTTCGCTATTGAAGCCATGGTACATTTAACAAGATGGTGTATGTTTATTTGTTACGCTTTCATTTGTTTTGACTAATTCTTGTTGCATATAGTAGAATAAAATCAAGGAGTGAGTTTACTCTTTGTTGAAACACAGCTTTATTACTTGTGAATTACTTGTGATAAAGCATGCTCGTTTACATTAAGAGAAATGAGTATTCAGCAAACCCTGGTGGAGGGTAACATGTTAGATAAATAGTGTAACGTTGTTGTGAAGGACAATGGTAGAACATTATATTGTTTTGGTCTGTACAAGCTGGGTGAGTACGAAATGGAGAGTTTAAAAAGGGTGTATGATAAAACAATGAATTAAGAATAAATACTAACTTGCTATTCCCTGCACGTGGCACACACCAATCGAATTTTCACCGCGGAAGGAAGCCAGGATTGACAGATTATTGACAGTACCAGGCACAAGGTCTCTGACATCATAAATACATGCACTGTTGTTGCATGCGATGGACACAGAAACATTATCATTGACTCTAAATGTATCGTTGATTTGTATATGGAAGTAATCAGCATTTCCTTTCCTGTCAAAATTCCATTCAACTTGTAGAGCAGAATTGCTTGAGTATTTAATAATGCAATTTTGTGGGTCTGAAGGCTCTGTTAAAAATATTGATCGTTATTAAACAATGCATTTTAGGAAACAACTAATCTTTTAATTTGAGACCCTTTAGAACAGCCAATACGATATGGTTTACTTTCGAGAATATTTTGTTTGTGAGATTTTCTTCTCTACTTTTATGTCTGAAAAGTACGCAGTTAATGTGTAATTATGAGCGATACCAGGCTTCTATGCAACACTATTAAAGCTGATTGATAAAATTACCTCAAACAACTAATGATGCTGTTAATTCTAGAACCGTCATATATAAGTATTACTTTCGTTTTGAGTGAACGTTACTATTTATTGTACAACCCCATCAAACTTTCAAATGCTGTTGAAATACCACTGAAGGGTCACCGACACGAAGGAAAAGAATATTTAATATTCAATCAGAGAAAATATGGCATCCAAAATAAGAACCAAAAAAAATGATGCATAGGGAGAAATCGAAGTAAAAATAAATTCTTAGGCTGGATATTACATATGCTTTGTTGTGAAAGGGTTTATATGACGCATATGAGAACTCAGATTAGAGAATTAGATTGGATTTCATCATGAAACAACAGAAATTCATGTTTAAATCTTGATGAAAAGCTACGGGATTAATTTAATGAAATAATAAAAAGAGTTGCAAATGTTGTAGAGGAATGCAGAGAAGATACAAAAGAGATGAGAAACCAAATGAAGTTAAAATGAGCGTATGTGTTGTATATAGCAGAGACGTGATGCAAACTGGCAATAGTGTATTATGATAAGCCCAGAACCCGTCAATATGTTTGAAGGATAATTAGAGAACACGAAATATAACAATGCTGAATTGCTTCAAAGACAGAATGGAGTTTTATAGTACTAAGGGAAGATGTATCCAAAAGTAACAGGAAAAGCATTGCTTGCTGTTATGGGCTCAAAGAGGTCGATAGGAAACGGAAGATGCGTTCGTTAGGGAATATTGTTTATCGGAAATGTTCGAGTTGGAGGAATTATTTTGGGAAATAACACGGGTTATTGAGGAAACAATCTGGATAAAGACGCATCATATAGCTCGTAGTTTCATCGATTGACAAAGATATTATGTTATATTATGAACGTAAGGTGCATGGCACTATGAGAATAACTGCTGACCTGACACCATGTATGAATGAAGGACAAGATAGTGTATTTTCAGTAGCATATATTATATTAGGCCAAGATTCAAGGGAAATAAAGATAGAAGTACACAAGAAATGATGAAAAGAAGTTGAGACTCTGGACATAGTGGAGGAGTCGGACAAATGCAGCTTCAAGAAAACATTAGAGCATTCTCAAAGCGTCTGCTTATGTGGCAGTTAGGTTGTTCAGTGTGAAATATGGAGGTGAAAATGTAACTATTGGTGATGATGGATCTGAGAGTTACATAGGGTAAAAGAAGAACATATATTTTCATCAGTCATTTCAAAATGTTGTCAGCTACATGGAGGTGACATAGTGGATAAAATTAAGAACAATGTAGATGATTATAAACTTTGAAAGATGCATAGATCGTTTAGACATGTCAATAAAAGAGTTTATGTAAGAGTTGTAATTAATGAAGAAAATTATGGAATGTTGCTGAATGAAAAAATGCTAGAGGTGATGAATGGAAGCACGATGGTGAGTATATTGTTAATTTTTGAATATGTGGTGTTTGTATCGTAGATAATGATTATTGATTAATTGTAACCATAAAATGTGGCACAAGTAGTACAAAAATGAAATGCCTCTCGTACGTACATTCCCCGATTTTAAAGTATGCTTAAGAAGACGAAAGAAAATGTTAAAATATACCTCTTGACAGCTTCTATTAACGAATTTGCTTGCAAGTATGAGGGAATTGAATTTGTATCTTCATTCTTGATATTTTAAACTTCTGTTGGTTTGAAAAGTTAGTTTTCCTTTCGTTTCTATACGCATGGTCAAAGTTTATGTGCGTGGAGTCCCTACTGTTAGTTTCACTTTCAAATGGCTATCTTTGTTAAGTTTTACAGCTATTTTAATACAAACGATGAGGGAATTTAGTCTGCATTGGTATTATTTGTAAGTAAGCAAGGGCATAACTTGTGATAAGGCATATGAATTCAAGTGCATCAGAGAGCTGATATGGAGAAAATTTGGTTTTGATAACAGTTCAGATAAACATAAGAATTTTATAAAATGTTTCACTCTTGTTCAGATCTTCAATGTATTTTCAGTAGCAGTTGACATCACCTGGCAATCCTACTCCAGAGCTGGTTTTCTTAGAAAAACAGAGGAATATGTAATCTTTGAAAAAATTTAGTATCAATTAAGTGATTTTAAAAACAAAAATGTTTCCTGACTGATCACGGGTCGGTAAATTTATCTCCGTCTTTATCTTTTGTGTCTAGACTTAAATATCTAAAAGAGTTTTATAGCTTATGGTTTTTATTATAGAAATAATATCAGAGTTTATGTAAGACGTTATGTTGCGTGAATTTAATTAGAACCAAGCAATCACCAATCTCTTCAAATGTGGAAATAATATTTATTAGCACTGTTTGTTTGGTGAGAAAATTATCTGCATGGTATTCTCGAAAATGATGAGTCATCTTGGGTTTAATAGTAATCTGAGGCAAATTGTTCTTTTCATGGGTTTTTATTTAGGGTAGGTAACATTCGGGTGAGCTATGACCCTTGGAAAAGTTTGTAATGGATTAGTGGACAAGTAGATGAATGTGGTGACTTGAATCGTCCTGAAAGTAGTGATTTAACTATACGAGTATTATTGTTGAATTAAAACTAAAACAGGTGGGAATTTTCATGTTCAGGACCCGTTTTGCGAAACACTGTGAAAATTGGTTGAAAGTACTTACGTGATCTATTATGTTGATCATATTTGTAATCAAGCAGGGGAATTTCTTCTGATAAGACATATTAATTGAATTTGAGAGCTGATATGAAAAAAATTGATTTCAGTAAGAATCCAGTTAAATAAAAGAATGCTATACAATGTTTCATTCTTGTTCAAAATTTGAATGTATTTTCATGAGCAGTTAACTTAAACTGTTTGTCCTACACCAGGGCTGGTTTTGTTAGAAAAGTTTAGGAATTTGTATTTTTGATGAAATTTCGTATGCAATAAGTGGTCTCAATAATGTTGTTTCGTTGAACATGGGTCTGTAAGAATTATCTCCGTCTTGATCTTTTGTCTAGATTTAAAGATCTAAAACGTTTTCTACTTTTGCCTTTGTATTATTGGATTAATGTCAGAATTTTGAGAGACTGTAGGTTGCGTGATTTTAATTATAACCTAACAATATCTAATCTCTTCAAATTTTCTATTGGTCGATTGCACAATTAGATGAGTGAGCGGCTTGAATCATACTGAAATCAGTCATTATATTATGAGGGTCTTATTGTTGAATACCAAATAAAACAGGTGGGAGGATGCATGTTGAGATACAGTTTTGATAACACTGCAAAAACTGGCTGAAAGTACTTGCGTCATCTATGATGTAAATTATGTTTCTACTAGTAATGTTCGTGAGAAGGACTATGGTTGTAACGCATTCTTCTTTGATGTCGTCTGTACAAGTTGGGTGTGTTTGACTGATTGATTGATTGATTTAATTTTAACGGCGCACCAGCACTTTTAGGCTATTTAGCGCCATACAGTAGGTCATATGTGTAAAAGAAAGCTTCAATATCGACCAGCGATATAGTAAAAAATCCATAGTTGTTAAATATAAAATGGTAAATGTTGGTAACAGTTAAAAATGTTGGTTCCCGATCAACGGTAAATGTAAATAATGTATCTTGATTAAATGATGTAAATAAAAGTTGGTATTTGCATTAGTTAAAAATTAGTTTGGGTAAGGTCATAAAAATTACAGTTTAAAATAAAGATTTACTTCCTTTAGGAAATCTAAAATACTAGTGATTTGAATAGTATCAAAACGTTCCTGCATGTCGTGTACATTATAGTATTTATCAAGCGTAGGTTGCAGGTCGGAACACGTGGTCATAAAGTGTTTAACAGTAAATGGTACATTGCAAGGAACGCACTCTGGTGGATCTTCACCTTTTAGTATGTGTGAGTGGGCAATGCATGTATGACCGATTCTGATTCTTGCAATGACAACCTCCTCCCTACGAATAGTTCTGCAGGAAGAAGTCCATTCTCCCAAGATTGGTTTGATGGCATGAAGTTTGTTATTGATTGCATAATCCCATGATACCTGCCACTTTTGACGTAGATACTTTTTGATACAAGGTTTAAAATCAGAATATGGTAATTTAAAATCAGATGGTTCTAAAGATAGGGCCATCTTAAAAGCCCTATCTGCTTCTTCGTTACCTCTAATACCAATATGGCTAGGTAGACAACAGTATACTATATTGCACGAGGCACAAAGCTCAGAGTTTTTGATCAGAACATTCACCAATAGTGGATTATCTATTCCGATATTGTGTAGCGCCTGAAGCACTGATAATGAGTCACAGAAGATAATACTAGTTAGAATGTGTTTAGATTCGATAAATGTCAGAGCAAGGTCTATTGCTCTGATTTCCGCTGACAATATGGATGCATCATTTGGCAAACGCTCTTTGGTTATGTGTTTGTCACTGATGAAGGCTTCAGCAGCCTTATCAACAACCTTTGATCCATCAGTATAAAATCTAGCATAATGTGTAATGTCATTGAGAAGATCATGATAAGAGTTCAAGAATAGGATAGGGTTTGTCTCAGATTTTTTCCGATCGTGTAACGTAAAAATCACTTGGGGTTGCTTAATGAGCCAAGGTGGTGTTTTCGAGACAAATGTTTTCTGGATAGAAGATAGATTACATTTGATTTGGTCAAAGCAGGATGATATTCTAATACCAAATGAAGGTATAGCATTTGGTTTATTTACGTATAAAGCTATGTAATTTGGATGAAAAACGGCCGAAAAAGCAGGGTTCAGAGGGCTGGATCGTAACTTAAGAGCATAATGTGCAGAAAGCATTTCTCTGCGATTCAATAAAGGTGATTCATTCGCTTTCGAGAGAAGGCTTTGACACGGAGATGTCTTAAATGCTCCTAGAGCAAGTCTTATTCCCTGATGATGAATTGGGTCAAGCATTTTTAAATATTTTTTTATTAGCACCCCAATCAGTGTGAGCAATTACTTTAATCAAATTTAAGGCTTTTAAACATTTATTTTCAAATTCTTAATGTGTTGTATGAATGTCAGCTTTTTGTCAAATAGAATACCCAAGAATTTTGTTTCCTCAACAACTGGAATAAGTGTTCCATCCAGCGTGAGTTGAGGGTCATCATCATGTCTTCGCAACTGACAAAAATGCATGCATACTGTCTTTGATTTTGAAAATTTGAAACCGTTATTACTGGCTCAACATTGAATCTTATTTATATTTCGATGGAGTTGCCTCCCAATTGTATGCATGTGCTTTAATCGATAACAAATTAAAAAATCGTAAACATATAATGAGCAATCAACACCGGGAGCTAAGCATTTGGTGATACTATTGATTTTGATGTTAAATAACGTCACAGATAAAATACTGCCCTGGGGCACACCCATCTCTTGCTGTTGCGTATCGGAGAGGGTAGAGCCCACTCGAACTTTGAATTCTCTGTCTGAGAGAAAATTGGAGATAAATGAGGGCAGACGGCCTTTGAGTTCCAGATCGTGCGGGTTTTTTAGTATCCCGTACTTCCATGTTGTGTCATAGGCCTTTTCTAAATAGAAAAAACCGCTACTAAATGTTCTTTTTTGATAAAGGTATAACGAATGAATGTTTCTAGTCTAACTAGATGATCAATAGTACTCCGTCCAAATCAAAAGCCACTTTAGAAAGGAGATATTAAATTGTTAGTTTCCAAGTACCAGAGAAGTCGAGAATTGATCATTCGTTCCATTGTTTTGCACACACAGCTTGTCAATGCAATTGGTCGGTAGCTGTTGGGGTCTTCGCTATCTTTACCGGGTTTGGGAACTGGTATTACAGTTGCCTCTTTCCAGTTTTTTGGTATATTACCAATAAGTCATAAATCATTGAAGAGTTTCAAAAGAGTTGTTAATGATGATTCTGGAAGGTGTTTCAAAAACTGGTAATGTATTTCATCAGGCCCAGTGGATGTATCATGGGCCTATCTAAAGCCTCCCTAAGCTTCTTTAAGAGAACAACTGATTATAACTTTCCGAGTTGTTGGATGTGAATTTTAAACGTGACTTTTCTTTTTGAGCTTTAAGTTTTTGGATGGCTTCGGTATAATTAGATGATGATGAATTTTTGGAGAAACTGTTAGCAATAGTATTTGCAATGTCACGTTTTGAATAATTTGTTATTGTTTAGTTGCAGGTGTCAAAGAGGGTTTTGTTTGTTCTTTCCGTTTATTTTGCGTACAGTATCCCAAACCTTCTGAACAGAGGAACGAGAGTTTATAGAAAAAACATACTTCTTCCATGATGCTGGTTTACTTTCCCTGATTGTGCGACGAGCTTTGGCTCGGGCAATGCGAGATATATTTAAGTTTTCGGGCGTCGGATGATTATTAAATTTGTTTAATACTTTTCGACGTAGTCTAATAGCTTCTGTACATTCCTTAGTGACCCAAGGTTTTACGATTCTTTTACAGTTGGTAGAGGACGCGGGAATAGAGTCTTCTGCAATTTCTATTAAAATAGATGTAAAAAGCTGAATGGGATCGTTGACATTGAAAACTGTATACTCATTCAACCTAGTTTTGCAAAATTTTTCGAACTTGACCCAGTCGGTCTTCTGTAAATTCCATTGTGGAATTACTTCATCAATTGTAGAGTTAAGATTTACAAGGGAGATTGGGAAGTGATTATTACTATGAAGAACTATAGCAACCTTCCATTCATAGTCCAAAAGCAGCGAGGGAGAACAAATTGTCAAATCGATGCAGGTGTATGTACCCGTGCCTGGCTGTAGATATGTAGATGTTTTGGTATTATAGAGACACAGATCGTGTCTAGAAATAAAGTCTTCAATCTTGTGACCTCTGTCACTTATATGATTTGATCCCCATAAAATACTATGGGCATTAAAATCCCCGAGGAAAACAAATGGTGCAGGAAGTTGTTGAACAAGGCTAACTAATTCGTTTGGATCTAGGTTAGTGTTTGGTGGTAAGTAAATAGAACAAAATGTAATCACTCGCTGAAGAGTGACACGTACAGCAATGGCATGTAAATTTGTGTTTAGAGGAATGACTTTATGAGGGGCTCTATTTTTCACAATAACAGAGATCCCCCTGAGGCCCTGTCAACATTCTGAGAGTAGTGGTTAAACAGGGAGTAGTTTGTAAGTGTGATGTTGTCTGTATTTTTCAAAAAAATGTTTCCTGAAGACATAGGATCATGTTCATTTAAAAGCAGAAGAATATCAATGGAGTTGGCTTTAAGTCCTCTACAATTCCACTGTAAAATGATGTTCTTCATTACAACTGTATACTAGGCCTTTCGAGTGGCAGACAATTTGGTTATTTATCTGAAGGAAGTACGGGGGTGTATCTTTTGTTGTTGGATCTGGAGTTACACTGAGGACATGAAGCAGATTCCTCCGCATCCGTGTCCTCTAGGTCATCAAACCTGTTGTTTGTTTTTATAGGGTCATCAGACCTTTTTTCTGCCTGTTTGTTTAAAGCTTTTTCTTGCTATTTGGTGATTTTGGTGGTGAGGTAATGTTGAATGTTGTTTGCGTCGATGTCGAATTTTTCTGCGGTCTATAGTGTGGGATGTTCGAGTCAGAATGGGGTTCAGGCGGGTTTGTTGAGTTTGTGCGTCTTTCGTTGCTTTTTGGCTGCTCTTCACTACAGTTGAGAAGGATGGGCCGGGGAATGATCTAGCTTGAACAAGCTTCATGGCCTCTAGATAGGGAATATTATTAGTGTATTTAATGTTCTGGATTTCCTTCTCCTGTCTCCGAGTGTCGCATTTTTTGGAACTAGCATGATGTTCTTTGCCGCAGTTAACGCAGTGCGGAGTGGCTTTGCACTCTGATTCCTGGTGGGAGGAGTGTGTTTGAAAAGGAGAGTTAAAACAGAATAAAACAAGAAGTAATTATCCAAGAAATATGATACAAACATTGCATATATATATATATATATATATATATATATATATATATATATATATATATATATATATATATACACGTGTGAGCATATGTACAAACTTGGTTGGTCCTTCTGTATGAGAAAATGACGAATTAAGAAAAAATACTCACTTGTTATTCCCTGCATGTGGCACACCCCCATTGAATATTCACCATGAAATGAAGCAAGGACTGACAAATTATTTACAGTACCAGGGACAAGGTCTCTGACATCATAAATGCATGCGCTGTTAGTGCATACGCTGGTCATGGAAACATTATCTTTGACTCTAAACGTATCGTTGATTTGTATATGGAAGTGATCAGCATTTTCTTTCCTCTCAAATTTCCATTCGACTTGCAGAGTAGAATTGTTTGAAGATTTGACTCTGCAATTTTGCGGGTCTGAAGGCTCTGTTAAAGAAATGGATTGATATGAAACAATGCATTATAAGAAACGACAAATCTTTTAATTCAGCCCCTTTCTGAGAAACCGTTTTGTCTATGAAAAGGTATTGTCAGATAAAATGTTGTTTTGAATACGTTCTTTTGTCTACTTTTATGAGTGAAAAATATAATTATAAGTTGTATAAAATGAATTTTGAGAGATATTGTCAATATATTTATAATGTAGGGAATAGTTTTTCTACTGCAAATGCAATAATTACTGATTCCACACCACTAAAACGAATATTAGGCTAGAACTGTTAAAGATGCTGTTCATATACCGCGCCTGAATGTAATTAATGTTCATGCTCAGTCCAAGTTGGTTGGTTGAATTCTTACGGAGCACCAGCAGAAAGAGGCTATTTAGCGCCATACAAAATGTTTTATCCTTTATTATATACAAATGGTAAAAGGGTCTCTATCGAGCAGCGATACGAAACCAAATTACTAAAGGTAAACAATAAGAATGGTAACCGTGATAAAAAATAAAGTTTCCCGATCAACGGGGATTGCAAATAATGTATGAAAGGTAATTAAAATCTAGCGACTGTACATATAAAACTCATAAAAATGTTTAATATGATAACATAAAAGTTCTAAAGTATGATATATATTTACTTCTTTAAGGAAGTCTATAACATTAGAAATACTAACTGTATCAAAGAGCTCCTTCATGTGTTGCACATTGTAATATTGATTACCTGTAGATTGGAGGTCAAAACACTCCAGCATAAAGTGCTTAACTGTGAATGGTTCATTGCAAGATATGCATTATGGTTGGTCTTCTCCTTTTAGTATGTAGGATTTGGTTAAATAAGTATGGCCGATTCGAATTCTAGCAATGACAACCTCCTCCCTACGGTCGGCTCTGTAGGAAGAAGTCCATTCTCCTAGGATTGGCTTGATGGTATGAAGTTTATTATTCACGGCATCATTCCATGATGCCTACCATTTCTGACGTAAACAGTCTTTGATAAAACGTTTAAAATCAGTAAATGGTGCTTTAAAATCAGTTGGTTCTAGTAATATGGCAATTTTAGCAGCACGGTCTGCTTTATCGGTACCTTTAATTCCAACATGGCTGGAATACTAGTATACTATATTTTGTGAGATACTCAACTCAGTATGCTTAACGAGAACATTAGCCAATAGTGGATTCTCCAGTTTTCTATTATGTAGTGACTGAAGTACTGATATTTATTCGGAGAATATTATGCTATTTAAAATACGCTTGCTTGCAATGTATTGCAAAGCAAGGCATATTGCTCTATTTTCGGCTGAAAAAAACTTGTATTTAAATGTATTTTGAGAGATATTGGCAGGAAATTGTTTTACCACTGCAAATGTAATAAATAGAGGGTCTCAAACTGGTAACGATTTAATATTGAATTTATGAAGTAAGTTGAATAATATCCAACGTTTTCATAAATTTATTATTAACTTGCTGACATTTGAGATTCTTTTTATCACATAGTTTTTATTTCAGTGGCAATTATTTAGATAGATAGATAGAAGAAAGAATAATTTCATTCATTCTGACAGACGGTGGACCTTTCATTTGTTGTGCATGATATATAGTCCCAAACAAAGTTGAACTAGTAAAATGAGATTGTACTGATTTACAAACTATAAATCAAAGAAGAAGCTTCCATCCGAATAAACATAACATTTTATAACCACAAAATCTTTTTTCAAAACAGAATGATCAATACGATGTGATTCTGCCACATTGTTTGATACGGTACACTCACAGTACAGAAGGCCGACAGTATACGTGTTTTTAAGAACTAACGGTAAATGTTACATTGTTGCGATTTTCACGTGAAATAGGATTACCAGATACAAACAGTCCCACATTTAATGCAATGCATTTGTGACCTGATATTAGTAGAGTTTGATTTGAAAAATAAACTGTAAAGAGGACGTCAACAAATTTATTTTCGTATCGGATTTACATCCTATATATGCCACGTAAAGATGCTGTTGTTGGATAAAGATCTGTCAGTTAGGAGGTCCATTCATGTCTAGATTATTCTTCAAACAGAGGTGAGTTTGTTTACTTCGTTAAGTTAAAATTTAAACAACGCTTGTATATACGGTGGATTCTATATCTATTTTACTGATATACGCACTCCACCCACCCACTCACCCACCCCACTATCCCTTAGTTTTATTCGTTATTGTTGTTGTTGTCTTTTTGTTTAATGCCATTTTTCTTATGATGATAGTTGTTAAACGTGACATAATGAACCCCTGTGGGAGTAGCGTATCCATATTGAGACAGCCGATATGATATTTCCTCAATTTCCATTTGAGAGTCGAGTTATAAATGCCCGCCAATAAATGATGATTCAGATCAAAAGATTCCAGATGGCGGGGTTAAAAAAGTTTTCCCACGGTCGCAGCCAATCATGAAGGACACTAATGCACAATAATTTCATGACCTCATCTAGACTAATCAGATTCGCATAAAGAGATATGTTCACACGTATAAAATCAAAAATATGAACCTGCACGCACAGTAAGAAAACAATACCGACTAAGTGATAATTACTGATTCAAAACCTCTGGAATGTATATTAGGCTAAAATTGCTAGAGCTGCTGTTCAAATACGGAAATGCCATTAATGTTCGTGGTCAATCTAATAGTGTCACATACAAATAACATGCATTTTGTTTTGAGTGAACATTACTATTTATTAATGATAGGACAAGTCCATGAAACTTTCAACTGTTGCCGGTTTATCACTGGAAGGTTACTGATATTGAGTTAGGGAACATATGACATTCAATCAGAGAAAATACGGCATCGTATAGAAGAAACAAAACGTGATAGACACGGATGAATCAAAACACAAAGAAATTCCAATGCTGCTTATTGCAGATGCTTTATTGAACAGGGTTTTAATATGGCGCATATGAGTACTCATATTATAAAATTAGTTTCGATACGATACTGATAAAAACATATATACATCTTATATTCTGCTGACAAAAGCTGTATGATAAATTGTACAATATATGAAAAAACTTGAAAACGTTATATAGACGGAGATTAGATACAAAAGAGATGAGGAAATAAATGAAAATAAAATGGGGTAATATGTAGTCTGTAGCAGAGAAATGATGTAACCATTCAAGTGAGAGTTAACATTAGCTCTGAACCCATCAATTGGTTTGAAAAAAGTTTAGAGAAAGCGAAAGAGAGCAAGGCTGAAATGCTTTAAAATCAATATGGCCCTATGTAAGAAATATGAAAAAATGGAAACTATATCCAAACGTAAGAGAAAAAGGATTGTATGCTGTGATGTGTACTCAAGGCGGGCAATAGAAAATTGTAGATGCGTTCGTTCCTTAGGGAATAATGTTCATGTTTGATAGGAAGTGTTCGAGTTGAATAAAAGTACTTTGAGCAATAACACATGTTGCTGAATGATACAGTCTGTTCCAAGACGCATCATATAGACTTAGTAGCACTGCTTATCATAGATATTATATTCCCTTATGCACGCAAGGTGTCTGACAATAGTAGTATATTTGCTGACCTGATACCACTGATGAATAAAGGACAAGATAGTTTATATAAGCTCACATATATGAAATTAAGCAAGGTTCCAAGGCCAATAAAGATACAAATATTCAATAAATGATGAAAGGAACCGAGATTCTGGACGGAGTGGAGGAATCGGCCATATACAGCTTCAAGAAGAAATTAAAGCATTTTCAAAGCGTCTGCTCATGTGGCATTTAAGGTTGCAGAATGAGCAATATGTAGGTGAAGGGGTTACCATTAGTAATGATTTTTATGAGAGGGACATAAGATGGTGAGAGCATAGTTATTTTTATCAAAGTTAAATGAAAGCGTTTGTAATGACATGGAGATGAAATAATGGGTCTTGATAAAACAATGTAGATGTTGACAAAATTTGAGATATGCATAGAGCGTTTCGACATGTCGAAAAGGGGCTTTAATTTAAAAATTGTAATTCGATAAGATAAATATGTGAACTTTGTGAAAGAAAAAATACCAGGGCTGTTGAGGTGAAGAACGATGGTGAGTATATGGTTAATTTTGGAATATGTTTTCTTTGTATCGCATATAATGATTATTTATTAATTGTTACCATGGAATGTGGCACAAGTAGTACAAAACTGAAATGCCTCTCCTACATACATTCCCCGATTGCAAAGTATGCTTAAGAGGACGTAACAAATTGTTAATATTTATCTCTTCACTGCCTCGATTAACGAATTTGCTTGCATGTATGAGGGATTGGATTTGTATCTTCATTCTTGATATTCTAAACCTCTTTTGGTTTGAAAAGTTAGCTTTCCTTTCGTTTCTATGCGTATGGTCAAAGCGTATGTGCGTGGAGTCCCTCCTGTTATCTTCGCTTTGAAATGGTTATCTTTGTCACGTTTTACATATATTTTAATACAACCGATGAGCTAATTTAGACTGTATTGAAAATGTTGATCATATGTGCAATGAAGCAAGATAATTATTTGTGATAAGGCATATTACTTTAGATGCATCACAAAGCTGATATGGAGGATATTTGGTTACAGTAATAGTCCAGTGAAACACAAGAATGTTATTAAATGTTTCATTCTTGTTCAAATATTGCATATATTTTCAGTAGCAGTTGACATAACTTGTTAATCCTCCTCCAGGGATGGTTTCGTTAGTAAAATATAGGAATCTGTAGTCTTTGATGAACTATCGTATCAATTAAGTGGTCTCAAGAATGTTTTCTCGTTGATCAAAGGGTCTGTAAGTATAATATCCACTACCATATATTGTGGTTAGATTTAATTATCTAAAGAATTTCCTAGTTTTAGTTGTTTTATTGGATTAATATCAGATGATTCATGAGAAGTTAGGTTGCGTGATTTTAATTATAACCTAACAGTGACTAGTCTCTTTGAATGTGTAAAAAACAGTTATTATTACTGGGATTTTTTGTGAGAAAAATATATGCATGTTGTTCTAGAAAATGACGCCCGAGGTTCGTTTCAATAGGAAACCGAGTGCAGTTGTTCGTTGCTTTGGGTTTTCATTTAGGGTAGGTAACATCCTGGTGAACTATGGCTTTTAGAAAGGTTTCTAATTTTCCAGGGCACATGTAGATGGTGGAGAGACTTACATCATCCTGAAAGTAGTCATTATACTAAATGGGGCACATTGTTGAATGCAAAATAAAACAGGTGGGAGGATGCGTTTTGAGATACGGTTATGCTATAGACTGAAACCATGTTGAAAGTACTTGCGTCATCTATGATGTAAATTATATTTCTACTAATAAAGTTCTTGAGAAGGACTATGGTTGTAACTTATCCGTCTTTGTTCTGTACATGATGGTTGTGTTTATAAAGAAGAGTTAGAATATAATACGTTTTATTTTCGATAGACTAAAAGTGATGTAGTTGTAGAAGCTGTGTCATTATTTCAAATGAATAATATAAGATTGGTTGTTTATGCAAGATGAGTTTGAATTTGCCACAGCAGTACTTAGTTGTGAAGCTTTATATATATATATATATATATATATATATATATATATATATATATATATATATATATATATATATATATATATATATATATATATATATATATATAACACCATTGATGACTTGCGGAGAGATAATCGCAGCTGAAACTTGGTTGGTTATTGTGTATGATACAATGATAAATTAAGACTATATACTACATACTAACTTGTAATTCCCTGCACGTGGCACACCCCCATCGAATTTTCACCATGGAAGGAAGCAAGTATTGACAGATTATTGACAGTACAAGGTACAAGGTCTTTTAAATCATACATGCATGCGCTGTTAGTGCATACGCTGGACATGGAAACATTATCTTTGACTCTAAACGTATCGTTGATTTGTATATGGAAGTGATCTGCATTTCCTTTCCTATCATAGTTCCATTCGACGTGCAGCGTAGAATTATTTGAGGATTTGACTCTGCAATTTTGTGGGTCTGAAGGCTCTGTTAAATAAATGGATTCATATGAAACAATACATTAAAAGAAACGATAAATCTTTTAATTCAGCTCCTTTCTGAGAAACCGTTTTGTCTACGAAAAGGTAATGTCCGATAATATTTTGTTTTGAATACGTTATTTTGTCTTCTTTTATGAGTCGAAAATGAATAAGTTGCTTAAAATTGTATTTTGACAGATATTGGCAATATATTTATAATGCAGGAAATATTTTAACACTGCATATGTAATAACTCCTGACTCCACACCTCTGAAACTTTGGTTAGGCTAGAACTGTTAAAGCTGCTATTTAAATACCGCATGAATGCCATTGATATTCCTGGACATTCTATAAGTGTCATATACAAGTAACATGCATTTTGTTTTGAGTGAACATTACTATTTATTGATGATAGGACAAGTCAATGAAACTTTCAACTGTTGCCGGGTTATCACTGGAAGTATACTGATATTAAGATAGGGAACATAAGATTTTCAATCAGAGAAAATACGGCATCGTATAGAAGAAATAAAACGTGAGAGACAGGGATGAATCAAAACACAAAGAAATTTCATTGCTGCTTATTTCAGATACTTTATGAGATTAGGGTTTTTATATGACGCATATGAGTACTCAGATTATAAAATTAGTTTGGATACGATACTGAAAAATCATATATACATGTTAATTTCTGCTGCAAAAAGCTGTATGATAAATTGTGCAATATATGAACAAACTTGAAAACGTTATAGAGAGACGGAGATTAGACACAAAAGAGATGAGGAAATAAATGAAAATAAAATGGGGTAATATGTAGTCTATAGCAGAGAAATGATGCAAACATTCAAGTGAGAGTTAACATTAGCTCTGAACCCGCCAATTGGTTTAAAAAAGTTTACAGAACACGAAAGAGAGCAAGGCTGAAATGCTTTAAAAACAAAAGGTGCTATAAAAGAAATATGAAATTTTGGAAAATTTATCCAAACCTAAGAGAAAAAAGATTGTCTGTTGAAATGTACACTCTTGGCGGGCAATAGAAAATTGTAGATGCGTTAGTTCCTTAGGGAATAATGTTCATGTTTGATGGGAAGTGTTCAAGTTGAAGAAAAGTACTTTGAGCAATAACACAAGTTGTTGAATGATACAATGTGGACCATGACGCATCATATAGATCTTAGTTGCACTGCTTAACGTAGATATGATATTCTCTTTTGCAAGCAAAGGTTTTGACACTAGTAGTATAACTGCTGACCTAGCACCACTGATGAATGAAGGACAAGATAGTTTATATAAGATCGCATGTATAAAATTAGCCAAGGTTCCAAGGCAAATAAAGATACAAATACTCAATAAATGATGAAAAGAAACCGAGATTCTGGACGGAGTGGAGCAATCGGCCATAAACAGCTTCAAGAAGAAATTAAAGCATTTTCAAAGCGTCTGCTCATGTGGCATTTAAGGTTGCAGAATGAGCAATAGGGAGGTGAAGGGGTAACCATTCGTGATGATGGGTGTGAGTGGGACATAAGATGGTGAGAGCTTAGTTACTTTTATCAAAGTTAAATGAAAGCGTTTGTAATGACATGGAGATGAAATAATGGATCTTGATAAAACAACGTAGATGTTGACAAAATTTGAAATATGCATAGAGCGTTTTGACATGTCAAAAAGGGACATTAATTTGAAAATTGTAATTCGAAAAGATAAATATGTGAACTTTTTGAAAGAAAAAATACCAGGGCTGCTGTGGTGAAGAACGATGGTGAGTATTTGGTTAATTTTGGAATATGTTTTCTTTCTATCGCATATAATTATTATTTATTAATTGTAACCATGGAATGTGGCACAAGTAGTACAAAATTGAAATGCCTCTCCTACATACATTCCCCGATTGCTAAGTATGCTTAAGAGGACGTAAAAAATTGTTAATATTTATCTCTTCACTGCCTCGATTAACGAATTTGCTTACATGTATGAGGGATTGGATTTGTATCTTCATTCTTGATATTCTTAACCTCTTTTGGTTTGAAAAGTTAGTTTTCCTTTCGTTTCTATGCGTATGGTCAAAGTGTATGTGCGTGGAGTCCCTCCTGTTATTTTCGCTTTGAAATGGTTATCTTTGTCACGTTTTACATATATTTTAATACAACCGATGAGCTAATTTAGACTGTATTGAAAATGTTGATCATATGTGTAATGAAGCAAGATAATTATTTGTGATAAGGCATATTACTTTAGATGCATCACAAAGCTGATATGGAGTAAATTTGGTTACAGTAACAGAACAGTGAAACACAAGAATGTTATTAAATGTTTCATTCTTGTTCAAATATTGCATGTATTTTCAGTAGCAGTTGACATATCTTGTTAATCCTCCTCCAGGGATGGTTTCGTTAGTAAAATATAGGAATCTGTAGTCTTTGATGAACTATCGTATGAATTAAGTGGTCTCAAGAATGTTTTCTCGTTGATCAAAGGGTCGGTAGGTATAATGTCCATGACAATAATTTGTGGTTAGATTTAATTATCTAAAGAATTTCCTAGCTTTGGTTGTTTTATTGGATTAATATCAGAGGATTTGTGAGAAGTTAGGTTGCGTGATTTTAATTATAACCTAACAGTGACTAGTCTCTTTAAATGTGTAAATAACAGTTATTATTACTGGGTTTTGTTTGTGAGAAAAATATATGCATGTTGTTCTAGAAAATGACGACCCAGGTCCGTTTCAATAGGAATCCGAGTGCAGTTGTTCGTTGCTTTGGGTTTTCATTTAGGGTAGGTAACATCCTGGTGGACTATGGCCTTTAGAAAGGTTTCTAATTTTCCAGGGCACATGTAGATGGTGGAGAGACCTAACTCATCCTGAAAGTAGTCATTATACTAAATGGGGCACATTGTTGAATGCAAAATAAAACAGGTGGGAGGATGCGTTTTGAGATATGGTTATGCGACAGACTCAAAACACGTTGAAAGTACTTGCGTCATCTATGATGTAAATTATATTTCTACTAATAAAGTTCTTGAGATGGACTATGATTGTAACTTATCCGTCTTTGTTCTGTACAAGATGGTTGTGTTTATAATGAAGAGTTAGAATATAATACGTTTTATTCTCAATAGACTCAATGTTATGCAGTTTTAAAAGCTGAGTCATTATTTCAAACGAATACTATAAAATTGGTTGTTTATGCAAGATGAGTTTGAATTTGCCACATCAGTACTTAGTTGTGATGATTTATATATATATATATATATATATATATATATATATATATATATATATATATATATATATATATATATATATATATATGTGTGTGTGATTTTTTTGATGAAATGCGGAGAAATGTTGGCATGTGAAACTTGGTTATTGTGTATGAAACAATGATGAATTAAGACTATATACTATATACTAACTTGTAATTCCCTGCACGTGGCACACCCCCATCGAATTTTCACCATGGAAGGAAGCAAGGATTGACAGATTATTGACAGTACCAGGTACCAGGTCTTTTACGTCATACATGCATGCGCTGTTAGTGCATACGCTGGACATGGAAACATTATCTTTCACTCTAAACGTATCGTTGATTTGTATATGGAAGTGATCAGCATTTCCTTTCCTATCATAGTTCCATTCGACGTGCAGCGTAGAATTATTTGAGGATTTGACTCTGCAATTTTGTGGGTCTGAAGGCTCTGTTAAATAAATGGATTCATATGAAACAGTACATTAAAAGAAACGATACATCTTTTAAATCAGCTCCTTTCTGAGAAACCGTTTTGTCTACGAAAAGGTAATGTCCGATAATATTTTGTTTTGAATACGTTATTTTGTCTTCTTTTATGAGTCGAAAATGAATAAGTTGCTTAAAATTGTATTTTGACAGATATTGGCAATATATTTATAATGCAGGAAATATTTTAACACTGCATATGTAATAACTCCTGACTCCACACCTCTGAAACTTTGGTTAGGCTAGAACTGTTAAAGCTGCTATTTAAATACCGCATGAATGTCATTGATATTCCTGGACATTCTATAAGTGTTACATACAAGTAACATGCATTTTGTTTTGAGTGAAGTGAAGATATGATAAAAAATTTTTTCGTTTTTGGATATGTAATTGAATAGTATCATTAAAATTTTAAATCGAAAATTCATTTACTGATATAGGAAAGTATCAAAAAATGATTATTAAATTTAAAAACGTTTAAAGAGGAATTAAGACATATGATAGCAGAAAATAAAATATTATCTAATCATTATGAATTAGATTTTTAATAGCTATGAAATCAATTTAAGTTGAAAACGTTATAATGATAGAAAATGATGCTTAGAAAAAGAAAAATGGAATATAAATTGAGAAATAGCAGCTAAGTAAAAATTAGGAAATAAATTGGGAAAATTTAAGATCTTAGAGATAGGGTTAATGTTAATGAGATGATTAACGAAATATTTGAAAATTATACAAATTAGTGAAAATTGCTGAAAAAATTGCTATAAAAATTAAATTTAAATTCTAGCAAGAGATATGTTTATGGAAATATAAGTGAGATAAATGAGAGATTATTTTAATTAAATGATGATAACATTAATCTATAACTCAAAGTAAAAAGTTTTGAAACAAGTTGGACCACGGATCATAAACATATGATAAAGAAATATTTATTTGGAAAATGTATAAATAAAAAGGTTGCTGAATAGCAACATATGGAATGAAATGAAATTATATAGGATATGATTAGTGGGAAGGCATATTACTTTCAAAAAATTAATAATAAACAGTTGCTGAATGAAATAGGTCTGAAATCAAAAAGTTGAAGAGTTACATTTATGGCGTTTTTGGCATTAAAGGTAGAATGTATTGAAAGGTTAACAAAAATTGAATGATGGAATGAATAAATGGCTTAATAAAGTGTAGAGTAAAGAAAATTTAGAAATTATTTTTATGAAAATGGAATTTTAAAAATTGTGCAATTGCACAATAACTTTTAAATAAATAATGCATTTTAATGCGAATGATAGTTGATAATTAAAGTTTTTTTGATATATATTATATGTGTAAGGAATTGGTAATGGGATTTGATGTTTCTTCATTAATATTAATCATTTATGTAAATAAGATGCAAATTGTAATTTTATCTTCACGAAATACAATTGCTGATCTGTATGAAAATTGTTATTTTCAATTCTTAAAAATTTTAACTTTTTGATGAAAATTCGTTTTGTATCTGTGATGATATTGTTAATTTTGAAAGTTTTTTTCTTTTAAGATATGGTTAAATTGACGAATGGCCGTATAAATTTAAATGTTTTGTACAAATTCATTATTTTAAAGCATTATTTAACTAAAATGTTATGGATTTTGATATAACGAATTGTTTGAAAGAAGAATTAATTTATTTTCAAAGATGTTTTTGTTGAAAAGTTAATTCCTCATACTATATGTTATTTAAATATGATGCTAGTTTATTGTACATTTTAATTCTTAGATGTTTTTCTTATAATTTAATTATTTAACCAATATGTTAGTATTTAATTTTATATGTTAAGTTGTTTATAAATGGATTGATAATTGGTAGGTCTAATTTATCTTTATTGTTTTCTTTAATTTGGTTAAATAAATTGTGAATGGATTTTTGAGTTTAATTTCAGTTTTGCTTTGAAGTAGTTTACTTATGAAATGCGTTTTTTGTGGGATTTTGTTTGGTTAAATGAACTAGGTTTTTTAGAAAGGATGTATTGTTTGCAGGGCATGTGAAGGTGAGGACTTAATCCTGTGAAATATATTTACTAAATGGGGCAATTTTGAATGCATTAAACAGGTGGGAGATTTGTTTGAGATCGTTTGTATAGACTGAAACCTGTATGAAATACTGTCATTAGATGAATTTTTTAGAAATAATTGCTTTGAGATCAGTTAATATTGTCTGTTTGTTAATGATGTTTTATAAAGAAAGTTGAGAATACGTTTTATTAATACTAAATTAGATTTGAAGTGTCTTATTATAAATGAATAATAAAAGTTTTTTATGATAGATAATTTGAATTGATAACTTGTTGTAGTTTAATAATATATATAAATATATTATATAATTTTAATATTGCATTTAATGTGATTTTTTTGAGATTTGGAAAAATTGATGTGAAATTGTTATTTTATAAAAATATAATTGACTTATGACTATTGATAATTGGAATTCCACGTGCACACCCCCACGTATTTTCCATGGAAGGAGAATTTGCACAATATGACAGTATCGGACTGTATTTTCGTAATTTAACCATTAATTTACTGGATGGTGAAATAATTTTTAACCTACGTGTTTGTATATAATAATTTCTCCTATTAGTTCCATTCGCTGAACTTATCTTTAATTATCTGCAATTTTGTGGGTCTGAAGGCTCTGTTAAATAAATGGATTCATATGAAACAATACATTAAAAGAAACGATAAATCTTTTAATTCAGCTCCTTTCTGAGAAACCGTTTTGTCTACGAAAAGGTAATGTCCGATAATATTTTGTTTTGAATACGTTATTTTGTCTTCTTTTATGAGTCGAAAATGAATAAGTTGCTTAAAATTGTATTTTGACAGATATTGGCAATATATTTATAATGCAGGAAATATTTTAACACTGCATATGTAATAACTCCTGACTCCACACCTCTGAAACTTTGGTTAGGCTAGAACTGTTAAAGCTGCTATTTAAATACCGCATGAATGCCATTGATATTACTGGACATTCTATAAGTGTCATATACAAGTAACATGCATTTTGTTTTGAGTGAACATTACAATTTATTGATCATAGGACAAGTCAATGAAACTTTCAACTGTTGCCGGGTTATCACTGGAAGGTTACTGATATTGAGATAGGGAACATAAGATTTTCAATCAGAGAAAATACGGCATCGTATAGAAGAAATAAAACGTGAGAGACAGGGATGAATCAAAAGAAAAAAGAAATTTCATTGCTGCTTATTTCAGATACTTTATGAGATTAGGGTTTTTATATGACGCATATGAGTACTCAGATTATAAAATTAGTTTCGATACGATACTGAAAAATCATATATACATGTTAATTTCTGCTGCAAAAAGCTGTATGATAAATTGTGCAATATATGAACAAACTTGAAAACGTTATAGAGAGACGGAGATTAGACACAAAAGAGATGAGGAAATAAATGAAAATAAAATGGGGTAATATGTAGTCTATAGCAGAGAAATGATGCAAACATTCAAGTGAGAGTTAACATTAGCTCTGAACCCGCCAATTGGTTTAAAACAGTTTACAGAACACGAAAGAGAGCAAGGCTGAAATGCTTTAAAAACAAAAGGTGCTATAAAAGAAATATGAAATTTGGGAAAATGTATCCAAACCTAAGAGAAAAAGGACTGTCTGCTGAAATGTACACTCTTGGCGGGCAATAGAAAATTGTAGATGCGTTTATTCCTTAGGGAATAATGTTCATGTTTGATGGGAAGTGTTCAAGTTGAAGAAAAGTACTTTGAGCAATAACACAAGTTGTTGAATGATACAATGTGGACCATGACGCATCATATAGATCTTAGTTGCACTGCTTAACGTAGATATGATATTCTCTTTTGCAAGCAAAGGTTTTGACACTAGCAGTATAACTTCTGACCTAGCACCACTGATGAATGAAGGACAAGATAGTTTATATAAGATCGCATGTATAAAATTAGTCAAGGTTCCAAGGCAAATAAAGAAACAAATACTCAATAAATGATGAAAAGAAACCGAGATTCTGGACGGAGTGGAGCAATCGGCCATATACAGCTTCAAGAAGAAATTAATGAATTTTCAATGCTACTGCTCATGTGGCATTTAAGGTTGCAGAATTAGCAATAGGGAGGTGAAGGGGTAACCATTCGTGATGATGGGTGTCAGAGGGACATAAGATGGTGAGAGCATAGTTACTTTTATCAAAGTTAAATGAAAGCGTTTGTAATGACATGGAGATGAAATAATGGATCTTGATAAAACAATGTAGATGTTGACAAAATTTGAAATATGCATAGAGCGTTTTGACATGTCAAAAAGGGACATTAATTTAAAAATTGTAATTCGAAAAGATAAATATGTGAACTTTTTGAAAGAAAAAATACCAGGGCTGCTGAGGTGAAGAACGATGGTGAGTATATGGTTAATTTTGGAATATGTTTTCTTTGTATCGCATATAATGATTATCTATTAATTGTAACCATGGAATGTGGCACAAGTAGTACAAAACTGAAATGCCTCTCCTACATACATTCCCCGATTGCTAAGTATGCTTAAGAGGACGTAAAAAATTGTTAATATTTATCTCTTCACTGCCTCGATTAACGAATTTGCTTACATGTATGAGGGATTGGATTTGTATCTTCATTCTTGATATTCTTAACCTCTTTTGGTTTGAAAAGTTAGTTTTCCTTTCGTTTCTATGCGTATGGTCAAAGTGTATGTGCGTGGAGTCCCTCCTGTTATTTTCGCTTTGAAATGGTTATCTTTGTCACGTTTTACATATATTTTAATACAACCGATGAGCGAATTTAGACTGTATTGAAAATGTTGATCATATGTGTAATGAAGCAAAATAATTATTTTTGATAAGGCATATTACTTTAGATGCATCACAAAGCTGATATGGAGGATATTTGGTTACAGTAACAGTCCGGTGAAACACAAGAATGTTATTAAATGTTTCATTCTTGTTCAAATATTGCATATATTTTCAGTAGCAGTTGACATAACTTGTTAATCCTCCTCCAGGGATGGTTTCGTTAATAAAATATAGGAATCTGTAGTTTTTGATGAACTATCGTATCAATTAAGTGGTCTCAAGAATGTTTTCTCGTTGATCAAAGGGTCTGTAAGTATAATATCCACTACCATATATTGTGGTTAGATTTAATTATCTAAAGAATTTCCTAGTTTTGTTTGTTTTATTGGATTAATATCAGAGGATTTGTAAGAAGTTAGGTTGCGTGATTTTAATTATAACCTAACATTGACTAGTCTCTTTAAATGTGTAAATAACAGTTATTATTACTGGGATTTGTTTGTGAGAAAAATGTATGCATGTTGTTCTAGACAATGACGACCCAGGTTCGTTTCAATAGGAAACCGAGTGCAGTTGTTCGTTGCTTTGGGTTTTCGTTTAGGGTAGGTAACATCCTGGTGAACTATGGCTTTTAGAAAGGTTTCTAATTTTCCAGGGCACATGTAGATGGTGGAGAGACTTACATCATCCTGAAAGTAGTCATTATACTAAATGGGGCACATTGTTGAATGCAAAATAAAACAGGTGGGAGGATACGTTTTGAGATACGGTTATGCTATAGACTGAAACCATGTTGAAAGTACTTGCGTCATCTATGATGTAAATTATATTTCTACTAATAAAGTTCTTGAGAAGGACTATGGTTGTAACTTATCCGTCTTTGTTCTGTACATGATGGTTGTGTTTATAAAGAAGAGTTAGAGTATAATACGTTTTATTCTCAATAGACTAAAATTGATGTAGTTGTAGAAGCTGTGTCATTATTTCAAATGAATACTATAAAATTGGTTGTTTATGCAAGATGAGTTTGAATTTGCCACATCAGTGCTTAGTTGTGAAGATTTATATATATATATATATATATATATATATATATATATATATATATATATATATATATATATATATATATATGTGTGATTTTTTTGATGACTTGCGGAGAAATGTTGGCATGTGAAACTTGGTTATTGTGTATGAAACAATGATTAATTAAGACTATATACTATATACTAACTTGTAATTCCCTGCACGTTGCACACCCCCATCGAATTTTCACCATGGAAGGAAGCAAGGATTGACAGATTATTGACAGTACCAGGTACCAGGTCTTTTACGTCATATATGCATGCGCTGTTAGTGCATACGCTGGACATGGAAACATTATCTTTCACTCTAAACGTATCGTTGATTTGTATATGGAAGTGATCAGCATTTCCTTTCCTATCATAGTTCCATTCGACGTGCAGCGTAGAATTATTTGAGGATTTGACTCTGCAATTTTGTGGGTCTGAAGGCTCTGTTAAATAAATGGATTCATATGAAACAATACATTAAAAGAAACGATAAATCTTTTAATTCAGCTCCTTTCTGAGAAACCGTTTTGTCTACGAAAAGGTAATGTCCGATAATATTTTGTTTTGAATACGTTATTTTGTCTTCTTTTATGAGTCGAAAATGAATAAGTTGCTTAAAATTGTATTTTGACAGATATTGGCAATATATTTATAATGCAGGAAATATTTTAACACTGCATATGTAATAACTCCTGACTCCACACCTCTGAAACTTTGGTTAGGCTAGAACTGTTAAAGCTGCTATTTAAATACCGCATGAATGCCATTGATATTCCTGGACATTCTATAAGTGTTATATACAAGTAACATGCATTTAGTTTTGAGTGAAGATTACTATTTATTGATGATAGGACAAGTCAATGAAACTTTCAACTGTTGCCGGGTTATCACTGGAAGGTTACTGATATTGAGATAGGGAACATAAGATTTTCAATCAGAGAAAATACGGCATCGTATAGAAGAAATAAAACGTGAGAGACAGGGATGAATCAAAAGAAAAAAGAAATTTCATTGCTGCTTATTTCAGATACTTTATGAGATTAGGGTTTTTATATGACGCATATGAGTACTCAGATTATAAAATTAGTTTCGATACGATACTGAAAAATCATATATACATGTTAATTTCTGCTGCAAAAAGCTGTATGATAAATTGTGCAATATATGAACAAACTTGAAAACGTTATAGAGAGACGGAGATTAGACACAAAAGAGATGAGGAAATAAATGAAAATAAAATGGGGTAATATGTAGTCTATAGCAGAGAAATGATGCAAACATTCAAGTGAGAGTTAACATTAGCTCTGAACCCGCCAATTGGTTTAAAACAGTTTACAGAACACGAAAGAGAGCAAGGCTGAAATGCTTTAAAAACAAAAGGTGCTATAAAAGAAATATAAAATTTGGGAAAATGTATCCAAACCTAAGAGAAAAAGGATTGTCTGCTGAAATGTACACTCTTGGCGGGCAATAGAAAATTGTAGATGCGTTTATTCCTTAGGGAATAATGTTCATGTTTGATGGGAAGTGTTCAAGTTGAAGAAAAGTACTTTGAGCAATAACACAAGTTGTTGAATGATACAATGTGGACCATGACGCATCATATAGATCTTAGTTGCACTGCTTAACGTAGATATGATATTCTCTTTTGCAAGCAAAGGTTTTGACACTAGCAGTATAACTTCTGACCTAGCACCACTGATGAATGAAGGACAAGATAGTTTATATAAGATCGCATGTATAAAATTAGTCAAGGTTCCAAGGCAAATAAAGAAACAAATACTCAATAAATGATGAAAAGAAACCGAGATTCTGGACGGAGTGGAGCAATCGGCCATATACAGCTTCAAGAAGAAATTAATGAATTTTCAATGCTTCCGCTCATATGGCATTTAAGGTTGCAGAATGAGCAATAGGGAGGTGAAGGGGTAACCATTCGTGATGATGGGTGTCAGAGGGACATAAGATGGTGAGAGCATAGTTACTTTTATCAAAGTTAAATGAAAGCGTTTGTAATGACATGGAGATGAAATAATGGATCTTGATAAAACAATGTAGATGTTGACAAAATTTGAAATATGCATAGAGCGTTTTGACATGTCAAAAAGGGACATTAATTTAAAAATTGTAATTCGAAAAGATAAATATGTGAACTTTTTGAAATAAAAAATACCAGAGCTGCTGAAGTGAAGAACGATGGTGAGTATATGGTTAATTTTAGAATATGTTTTCTTTGTATCGCATATAATGATTATCTATTAATTGTAACCATGGAATGTGGCACAAGTAGTACAAAACTGAAATGCCTCTCCTACATACATTCCCCGATTGCTAAGTATGCTTAAGAGGACGTAAAAAATTGTTAATATTTATCTCTTCACTGCCTCGATTAACGAATTTGCTTACATGTATGAGGGATTGGATTTGTATCTTCATTCTTGATATTCTTAACCTCTTTTGGTTTGAAAAGTTAGTTTTCCTTTCGTTTCTATGCGTATGGTCAAAGTGTATGTGCGTGGAGTCCCTCCTGTTATTTTCGCTTTGAAATGGTTATCTTTGTCACGTTTTACATATATTTTAATACAACCGATGAGCGAATTTAGACTGTATTGAAAATGTTGATCATATGTGTAATGAAGCAAGATAATTATTTGTGATAAGGCATATTACTTTAGATGCATCACAAAGCTGATATGGAGGATATTTGGTTACAGTAATAGTCCAGTGAAACACAAGAATGTTATTAAATGTTTCATTCTTGTTCAAATATTGCATATATTTTCAGTAGCAGTTGACATAACTTGTTAATCCTCCTCCAGGGATGGTTTCGTTAGTAAAATATAGGAATCTGTAGTCTTTGATGAACTATCGTATCAATTAAGTGGTCTCAAGAATGTTTTCTCGTTGATCAAAGGGTCTGTAAGTATAATATCCACTACCATATATTGTGGTTAGATTTAATTATCTAAAGAATTTCCTAGTTTTGTTTGTTTTATTGGATTAATATCAGAGGATTTGTGAGAAGTTAGGTTGCGTGATTTTAATTATAACCTAACATTGACTAGTCTCTTTAAATGTGTAAATAACAGTTATTATTACTGGGATTTGTTTGTGAGAAAAATGTATGCATGTTGTTCTAGACAATGACGACCCAGGTTCGTTTCAATAGGAAACCGAGTGCAGTTGTTCGTTGCTTTGGGTTTTCGTTTAGGGTAGGTAACATCCTGGTGAACTATGGCTTTTAGAAAGGTTTCTAATTTTCCAGGGCACATGTAGATGGTGGAGAGACTTACATCATCCTGAAAGTAGTCATTATACTAAATGGGGCACATTGTTGAATGCAAAATAAAACAGGTGGGAGGATACGTTTTGAGATACGGTTATGCTATAGACTGAAACCATGTTGAAAGTACTTGCGTCATCTATGATGTAAATTATATTTCTACTAATAAAGTTCTTGAGAAGGACTATGGTTGTAACTTATCCGTCTTTGTTCTGTACATGATGGTTGTGTTTATAAAGAAGAGTTAGAGTATAATACGTTTTATTCTCAATAGACTAAAATTGATGTAGTTGTAGAAGCTGTGTCATTATTTCAAATGAATACTATAAAATTGGTTGTTTATGCAAGATGAGTTTGAATTTGCCACATCAGTGCTTAGTTGTGAAGATTTATATATATATATATATATATATATATATATATATATATATATATATATATATATATATATGTGTGTGTGTGTGATTTTTTTGATGAAATGCGGAGAAATGTTGGCATGTGAAACTTGGTTATTGTGTATGAAACAATGATGAATTAAGACTATATACTATATACTAACTTGTAATTCCCTGCACGTGGCACACCCCCATCGAATTTTCACCATGGAAGGAAGCAAGGATTGACAGATTATTGACAGTACCAGGTACCAGGTCTTTTACGTCATATATGCATGCGCTGTTAGTGCATACGCTGGACATGGAAACATTATCTTTCACTCTAAACGTATCGTTGATTTGTATATGGAAGTGATCAGCATTTCCTTTCCTATCATAGTTCCATTCGACGTGCAGCGTAGAATTATTTGAGGATTTGACTCTGCAATTTTGTGGGTCTGAAGGCTCTGTTAAATAAATGGATTCATATGAAACAATACATTAAAAGAAACGATAAATCTTTTAATTCAGCTCCTTTCTGAGAAACCGTTTTGTCTACGAAAAGGTAATGTCCGATAATATTTTGTTTTGAATACGTTATTTTGTCTTCTTTTATGAGTCGAAAATGAATAAGTTGCTTAAAATTGTATTTTGACAGATATTGGCAATATATTTATAATGCAGGAAATATTTTAACACTGCATATGTAATAACTCCTGACTCCACACCTCTGAAACTTTGGTTAGGCTAGAACTGTTAAAGCTGCTATTTAAATACCGCATGAATGCCATTGATATTCCTGGACATTCTATAAGTGTTATATACAAGTAACATGCATTTAGTTTTGAGTGAAGATTACTATTTATTGATGATAGGACAAGTCAATGAAACTTTCAACTGTTGCCGGGTTATCACTGGAAGGTTACTGATATTGAGATAGGGAACATAAGATTTTCAATCAGAGAAAATACGGCATCGTATAGAAGAAATAAAACGTGAGAGACAGGGATGAATCAAAAGAAAAAAGAAATTTCATTGCTGCTTATTTCAGATACTTTATGAGATTAGGGTTTTTATATGACGCATATGAGTACTCAGATTATAAAATTAGTTTCGATACGATACTGAAAAATCATATATACATGTTAATTTCTGCTGCAAAAAGCTGTATGATAAATTGTGCAATATATGAACAAACTTGAAAACGTTATAGAGAGACGGAGATTAGACACAAAAGAGATGAGGAAATAAATGAAAATAAAATGGGGTAATATGTAGTCTATAGCAGAGAAATGATGAAAACATTCAAGTGAGAGTTAACATTAGCTCTGAACCCGCCAATTGGTTTAAAAAAGTTTACAGAACACGAAAGAGAGCAAGGCTGAAATGCTTTAAAAAACAAAAGGTGCTATAAAAGAAATATGAAATTTGGGAAAATGTATCCAAACCTAAGAGAAAAAGGACTGTCTGCTGAAATGTACACTCTTGGCGGGCAATAGAAAATTGTAGATGCGTTTATTCCTTAGGGAATAATGTTCATGTTTGATGGGAAGTGTTCAAGTTGAAGAAAAGTACTTTGAGCAATAACACAAGTTGTTGAATGATACAATGTGGACCATGACGCATCATATAGATCTTAGTTGCACTGTTTAACGTATATATGATATTCTCTTTTGCAAGCAAAGGTTTTGACACTAGTAGTATAACTGCTGACCTAGCACCACTGATGAATGAAGGACAAGATAGTTTATATAAGATCGCATGCATAAAATTAGCCAAGGTTCCAAGGCAAATAAAGAAACAAATACACAATAAATGATGTAAAGAAACCGAGATTCTGGACGGAGTTGTGCAATCGGCCATATACAGCTTCAAGAAGAAATTAAAGCATTTTCAAAGCGTCTGCTCATGTGGCATTTAAGGTTGCAGAATGAGCAATAGGGAGGTGAAGGGGTAACCATTCGTGATGATGGGTGTGCGAGGGATATAAGATTGTGTGAGCATAGTTACTTTTATCAAAGTTAACTGAAAGTGTTGGAAATGACTTGGAGATGAAATAAAGGATAGAGTGAAAACAATGTAGATGTTGACAAGCTTTGAATTATGCATAGAGCTCTTTGACATGTGAGTAAGAAAGTAAGAAAGTTTAATTTGAAAGGTGTTTTTCAATATGATAAATATGTACAATTGGTGAAAGAATAAATACCGGAGGTTATGAATTAAAGCACAATGGTAAGTATATGGTTAATTTTGGAATGTGTGGTCTTTGTATCGTATATAATGATTATTTATTAAATGTAAGTATGAAATGTGGTTTTACTAAAATGAAATGTCTCTCTTAAATGTACTCTTCGTGTTTTAAGGATGCTTGTGGAGAGTTATGTTGGGAAACAACAAATCGTTTAATTTTCGGTCCTTTTGTATTCAAAATATCTATTGTCCAGATGATGAGTTTTATCTAGCTTTAAGTCTGAAAATCTGGATAATATTCTGTATAGTCTGTAGCGAAATACTAAAACTGGCAATATATTTTTACATTAGGATATATTATGTGTTCTGTAAGTGGAAGACGTATTACTACCACACCACTAAAACTATTATTACGATAGAACTGTTACGATAGAACTGTTACTGCTGACATTTAAATAATTTCTCATCGAAAATAATACTGCTAATGGTATATCTAACTTATTATAATAACGTACATGTTTCCTTTGAGATGATGTTGCTAATATTTGATGAATATAGAACCCCATCAAGCATGAAAGTGTCGGAATACCACCCAGGAGTCAGTGACACGACGTTAAGGAAACATGTCATTTAGTGAGATAATTATCATGTATTGCAGAATAAATGAAAAGTTGTCGATTGGGATGATTTGAAATTGAGAGGAAGTATTCTGCGGTGTATGACAGGTTTTTTGTTGGAGAAATGACCGTAATATTATTCTTGCAAACATGCAAGTCAGATAAGCAGAATTTGGATAAGATACAGAAGAAAAGAAGAGAGACATGTTGGAATCTGTTGAGAAGAAGCAGTGATAGTATGTAAGGAACAATCTTTCAAACGTTATTGAGGAAGTTAGTGCTTACACGGAAGTGATTCAAATAGAAATAGAGGCTTAATGGGCTGATATGGATAGTATAGCAGAGCGGTGTTGTAATCTCGATGGTAGTGTTAACATTGACTCTGAACCTATCATTGGTTTAGAAATTGAGGTGGATAATACGTAAGAGAACAGGCTTGAATTACTTGAAATCCAAAATAAATCTAAGTAGTAAAATATTGACGAACTAAGAGAAGATGTAGCCAGCTACTCTACTGAGACAATTTGTTTTTTTTATATTTTCTAAAGACGTAAAGGGAAATATAAACAGTAATTGCATATATGAAATACTCAGATTTCAGCATCCTATTACAATTTACGACATATCTTTTGTCTGCTATTTTCGTAATAGTTTTCTAGAATATATAACAGACCTATAATAGTATTTAAGCCACAACAATGAAACTTACCTGATTAGGCAAAATAAACTTAATTCTAAAACTAAACAGAGTGTTCTGTATACGATTTTCACCAACATAATGGTTGTGGTACAGAAAACACAAATTTTTCGAATTTGCTTCTGTAGGCCAGACAGTTCAGTATCCTTGTTTATTATAGATAAACATCACTCGAATCATATTCGTCTTACGGACGTGTCACGTTATTTATAGACAATGAAAATACAAAAAAGATGCATATAACTGAACATTTAGAATATTCGGTATACCCGAACCTCAAAGTCTCAAAAGCACATTTTTCAAAATAGTCACCTTTTCTCATCGACGAGCGTGAGTATGCTTTTAGAACATCTAAGAAATTGCTCCCATGATTGCCATGACATTAGACTCTGAAATTCTGTTAGATAGTTCATGATGATGCATTTTGAAATTCAGATCACAAGTACAGAGTTGGTTTAAGGACGATTTAGATTCAACATCGGTTTCTTCATTTACATTGTGCTATCATTGCCTTGAAAAATATAAAAAATAATGAAACCATTTTCATACATAGCCCGACAACAGTGACCTACCAGAATAAACTCTAAAATATTAGTGTTCTCCAAAATTGTCTGGTGACATTGTTGACAAAGACAAGGATTCGTGTCTGCTCTTCTTTAAACATTTGCAGTTGAAACTAATATTGTAAATAATTTCTTGCACATTTCATAACTCATCAACTTTTAGTGAGCTGATCATTCTATAAATTTTCCATCAAAGGATAGCGTATTACAATTTTGAAGGTTACGAAATTATGTCTCACAGTTTCAATGTGCAAGAGTGTATTGTTCCATAAATTTGCTGAACCAAAGTAAAATTTAATTTTGTTTTTACTCCAAGTTTCTTAGAGACCAAAAATGTCATATTGATATTACTACTACTAGAAACCAATATAACGATTCTAGTTTGATAAACCCTCAATGTTCCAACATAGAACATTTACTTTCTGTGATTCAGCCACACATATATTTATTATAGTCGACAATGCTTGAGTCCGGATAAGTGGTCTCGCGGTATACGCTCGTTTTGTCGGCACTTGAATAATTGAATAACTTCGTACTATACATCCATTGCCTCCCATTTGTATCGCAACCTTTGGAGCACATGGTGTTTACATTGTGTATCATTTATAATCCTACAGTGTCAGTTATTTCTTATCAACCGCTCTGGTGGCCTAGTGGTAGGAGCGTCTGATTCGGATGCGGGAGGTCGCGGGTTCTAACTAAGGCCGAGTCATATCAAAGTCTTAAAATGATACTAACAGCTGCCTCGCTAGGAGCTAAACATTAAGAGGCTACTGTTAGGACTGGTCGGCCTGGTGTGAGGATAATGTAAATGGTTGGGACATGTATGTGTAGGTTTTAAGAGATGCCTACGAAGAAAAGAGATAAGATAATAGAAGTTTATTCTTAACCTTGTGAAAGTACTTTATGTTCATTGTTTACATAGTTGGCTTTGGAGTTTGATGATACACTTTATATATAATATGGCTTCTTTGTCGATCTCCTCGTCACTGTACGTAGATTTGCACTGCCTGGGACTAGAATGCTTTGTTCTTCATCCTCCTCATTATTGTCAACATAACTTTAACTTGTCTCATTGCGATGTGCATTTATGCAGCCCTGAGCGGGTTTATTATGTTATGCAGATGGATCAAATAGGTTATCTGAATTCAAATAGAGTGTAACGATGTATGTCTTCCACACTACCAACCATCTACTCTTGCATGCTGAGCGTTTCTGTAAGATTCTTTTGAAATCCTAATAAAGAAGACTTTGCATTTTTTCAATAATATGCATCTTATCTATCAATAATAAAGGTTGCTAGTAGTGAAAATCTTGGCAATGCCTTGAATCTCTTTACTAAACAATTGCGATGCTCCAAAACTGAGTCTTTGTATCAGTTGTTTCATCGAATTATTTAAAAGTTGAATAATATTAACTGGAATATTTATCTTATATTCTAGAGAAATTTTTAAAACAATAACAAAAATGTATGTCAGTAGGCCTTCTGTACATTTAACCAGGAGAATTGGTTAATTTTACTTTCAATTGCATTTGTGTGCCAAAATGGTTTTTTGGGATGGCTTCCTGATTAGCAGTTCACTAAGCACCTATATTAAGTGCAATTGTTATGTATATTATTTTATGCAAATAGCCGTATATCAACTATATCATGCAAATTGAAATAGTTTGCATAAACAACTTTAATTCTAAGTTGAACACACTACAGATAATTAACACTAACACATGCTTTGGTTCTTTGTGCTGTCTGTAATGTGTAAGTAAGTGCTGTATAAATTTCTACTACAATTTCTTAGAAAGATGCTCATTTGTTAAAGATTTTAATAAGAAATATCTCGCACTCCCAAAATGTCAATTTCGACATCAACTTTTTCGGAACATGTTTGAACAATACTCTTAACAACGATCATGAAAAGACAATTATCTCTGATGTACAATTTTCCTATCATTACTTATTGCGTGTATCTTTAGAATGACATTTTATTAGAGCTTGGATATTTCTTTGGTTTAATGAATATTTCCTCAAGATCAAACCCTTGCTATCAGTTAAATAATGCAGCAATAAAATCAAATAGCTCAGAATAATTCTTGTCATACTTAAGACTAAAATTATCAATCAGAACATTTACTACTAAATGATCATTCGTATCAGGTGCACATCAATATACTTATGCAATGTTGACCAATTATTAATCAAGGTCAGAAACCAGATCAGCTAAAACTACAATGTAGCAAAACCGAAATGAACTGAATGTTCCTGAAAAATGTTAAATCCAGTATGTAAAAATGTCATGTAATGGAATAAAAATAAAATAAAATAGATTAAAACTTACACACAAGTAATTAAATTAGAACATAACACTATTTACATTCTTCAACGGAATAAACTTACAAATTAGTGTGTTATCTAGGACACCACGCGTGTGATTATAGGTCTTAGACTATGTAACAGAAAAGACCCGAATCCAGCAAGTTTAGGAAATTGCACACATAATGTCATTGCCTAGAATATGAAGGAAACATTTAAATGACACAGTATTGTGAATTAAATCCAAAATAATCCGAATTGTCTAATCACACAGCCGATAATTCAGAATGTTCCGAATGTATTCCAATTGTATTTAATGCTTTGATGTATGACAATGTTATAATCCAGAATGTCTTTGATTGGGTAGTTAGTCCAAAATGTACATAAGGTCTCTGTAATTCTATGGAGCAAGCTAAGTAAATGATTGTTGTAGATAGTTATCGAATCACAACTAGAAATTGGCCCCAAAGACTGAAATGAAACAGAAAAGAGAACATTTACGAAATCCTATATATGATAATTTAATTTGACTTAAGAGACAATACAAATTCCCACCGAAAAACACAGGTCTTGAACTCAAATCCACGTAAACATATTTTTCCTTCTTATAATCATGACAAAAGTACATCATGTACAAATTAAATCAATGAAGGACACGATTTAAACATATACTATGGATATACATGAGACTACCATCTTTAAAATTAGTACAATCCTTGTAATTTCCGTTTTAATTAACTTTCTTGATGCAACTAAGATCGTGTATCTTCATTGTAACTGCTAGGTATGATTGAGCTCATTGTAGGCATCTGTTCATTATTTTCTGTATTTATTGCATCCAATTTTGTTATAAACATGTGTTCCAAAATCTTATATGATGCTTTTCAACCCTTTTTTGCATGTCGTCCAGACTACCTTGCACCACACATATAATAAGAGCAAATGTAGCACATTATTCCATGTATTTCTTTATTATTCTATTTCATCAAAAAATTAATTTTTTAATGTTCGTAATCGTTTAAATAAGTGACTGAGACATAACAAGAAGTTTCATCTTTATGATCATATTTTCTTTCATACTCTGTGTGTTTGTATTACTCTACGTGTTTGCTCATTTTAAGTTTTCCCGCCACCGTTTTATTTAATGCTGCCGTTGCAAACTTACATGGTAGGCCCTCATATGTATGTTTCTTTTTTTTAAAAAAACTGCATAAACTTGATCGTTCACCATCACTGTATGTGCTTGTTGACTTTTCATTGTCATTCAGAAACTACTCATAATCGTATAATATATGCCTATTAACGTATACAGGCGCTACAACACCATAACCCGACGAGGGCCTGATATGCATCTGATCAAGATTGCCTTGGTAAAGCTAAATGTCACATCTTAACGGTGCATGAAACCCGATCAATTGCAACATTGATATTCAACAAGCCTTCGGTAACGAATCTGACATCGGTGTAACAAAATATGATTCTTGGTCACATTCTAAATGTTATGGTTTAAAGAACGTATATTATCCAATTGCAACATGTTTCTGTAAAATACGTTAAAATCATTATCGAGAGAATAAGATGTGTTTGAACTTTGTAACGATAATGATAAATTGTCGTTTATATAAAATATTTACATGTTTAGGGGAGAAATATAACTACGAAAGAAAAACAATTGAACTATGGTACCAACGTTAGCCAACATAGTTTTTTTATGCATGCTACTAAATTTTGTTAGACCTGTCTTTAGAATATGTTGACAAAGCAGCCCAGTGCGGGTGTTAAAAGGTTGTTGAAAAGTATAATACGGTTAAGCTATAATTTTGGCTTCCTAAGTTAGCCATGTACGAATGTGAATTCCTGCGACGTACTGCATTATTTTGCCATGGCTAGGGCTGCTACGGTGTTTTGAACCGTATTATACGTGGTGGTGACTGTATCAGAAAACTTCACAGTAACCATTGTATAACAAGTCGTAGCACACGATCATATTATTGTCTAATTCAAAAGACATAGTTACTACAAAATATAAATTGTACTAACTTAAATTCAGTTATACAATTAGTAAAAGCTATTCATTTAGAGCTATGTTTAGTTTGTTTATGAATCTGTAGATCACGCAGGCGTTTAGTTCCTCCGAGCAAAGAGGAGCTTCTACAAGCTCAAACACGAAAGTAGATCGATACAAATAGAGAAAAGATTCCAAATAAAACCATCTTGTGGATGCAAAAGAAGCTTCCATAACAATTTATGTTTGTTAAGCATCGTAAGCATCCATGCAAATATTAATTTCGTTTGGAATCGTAGAGACACACCAAATCATAACCACCCACTTGAAGACGTGATTTAACCAGCTTAAAGCAACACGACGCACATTATGTTAGTTTCGGAGAGGTCTGCTTAAACATCGTAAGCGTCCATGCAAATAATAATTTCGTTTGGAATCGTAGAGACACATCATCACCACATCATAACCACCCACTTGAAGACGTGATTTAATCAGCTTACAGCAATACGAGGCATGTTATGTTATTTTGGAGCGGTATGTTTCACGGGCTGCTTGTAATCGAACGGGCATGAGAAACTGTTGGAATCGAGTTCTGGCATATTCTACTCTTGAGGCCATCTTTTTGGCTTCGTGTATTACTAATACCCACATATATGACTGTAACCTTATCCTGAACACTTTCTATACAGGACCATGTGATATCTTAAGACGATCTTCATTTTGTAAGATAGCTCAATAACATCACCTAGAAGTTTGTCTGTTGCGTTCATATAACTTGACTGGTGTTACATACAGGGGTTGAAAGTGGTTTGTTGCTCACATAATTGTCTTGGGTGATATAGTGTATATTCTGCTGTTGTAGGGAGGAGGTAGTCATTGCAAGAATACTTATTTAACCCACTCCTGCAAACTAAAAGGAGAAGACCCACCAGATTGGATAGCATGCAATGAAACATTCATTGTTAGGCACTTTATATTGGAGTATTTTGACCTTTATTATATGCTTAATTATTGTTACAATGTGCATGACATTAGGAAGTTATTTGATACAGTCAGCACTTCTTATATTATAGACTTCCGGAAGGAAGCAAATATTTATCATAAGTTATAGCTTTTATTTTATGTGCTATATATGCCGTCGCTAGATTGTAATTTGTTTTCATCTGTTGTCGTTATCATGCATTATTTGAACTCCCCGTTAATCGGGAAACTTTATATATTATCACCGTTACTATTTTATTGTTTCACCTTTAACTCTTTCGTTTCGTATAGCTGAAGATTTGAAACTTTTTACCACTTTTAAATAATGGAAGATATAACATTTTGTAGGGCGCTAAATAGCCTCATTGTGCTGGTGAGCCTTTAAAAAATCACTCGATCAATCAATCAATGATGCAGCCTTTCTTATCCGTACCAGATTTCGTATGCGGCATTAAAGATGCTCTCGTCGAGTGCGTTTCAACCTCCCTGGGCTGTAATCAAAGTAACGCATATAAATTATGATCTTGCTCCCCTAAAAGAGAGTACAAAATCATTAAATGCTGGGAACCCATTTGCTGCCGTAGAGATAGTTGTGGACAATGACCCCACAATCGCTGTTTGCTTACCAGGTTCCAAATTTTAAATAAGTTTGCTAAAACCTCATCCTGTACGTTTAAGGCCTGGTTGATGAGGTTCAAAATCTTCTTTGATTCAGCCTACATAAGTCTGACTAGGAAAGACACATCTTCGAACATATTCACGGGTTAAATAGTGGTTCCTTACCGTATCAACAAAAGCAAATAATTCGGGACAAGTTTTGCTTGTATGTTTGCTTCCGGAAACATTAACAACCGTGAGGACCTTGACGATATATCACAATCTTTGGGATTATCATCCAGTCCGCCCATATTAGGCTTTTGGCTTCCACAATTAGAAACGACTCTAAAACAATGTCACAGTGCAAAAGCTAGACATATACAAGGAAATACAAGTAATTCTTCATACAGATCCTGTGATCGACGATAAAGGTATACTGTTAGTACCGTTCGTATAGCAAGTGCATGACATCACTAAGCAGTTAAAACAAATAGCGCTTCCTTACGGTTAGCATATCCCAGTTTTCATTATAATTGAACGAGGATGAAAAGAATATATGCATTTAATACTGGCCCTCCTCCCCTTTACCATAAGCCTAATGTTGTGCCAACAGGTAGTTTCTGTCGTATCAGCTACCAGAACAACATTATATTATGCTGGCGAAAGGTTATGGTAAATAGCCATTTTTCTGATCACTCCTCTCAAGAAGAGCACAAAAAGTTATATTTGAATAGACACACTTTGACAAGTCGGCTCGAAAAGCAAACAGTTGTTGCACATGCTTATCAAAGATATGGTATTTTTGACACTTTGTGGACAATGAAATGTAAAAGTAATTTATGGATTGGATTATATTAAGCAAAATTATATTTTATTGGACATAATTGCCTTTTTGCTATTAAGTCACAGCGAATAAATCGATATGCGCGTCTGCAATTAAATTAATATTTTTGGTTGAAGAGAAATGTCAATAAATCGACTGATGATAAATCTGCTCATTATTCACTTTAGATCTGCAATGCTGATGCTTTTCTTCGCGTAGAGGCAGAACAACAACGAGCTCAGATAAAGGAGTACAAACGTTATATATATGAAATAGAGTTCTGAGCTATGTAAATATTTAAGAAAAGTGGCACACACACAAACACACAGATATATATATATATATATATATATATATATATATATATATATATATATATATATATATATATATATATATATATATATATACACTTATTCAGTAAGGTGCTGTCTCACCATGGCCTGCCCGCTTCCTGGATCAGTGGAACATGGACATCTATCTCGATAAGCAGGCCATAAACTTCGCACTAGGCAAAATTCAAAGGAGATAAAAGAAGACTCCAGCTCATCTTTTCGCAAAATGGGACTTAAAGACCATGTGTCATGGACTCACCGACGACTTTCAGCAAATAGATAACGCACGGAAGACTGGATGTCGACATTGCCTGCCTTCAGTAGACCCGACTGGTCAAAAGCGACACCATCAAGTAAGCCAACTACACCTTCTCTTGGTACGGATTGTCCTATGATGAGCCTAGACAGTACGGTGTCGCTGTAAAGAACACGCTCGTCACCTTCATTGAGTCTCCGTCATCAGGCACTGAGAGGATTTTTGCCCTCCGGCTGTAAACATCTTCAGACCCAGTCAGCATCTTGAGCTTTTACGCCCAATCCTCTGCTACACCCAAGAGGAGTAAGACAAGTTCTACGAGGCTCTGCATCAAGCAATAACCAGTATCTCCAACACTGTAGGCCACTACCTACTAGGAGACATCAATGTTTTAGTGTGAGCTGACAAATAGGCCTGGCCCATCTGTCTCGGTTCTCATGGATGGGGCAAGATCAACGAGAACGGTCAGCAACTGCATGAGATGTGCTGCTCATACAGCCTATTTGTGAACAACACTTACTAATATGCAAGGAAATTCATCAGGTGTCATATAGACACCCACGGTCCAGCCAATTGCACCAGGTAGACCTTGTTATCATGATGCGTGCGGAACTAGCTAGTGTCCTCCTCTACGACCGATACCACAGCGCCTACTGCGACACATAACAATCCCTGCTGGTCAGCAAGGTGGGAATAATACATAAGAAGTTGCACCGCGCTAAGAAGGGTCTCCCATGTATCAACATCTGCTGTGCAAGCCACACATAGAAGACACAATAGTTGACCAGCAAGCTACATTAAGCTTTCACCAAAGAGACGCCTGATGACACCATCGACTCGAAGTGGTCTAACCTACGATACGCTGTGAAGAATTCAGCCATTATTGCCTATGGAAAGAAGCAGTGCATAACTACCGCCTGGTACGAGGCCAAATGGGAGGCGATGGAGCCAGTTACTGAGAAGAGGAAAGCCCTACTGGCTTACAAGGCTGTCCCTAGAACAGGGATACAGCTGCAGGGTTGGTTGTGCAATATCTTGAGCTGTATGCAACCCAAAACATAGTCACATACGCCAACCTAACTGCCATCCAAGACCTGTCAGCCGTGTAGGAACTAGTCAGACCGCCCACACTGGAAGTGCTCAGAAAAGCCATTGACACTCTCGCTTCGTGGGAAGGCCTCAGGGATTGTGACATCCCACCTGAAGATTGGGAAACCAGCACTATTTCAGCCTGGCACTCCTGGGCCTCTGCTGGGAACATCCCCCAGGACATGCGAGACACCAACATCGTCACTTTGTACAACAAGAAAGGAGATTTATCGACTGCTAGAATTACCGAGGCATCCCCTTCCTCAGCATCGTCGGAAAGGCGCGTGTCACCATGGTGCACCTGCAGACATTGAGTCACGCGTCTACTCAGAATAACAGTGTGGCTTTCTAGTCGGCCCGACAACTGTAGACATAATAATCATCTAATTAACCAGCTGTAATGAAAGCGTCTTGAGCAGCAGATACCCATCTACATCGACTTCATAGATTTGACGAAGGCGTTTGACCTGGTCAGCCGGAGCTGACTCTTCAGGCTGTTGAAGAAGATAAAATACTTCCCTTCCATGACTGCTCGCTGTTGTCACTTTTTTTCCACGAGACCATGCACATCATAGAATGTTTCAACAAAGCAACTAAAGAGGCAATTCCAGTCAGCAGTGGAGTGAAACAGGGCTGCGACCTTGCGTCTACACTCTCTGACGCCCTTTTCTTCATGCTCCTTCGGTACACTTTCAAGGACTGCAGCGAAGGATTGTACATCCAAAGACAAAAGAGGTTCGAATCAGTGAACTGCTCTTCGTCGATGGTACAGCCTTGCTGTCACATAGGGAGATCGACTTCAGCAGCTGATGTGTCGCCTCTAGCATGCGTGCAAGGCGTTTAGACTGAACATCAGATTGAAACAGAATAGAACGTTATGTCGCAAGATACAGACTCCTCTCCCACCAACTGAATCGATGGGCACAAGTTCGAAAGTGTTCAGAACTACACATACTTGGGGCCACCATCTCTAGCGCGCTCTCCACTGATGCTGAATTTAATATCAGGACTGCCAAAGCATCAGTAGTTATGGCCAGACTGAACCAGAGTGTCTGGAACAAACCCAACCTCAATTAAAAGGTCAAACTGCGAGTCAACAAGGCTTACGTGCTCAGTACACCCATTTACAGCGGCGAAGCATGGACCAAGTACACGAGCCACGAAAAGAAACTCAACAGCTTCCACCTGGGACGTACACGGCGTATTTTGCCCATTCAGTGGCAGAACAAAGTAGCCAACACAGAGGCTCTCGAACGCGCCAGCATGAACAGTATGTTCTCCATTCTTAGTGTGAGGCGTCTCGTCCACGTAAGAGACTGAACCCAGGCAGCATTCACAAAGACTTGCTATACGTCGAGCTTGCAGAAGGCTCATGAATGACTGGATGGTCATGTCTGCGTTACAAAGATGTGTACAAGATGGACTTGCAACCGGCCAACGTCAACGTATGGGAAAGCAGTGCTGATGTTTGCTCCGTTTGGTGCCTTGCTGTCAGACAGGGCGCTTAGAAAGCCATGTAAGCAAAAAACACAAACTTCGCTACAAAGGTAGTCAGCAGGAAGAAAAACAACAACAGCCTCATCAAGCATCAACTTTCACCTGCAGCAAGTGCAATAGAGACTGTCACTCGAGGGTTGGACTATTCAGCCACCTGTGAAGGTACATCTTGGAGACCCAACCGGAAGCTACACCATAGTCTGCTGAAGACAGACGGATGCCAACAAGAATATATGCACAGAGCAACCTGAGCAAATTACATTGCATTTTATTCAACATGAAACCTATCAAATGAAATTTTTGTATGTTTTTTATGTGCTTGCAACAAGGAAATTTACATGGGAACGTAGTTAGCCGAATAATATATTCAGTATAAAATTGCTGTAATTTACACAAGTAATGTGCTATTTAATGTAATATGACACGTTTACAGCAAAAGCAAAATTGGCGAGAGGGATTTCTGTCACAAATATATTTGTTGATATTGTAATACTTACTATATATTGTCATTTGGGAAGACGCTACTTCTAATGTTGGCAAAACCGTGTTTGAGGTAATGGTTCTGTTGTTCGAAGCCGTGGCTGTGACTGAGGTGATATATAGCTGCAGATATGGAAATAATATTAACCATGAAATAGAATGATGATTACCAGAAACAGTGCAATTCTTAAAAGCAGAATTTAAAGTTGAATTTCAATTATATTAATTAAGCATATATAGAAATATTCATAATGCTAGATTCTAGTTGGTAAAGAAGCAAACTAAATTATATTACGTACTCGTATGCCGTTTGTCTTAAATGTATAAACAAGTAATATATTAGGTACACCTTGACTGCACTATTAATATATGTTTGATATCAGTAAAAAGACTTGTTTATCTATTGATTTCCCTTTTGCCAACATCAAGTAACAATGTATGACAATTATGCAATTCTACCACACCAGAAGAACATTTTAGACTGACAAATTATACAGAACAAGCCAAGTAAGCCACTATTATTTATATGCTTTTCAGGTCATTCAATTAGGCAGTCACTATTATAAAAATGAGAAATCCTGACCGATTAACTGGAAATCATTGATGAGGCCAGAATTTCATGCTCAAACTAAACTAAATGGACGGATTGGTAAATAGATTACACCTTGTTTGTTACGGATACTGTACGGGTGTCTGCTAGTTTATCGATAGTACTCTTCATATCATACAAATTATGCAATATGTACTAACTTTGTGGTCATCTTAAAACGGTTAAGCAATTTTTAGTTAGCAAATAAATGAAGAAATGGAGGGACACTCCATTTCCTTGCTTATTGGTTTAAAATCTATATTATTGGTTTAAAATTAGTTTGCCGCAATTAAATGTCAATTTATAATGGATATTTATATCTTGTGTGCCTCTAACTGACAAGGGGACCTTGTTCGTTATAACTCACCACGTGTTGCTTCGAGCAAGGCTTTTCGCTAGCTTCAGTTTAAGACACTATATTTAGCGTTTGTAACATCTGCATGTTATTTATAATGTCAACTATCGGTTCTCGTACTGTGTTGTTTATATAATAAATATCATAAGAATCTTATCGCCAACAAAATGTTGGAAAAATCAAACGTTTCACATATAAAATTACTTTTTACACGTGTTTTTTATGGTTTGACTATTAAAACATATAGGCAAAGTTAAAAATTAACAGATGTTGTTTTTGCTTATTCGATAGAAAACCTGAATATAATATTTTGAAGCAGGTTTTAGATTCATTTAAAGATAAAGATTTATAGATTAAATATGCACTTTTATATTGCACATATATGCAGTCACATGTAAGCAAGTCTTAAGTTACACATTGAACATAATTTTCTGGGTAGTAAGTGTTATTTCATAATTGCTAATGCATAAAATTTCACATAAACCATGCTTTTTTGACCAGGAATGTGATATTTTCAAATTTACATATTTCCGATGAGAAATCTGGCGTATTTGTGTCTCTTAGCTCACATAAAGCCAGAAAAAACGACAGATTAATAAGAAACATGTATTTATATAGAAGTTAGTAGTGTTTCGATATATACGATTATTCTGTCAATCACTTCACGAATCAGTCCCTAAATGTAGTCTCCCATCATGTTCTCGTTATACTGTCCATGGTATCAGTATTCTAAGTCAATATATTCTGGTAGAAGCTCCTGTCTTGCTCCTCCTGGTATGGTCCCATGTTCTCGTACAATTTATGAAGATGAGCATCAAGAATACAGACTTTGAGGGACATTCTGCAGCCTTCTGTGCCGTAGTTCCTAACTAGCAGCATCAGATAGTTTTCCGCCTTGTGATTGCCCAGGAAGCCCTGAACCACTATGACAACGCTGTTCCAAGCCGTTTTTTAGTGAGCTCCTTGGGGAATTGATTGAACTCCAGGATCTGGTTGGTTGGTTGGTTGATTTTTTACGACGCACCAGCACAAAGAGGCCATTTAGCGCCATACAAAAGGTTATATCTTTCATTATTTAAAAGTGATTAAAAGGTTCTGTATCTGCCAGCGATACGAAACCAAATAGCTAAAGGTAATACGATACAAATGGTAACGGTAATAAAAACAATAAAGTTACCGTGTCTACGGGGATTGCAAATAATGTATGACAACGAAAACATATGAAAGGTAATTAAAATCTAGCGACCGTACATATATAGCATATAAAATTGTTTAAGATGATAACATAAAAGTTATTACTTATGATATATGTTTCCTTCCTTAAGGAAGTGTATAAGATAAGAAATGCTAACTGTATCAAAGAGCTCCTTCATGTCTTGCACACTGTAATATTGATTACGCTTAGTTTGGAGGTCGAAACACTCCAATATAAAGTGGATTAAATAACTCCAGGATCTTCTTTCTCTGTTGTCCGTCGAAGAGACAGGCTTTTATCTTTGCCGCAGACAGCTTAGGGAAGAAGTCTTTGATCTTTGTGGTACTCAATGCCTGCCAATTCCTTATCTTGAACTCTGACAAATTGTTTAATAAGTCCCATTCAGCACCTTTTTGTGATCCATGAGTTGCTCTCAGTTGACGTTGTTCCTCGACACAGAGATCTCGGCCAGTCCCGATTGTAGTAGTGAGCCTTGGTGTACCTGCTGTTCCAAAGGCAAATATAGCAGTAAATCTTGGTAAACCCGCCTTGGAGATCCATCAAGAATGCTACCGTTTTCAATTACCCGATCACCTCCCAGCCTTACTCATCATTTTTCAGGGCGTCCAGGAGGGTGTTGATGCTGATGAAGTCCTCTCTGAGGTGCACGAGTGAGCTGGGAGAAGAGACGGGTACTTGTTCTTATTATGGTAGAGCGCAGCTTTGAGGCTCCAGGTTGAGCGGTCAATGAAGAGACGCCATTCATTCTGCCTACAGGCGATTCTAAAATGCCTCTAGTAGATTGGTCACATTGTAGGACACGCTGAGCCCATCTTCACTGGTGAAGAAGCTGGAAAAGCTTGCTGACGTTTCCTCTGATCTGCGACTTGCGCACTTACATCCAGCAAGTTTCATTGTTGAGCATAGACCTCAAAAGCTTGGAATTGGATTTGGTGAGACCAAGATCTCTGATCAGGTTGTTGAGGTCTTTTTGGTAAGGGTAGTGTGCATTTCTCTCCTGTTTATTAAGAAGACACATTACGATATCTTATTTATTTTCTGTATGAAATCAAATGTAAGTCCTTGTATTAGGTATGCCACTGTTTCTTCTTGCTGAAAAATATTAGGTGGAATGTTTCTAACATGTATGGAAAACACGCTATTTTTTGTATTTGCTTGAGTAACGAATTAACATTGTTTTAGCTACTTGTAATAAAGGATTGAAATCTATGCATTTACAAATGCGAAAAGTAATTGTGGTAAAATACATTTGCAGTAGTTAAATTTTCTAACAAATGAAACCACTGCATCAAAAAGATAACAATGTACATATGACATGATTAGAGGCCTGGTGAAAGCAAGTTTATTTTATATATTAAAACAGTAAATTTATTCCAGAAGATGAAGAACAAAAAAATGTGACATCATGCACATGTGTGTGTTATTTAACACCACCTCTTTCAGAGTGTGTTCTACTTACACATCTGTGCTGGACTTTTCTGTGATATTTGATATTTCGCTACCGCAAAATCCAGAACGATTTCATGATTCATGTGACGTATTTTATATACATATTTTCTGACTTACTTCCAACAAGTCAATCTTTGAACATTGTCGGTGTTCTTTGTAGCCCCTAGACTAATAATGCAAGCTAAACAGATGATAAAGCACACAGTGAAGAAGAAAAGGATTGCATTCATCTTATGTCAATAAGGAATCGGCAGATAAGTTTCTCCGTGAAACAGAGATTTGCTCCAAGTTATATAACAGAGTACGTTGTTTGAATGTCTTCGCAAATGGATAAGAAGTCCATATCACTTTGAAATATATAATGCTGAATTCCCCATTCGGAACGGCAATAATTATATTGTTTGTCACGTACATCATGCTACAAAGCATTTTATATTGTCAAACCAATACTGTCAACGCTTAAATATTGCAGAAGCGTGTAGCTGACATACTGAATATATATTGGGGATAGATCATCCCAAAACTCCAATGAAAATATACCTATCCGACTGTGCTTTGATAGGATACACATTTATATTCAGTCGCTGTTACTGTGTTAAAGTGATGTGTGACTGAATGACTCAACAAACTTATATAATTCTTGAAGTGTACGAGTAATGTTTGCAGCATATAATTCTTTGAGAAATGATTTTGACCTATCATATCAGCGAGGATATTTTTCTATTCAGAAACTTGTAACATGATTCAAATTTTAGATATCTATTGTTGGTAATCTTACACGACTTTGCTGACAGATCCGGGACCTAAGTGGTTAGAGCATCCTCCTTGAATGCATGAGGCCACGGGTTCTAACTCCGGCCGAGTATAACTAAATAATTAAAACACTGGTATTAACAGCTACATTACATGTGCAAACGCTACGCTAGCAATCCAGATCAAACACACATGCTAAATAAAACTACTACACAAAAGAAAATTTTGACGTTTTCCAGCAGCAAATCTAGTTGTGTTATCTTGAGTCGGCTGATGTATGTTGATAGTTAGAGATCGAACGAAAAATCCCAAAATTTCCATAACACCACTCTGTCAACGTATCATTGTAAATTTGGAAGATTTGCGTCCTTTGTTGATGGCCTCGGCTCTTATGGTAAGCCATTTCCATATCTTTGTTCCCATTAAATAGACATAGGGCCCAATTCAAAGCAGATTTTAAAATTCCTATTTTATGGAATCTAAACTTGCACATATGATAAAATAAACAAAACAACCACATCAAAGGAATTTGTGGAATGAGTCAGATTTTGGGAATATGCATTATTTAATTATATTTAGGTAAGACAATTTGAAGACTGCAGTCAGCTCAGTTTAGGCTGCTTGTAATGGTTTATCATTGGATAAATATCTAAACACAGATTCATTGCAATGTTACTAAAATCTGCAGCATTATTTAAACCTCAGGTAGTATTAATTTAATTGATCCGAATGAAAAAGATACACACAAATGCAGCTTCCAATAATATTTGTTAAGTATTAAACTGAAAACCGAAATTTCGGAAAAATTTCAAAATAACAAACTTTGCAAAGACAATTGAATAAACATTGACATATTTGTTACTGATTACTGAAACCGAGTTACTACAAACCAAGTCAAAATAGTATGTTGTAAGGGTTATCGTTAAACACACAAGAGGTATTGTAAACTCTAACTGAATAAATTTAGTTTGCATGTATTTGCAGTACACTTCTTTCATAATTTATATCTGTTACGGCTTGATAGACATGCACAATGTCTATTTTGTATCTATATAATTCAGACTTAATGCTCATTTTATGTCTCTCTTTTCACCTTATCATTTCACATTCGTTTAATTCAACTCTAATGTAAGCTGTGAATCCTCATTGCTATGCAATATGCTGATTGTCCGATAATAAAAGTAGTAAGGCTACCATACAGAGAGTTTTAAAATCACACTTAAATTTACAGCATGTTTTGTTAAATATGTTCAATATAAATTATTCGCTGATTCACATCATTTTCCTTTGCCATACTCTTAATAACTCCAAACATATATATTTAACTTTTTTAAATCGATAGTGCAATTGTCGGTTTGATGAGTTCGAGCAATTGGAGGTCATAATTAACTTTGTGTTTGAAATGAATTTTAAAACTGGCAAATACAATGCTTCAAAACATAAAGCAATCAAAACGCCGTCTCCAAAACGGCGACTGAAAGAGGGAATTGCTTTTGTGCCATAATTGAAAATTGCATGTTGTTCAGTATATGTACTTATTGTAAAATTGCATTGCTTTATATAGCTAAAGCGACTGTCATTTATTACGTAATTAAAACACAACTGCTGTTTAGCTTTTTCAAACTGCCTGTAATTGTTATGTTTACAAGAAAATAAACATAATGTTAGTCAATTTGCTAATATTTAGAGAAAAATATCAAGGTTATATAATAATCCGGTCATCTTGATCTACAAGAAAGGCAGAAATGTACTCTAGTATGTATTTCCAGGAGTAGCCGTTGCAATATTTCTCCCAAGGAACACAATCTCAAATATGCAAGTAAGAGATAAGAAAAGGAAGATAATTTGCATGACATTTTATTGTCAAGCATTTCTTTAACAGCAAAAGTTTAAAATATTTTGCAAAATAACTCATTTTAAAGAAATATATTACACAAAATGCAGTAAGTCATCTCATTCCGATTATTTGGATGTTCTGTGCACAAGGTGTCGTTGTCTTTATTTAAGCATTATATGATATATAAATGTAGGTATATGCCTTTGCATAGCAACATATAGATACTACGAGCACGAAATATATATTCAAGTCCTGTTGATATAATAAATGGCGAATCATATATTGTATTGCAAAGAAGTAATTGTGTTGATGACTTGTTTTTGAAGAACCTTTAAAACAACATAATCACTTCCATCAATAAAAGATTGAAACAAAGACTGCTTCTTTTTTTAAACGAATAACATAAAATAAAATTTATTCTGAAGAAATGAAATAATAAGAACCAGTATATCACCCACGAAGAGTTTACATTGATCACCTGCCATCATAACATTTACTAAGAGATAAAGGGAACAAAAGTTACCACACTGTGAGAAAAATACTGATATCGATTGTTTGAAATACAACTCAAACGTTAAAACTGCTCATACTAACAATAGTTCAGCCTGTAATAAATACAATATGTAAAATCTGTTCGGATTCAAATGAAAGACTAGACGGTTATGCTCGTAACCTGCTACTATTCTTATAAACATATTATATTCATCGAAATCGGATAAACTATAATCTTCATAATCTTCATCATTTATTTGTACCCGAGTGTTTGCATAATGACAATAGTTTTGTTGAAGGCTACTTTTTATATAATGCTTATGGAATTTACATGAATATAGAATGGCACCATAAACATATGAATAACATAATCAAAGTTGAATAGAAAACAGCTACACATTTTACGGTAAGCATTTCAACTGTAAAATTGTTGAACCATATATAAGGAGAATCATCTGAGGATTTTTTCTTGTTACGAGTCTATGCTCTTATAATAAGTAACCTAAAAGAGAATCTTTCTAAAATTTACAAATAATCCAAACATTACAGACGCCAGTCCAAATAATATAAAGTCCTGGATAAAATTCAGTAGATGTCTAGAAGAAATCCCAAAACTGAAGACAAGGGATGTTTTTGATGTGTCAAAAGTCTTTTGTTGAATCACAACAATTTAATTCCAAGTTTAAATTCAGTATAAATTTCATTGAAAACTGTTAAATATTGTATCAGAGCAATTATGTAATTAAACACACATTAATTGCTTGAAGGTAATTATTTAAAGTATATTTCCAGTCCAAACATGAAATAATGGAAACAGCATATAGTGCAAAATTATAGTGCAAAATCTTAAAGCAAGACTGACAAAACTCTTTCATTTGCAAGATTATCTTGTTCTCTCCTTGACCTCAGGTCACAATTAGCAGTTTCTAAAAACAAATTTATTGCCTAATATAAAATAAAATTATAGAATGATCCTGATGTTTACAAAATAAAGAACATGATATGGATTATGTAAAATACATAATGGAAATTCAAAAATCTATATCTAGAATAAAATAAACATGTTTACGTCTATTAATAATAATTCTAATTTTAAACAAATACAGTTAAAAGATAATGTAGCTGCATTAGTTGTTTACACTGAATAAAAAACAAGAATCAATTCGGTTTGAGTAGAAATGAACTCAGTTTTACTCAATGGGTCTAGTACAACATGTGTTAAACTAACGAACAATGTAAATTAAATATAGATAACATTAACATACATAAAGTATATCATATATAGTATTAATGAAGAGGGATCTTCGAAATAGAGTTGCAAGATGCGGACCTAAATTAAGCACTTAACTGTAATCTATACCTCAGTAATAGCGTATTTACCAATCTGTCAGATACTGTAAACAACTACCGTACGCTGCTAAATATATTGAGGATAGAAGTTGATACTATATATATATATATATATATATATATATATATATATATATATATATATAGATATAGATATATACATATATATATATATATATATATATATATATATATATATATATATATATATATATATATATATATATATATATATATATATATATATATATATATATATATATATGATCGTATACTACCATGTTTATCAACGTTTACGGTCGTTACGTTGCTTGACGACTCGATGCTAATATGGCTCAGAGCCTATTTGCAACCGAAAGCGGATATGTCAATATTTACCAGCAAGGATGTTATTTGTGTTGATTCAGGTGAGCTTGTATATTTTAGAATAAATTTGGGAAGCTGCAAACGTCAAGATATTATTGCTAAACTGAAAGGTGTTGTCGTAAAACAAGGATGAGGTCACTGAAAGTAGGTGAATCACAAACTTTTATGTACTGGAAATAATGCAACAAGACAATGTATTATTAATCAAATCGCTAGTTTAACCATAATCATCCAAAGCAGCATCTTCATGGTACAGAATTACGTGAATATTTATCCAAAATTAGGGAAAACCAGAGGATCGGCTGACTTAGCTTAGCAAAAGGGTCTTGCTTTTATTTCAGGTGTAAACATTTTTTATGCACATAAACCTCAGATCTTAAGTCGCACTAATCTGAATCATACATGTTTATCATAACTGAAATAAATGATAAGTGGGGTCAAATGAAATATTGATAAATGGGAAGCGGTATCTTGATCACAATTTTGTACTAATATCACAAATTACCAGGCCTGACAATGCTATTTTAAATTTTTACAGTTCCATTATCTGTCATTAATCACAGGGCATGAAATTCTATTCGATTCACTCAACTTTTATCCAGACCGTTGGTTAAGCGTCTTGGTATCCGTGTTTAAAATTAGATATGATAATTATAATGTAAACAATGGATTCAAACCGCGGTGGAGCTTGTGCGGAATTAACCGATGATACGTTATATCAGCTCGCGGCAGATGTTACATCGAAACACAAATTTGCTCCACTTCAAAGTCAAATTGCTAAAGCTCCGTTACAATTCCAAATTTCACACAAACACACACACAGAGACGCACCCACAAACACACAAACACACTCAAACAAACTCAAACTGGTGTTACCAATCCCTATTATCAAGTTTCACATAAGTTTGTTAAAGGTCAGTTTGAAATTGCCATAAATTTGGAATCACCCAGATGTGTGACAAAACAAACACTATGTCAGTATAGAATTCCTCGATGTCAGTATAGAATTCCTCGAACTTGCGCGAGAAACGCCCAAGTGTTGATTGCAGTACTAGATGAAAAAGTACTCCGGATTTGTTTCTAGAACCTACGGTTAGTCAGCAAAGACTCACTGTTTCGAGTGCCAGCTATAAGGCAGAACTCTTCATGCGATGTCAAAACTTTAGAGTAATCGTCATGTTTTTGTATCAGAGTTGTGCCAAACCTCCAGAATACACCTTTTTATAAGTGTATGACAACTGTACCAGAAGAGTCATAGGCAAGAAGTGCGCGTGATTAATGCGCATCGTATGGCGATCAGAGCGGACATGGTCGGCTACTTGGGCAATTAAAATACGTGGATGTATTAAGGAAAGAATAAACAAGTCACACCTTTAGTCGTACCATCGAAAAAAATAACCGAATCAGGCTAAGAATAGTGAAAATGCGTAATTAAATTGTACTATACAGCAATCAATTATGAAATAATCCATGGGGCGGAGTTGGAGGCAGTGATGCCAGAAATGGATAATCACAGACAACTCCAAAAACAAATAAAAAACCAGATTGTTGCAGATTTACAAAGTTTATAAAATACAGTAAAACGCAATCTTCGCGCAGCGTGTGTATATCGATCGCTATCGTTAATTAAGTTTTACCTGTCTGAGTAGTAGCAGCAATATCATCACTTACTCTCTGCTTTGATTGTTTGTTCTTTTCCACAATTGTTACAAACTAGCACAGAGCAATACCGAAAGGGCTGTTTGACATTATTCAATATCATAAGATGACACTGAGAGCCGCATTTTGACTCCATTTTGTGTTGAAGCCTATACCAACCTGTCGGCAAAAAATGTAATTAAAACATGTTGCAATGTTTTTGTTTTTCAAAAGGGCAAATGTTTGTAAAATCATTTTTATATAAGGTAAGTTCCTTTCGTATATTATATCCCAGAACAACCAGGACCAGCTAGTCTAACTTGTTCAAAACTATACGATGCGGTCTATTTCTGTACAAATATAATAAAAAAGCTATCCGTGTTACAAGTTTACTAACTCATGATGCTTTATTCGAAAATCCAATAATCAATGATGTGTTCTCCATAATAGAAATATTATTGTCATAACTTTCCGAGATAGCTAGGTCTCATCATATACGTAAAAAGAACAAGATTATATTGATGCTTTGTTTATAAGATTTTTTTCCACACATTTGAAGGCAAAGTTTCAAATCGGATCAAAGAAATTAAAACAAATGTTCTATGCTAAGATCGTTTAATTCCCTTCAGGGATTGATAAACCCAGAAGTCTCAAGAACCTGAATCATCTGTTGTACCTAATTATATGCTGAAGCATAAAATTGTTGGATGAAATCATAATGCGGTTAATTTGAACTTCATCGATGTTTTAATATTTTTTCTGACGCTTTTCTGATGCTATCGACGTTGTTAAGGTGTGATTGGCATATAGAGTGTCTTCACTAGTTTATTATATTAGACATATATTGCTCAATTGAGAATCAATGACTATTTACAAGAAATTTTAGTAAATATGAATGCTGACTTATGCAATCATTTTACATTCATTAGCCACACATTTAGAAACATATAACTGACACAATTACAAATGATCTACACAGCCCAGTCTCAGATACAATTAATCTAGCTGATATATTAAACAGACCAGCTGCAAAAATTACATCTTAATTTATGAGTATTTCAAAGTTTCGTCAGGTTAACATAAAGTTTGCAAATTATCCCACACCACCGTTTCTGATGCGATACGCTTTTATAGCTCCAACAAGTAGCTGATAAAATCCACGAGTTATGTAAAAATGTGACAATTAACATTCTCCGATGGTATGTTAGAAGTTAATGGAGGGTAAAACGGTGCTTTTTGGAAGCAGATTTTAAAATAATGCCATTGCATAATCATTGTACTGAAGTCAAGAACAAAACCCTTGCGCTTGCATGTTTCGAATAAAATGGTTAGATTCATAGGTGCTTTCAGCCTATATCTGAAACCAATTGACAACTTTCGAGCGATACTGTATTTGTTATGATTTTGAAATATGCTCTTAAATTGTATACAATTTTTGTCCAAGTACATAGATGAAAAGAATTTGTTTCACAAAACCGGTACTAATATGTGGCTACCCAATGTGACGTTACTGATTCATTTGGCTTTTAGAGCTGCCCCACATAGTTTCCATTAATAATAAGTTTGTGTTGGCTTCGGTCTATAGATACAAGTGTTAACTATGGGGCCATGTAGCGCCCATGATAGGAATAGTTTTTCAAACGTTTACAGTGATGCTAACAGGTTGCTTTGTGCATATATTCTTGTTGCGATTTTAAAAGTTCCTGTCTGATATTATACACATATTACACATGGATTAGAAGAAATTTTAAATAATGGAAGAAACCTAAAATTTTCAAACAAACAACTGTCTAATAAACTGTGATTTACGAAGCTATATGGCAATCAAATAAATCCGAGTCTACTAAAAGAGATATGTCATGTATAGTCTGCGCATGAACACGTTTTGAATGTTATGGGTGGTTAAGGTGAATCCAGAAGGAGTATACCTCTCATCAGTAATTGAACAATATACCGTATGACTTACCAAGAAAGCGAGGACGGAGACACATATATTTTCCATTCTTCTGTTCGTATCAGAACAAGATAGATTACCAACATATGATCCCCAGAGACTGTTCCAATGTACGTCCAATGGTACCTTAATTGATCAGTTTTCTCTCATCAGAATACGTCACAACAAATATCTGAAATAAACGAAAGTGATATTTGATTAGAATCTGGAACAATTTTGTTTTATTTTGGGGCATGTAATAGCCATAATTTATTCTGAATTGGACGTTCAGTTCTATGTTGTCTGTGGAAAACCCCTCAAATCGTTGTAGATTAATATTTTCTTGCTTAAGGGAACATTTATTAATGTATATTGCTATGCATGTTGTCTCTTAAAAGTAATTTGAAATCGTTGTAGATAAATATTGGCCTGCTTATGGAGCCATTTATTAATGTATAGTGCTATGCATATTTAATTTATATTGCATGTTTAAATTCTATCCGTGGATGTAATGTGTAAGAGAGATGATTATATAGTTAAGTTTTCTGCATGAATGTAGGTTGTAAACAACATGTTTACTTAGTTTAAGTTCAGTCTTGTTTACAGTTAGACCAGGTCTTTCCGTTGCACATCTTCACATTATATTACGTTACGGGTCATGCGAACATGCATATAAATATAAGTATTATTTAAGAAACACATAATTCATTTACGTTTCAGATGAAACACTGGGAATCCAATTGTGTTGTTGAAGTCGAATATAATATGAAACGGATTAGCTATTTTAAATATTCATTGGAATTAATGTGCATAGTCACGTGCCAGATTTAAAACATTATTATGGTTATAGGCGAAGCCATTCAAAGTCATTCTAAAATAGATCATTTTGTTACATAATGATATTCAAAACTATTGGATTTGGTTCAGAATATTCTATAGTTTTGGACTTGTGATATGATTATTATCGATTTAATTCAAAATGCTGTATCTCTTTAATGTTCTTATTGCATTGTATAGAATACATTGTATGTTGATTTTAGTTAAATTTCTTTATTTCATTTTCCTATGTTAAATAAGTCAAAACATAGTCATATAACTCTATGTCTGCCCCTTTATTGATTATGTAGTCATCGCTGTTATGTTTTCAAGCTTTGCATCATAGTAAAGTTAAAAGTAACCAAACAACTAACCAGGTTTTGTTAAAATCGACCGGTGTCCAGAAAAGACTATCAAGGTCACCGAGAATTCTATTTCTAAATGCATACTGATATATACGTCAGTTTTGCGCAAGAACGTTTATAAGTACAATGCATTTAGAAATAGAATTCTCGGTGATCTTGATAGAAATCTAGGTGACCTTGATACATTTTTCTGGACACCGGTCGATTGAACAAAACCTTTTCCAGACAAGATTACAGCTGATATAAATGCATATTTATGTAACATGTCCTCTAAACAATAAATACAAAAAAAGAATGACAAAAGGATCGAGGCAACACGTCTGCAAAAAATTGAATTACTTCAGTTATTCTGAACATTCATGACACATTTTGTTATATATATATATATATATATATATATATATATATATATATATATATATATATATATATATATATATATATATATATATATATATATATGTATATATATATATATATATATATATATATATATATATATACTCATATTGTTATATATATATATATATATATATATATATATATATATATATATATATATATATATATATATATATATATAACAATATGAGTTACGAACCTTGATGTACCTACCACCTCAAGGAATCAAATAATGATAATTTACAGCTGACAAGTTGCCGATTTGACAATATCTGTCATTTATAAATGATGTATGTGATATCAATCAGCAGCGGTTTATAACATATTAATTGTTTTCAAAACAAGACCACTCTCTTTATTAATAGTTTCTTTCCCTGTATACCTTTCTCCATAGTACTCTTCCATTTGCCCTTATGTTTTCACACTCATATACCATATAATTAATTTATTAAGACTTGACCCTATATCGTGTAGATTCAGAGATGGTGTGAATAACTCTATTCAATGCAAAAATAATTGTTTGACAGCAAATTCAAGTGCATTTCTATTTGCACTTAGCTCTGTTAAGCAAATATGTTGTCTACAATATTTTGAACTCTGTTAATCTTTTCTAAGTGTTTGCCATTAGTTAACTACTTAGGCTTTGATGTGACTCTAATATGCCTTTGCTTTGGCGAGACGAACATATTTAGTTCGTTAGGTTATTAGTTATTAGTTCGTTGTTGGAAATTACCTGCATAATGGTAGCAACAATGGCACTCTCCAAGCATTTTAGCTATTTTGGTAGGGCATAATTTGTTAACCGAAGGTCTTATAATTTCAGGCATAAATCAGACTTAGTGTCCAAATCATCGGGTCCCTCTGAGTTTATATTGGGCCCACCCCATATTTTGAGTCGCCTATTTAGTTGTCAAAAAAGTGTTGTCTAATTTGAAAGAGTGCCGAAATAGTGGCATTTTCAATTTGGTGGTCTTTAACAAAACTAGAAAAAAATTTAATATATAGCACCTTTATTGGTCTCTAGTTGTACGTCGCTCCATCTTCTGAAGATCTTCTGGTCAATTGCATCCAAGAACACAACTCAGTAGTAGGAAATGGGGAAAAAGCAATATTTATATTCTCTTTATTTCACGGTTACAATAGGATTATTGCTCACTCGTCCTGCATAGATATTATTCACCTGACCATTGTGGAAACTGACTTGTGAATTAATCAGGTATGAAATATATGGAGCAGTCCCATGTGAGTATGTGAGATTAAGCTTAAGTAGGTGATTGCTGACTTATGTACAATGCATTTCACTCAAAAGAACTGAGACACTCGCGTTGCATATTAATCTATTTAGTAAAGGGTTGATAGGCCACTGATTCTATTTGTACAGATTTAGTATTGTATGCAATTGGAACTCATTACCAGCACTATCACAGCAAGATAATTACTGTCAGAGACATCTATAGTAGAGGTTAATGCCAAATTCAGAAGTCCAAATTGTTGGAAATCATATGTATTGGGTGTATTCCTAACTCTTTGATGCATAAAGCAAATGAGGACCTGCACACATTATTTTATCATAAGATTAGAGACTGCCCGTTTAATACTTCGGAAGGATCTGGTTATGTCCAAATAACTATATAAATGTTATGGCCTTGTGATTGTTAGTTCCGATAAATTAATATTTTCAAGCCACTTGTTATGATTTTAATTTATTGGAGCACTGCAATTGTCAATTATTTTTCACAAATAATAACTTCTTCGCCACAAACAACCTTTTAAAGTGGTTAAATATCACTTAAAATTAATAACTGGCTAATACAGACAAGGAAAATCTTAAATTAAATCATGTAACCTTATGTAATTATCAGTGTGTCATAGTAGTTGAGAAAACAGGCAATTTCAAATTGTTGTTTACTTTCTTTATGTGCTATGCATATGAACAAGATGAGGGATTTTGACAACAAAATATTATATACAAGATATAGTGACTTGTAAAAGTGCTTTAGTCAGTAGAATCATACGAATGGATAAAACTAAAAGACGAGTAGGTTAGAAGTAGTACAGCATTCATATAAATCTAAATATGACTGTAATATAAATGAGTAGAAATCACTTAGTAAATTAAAGGAAATTCGATGTACAAACATACAATATTAATACTTCAGAGACGATTTGAGGTTATTTCTAATAAATTATATTACGAATTAATTTATTTCACTATTCAAATTTATATCGCTTTTCAACATCGAATTCTACGGTTTTTGAATTTAAAGATTTGTTTGAGAATATAAATCTACTGTTTCCCACGTTTCCAGTAGAAGAGTAAGTGCATTTCAGAGACTTGCTCCACTGATCACATAGACAGAGAAGCAAATTGTGAACCTCTGAGATTTGCAGAGTAAGCCTTTTTCTTGAGACATTAGCAGACCAAACAGAGAGTAAAAACGTCTGAGTAAAATCTGAGTAAAAACGTCGTAATTATGATTATACATGAATTGACCTAAACCTAGTATTGCATCATGGCTAAAACTTCAAGTACATCATTACCTATATACGTATTAAGGTATGGGGACTGTTTAGATATAGGGACACTTTAACTATGCACTGGAAAAATTCCACATGGTGCTACGGAAGCTACTACACGTGAATGTGGTAAATATATGTGTGCGAATGTTGTAACAAACGTTTAGAACTTAGTTATTATCTGGTTGCAAAAGTGTCAATAAATGCATTTACCATTCGTTCCGCTAGGCGTTTATTTAGTATTCTTTGGACTGAGCTAAGAAAGAAGACATTATAAACATTAGGAGAATATCAAGATAAGCTCTCACCGGGCATGAAATGAATTTACACATACAATTATTGATTGTTCAACCATCGTACGGAGGGCATAAGAAGATAAAAAAAACTTACTAATAAAGTTAAAATGTTCAGCCATTCGTTGAATGGAAAAATATGTAAAATTGTGTGCGAAGGGAAGGCAAACAAATGTTTATATACATTTGAACTAATTAAAGAACGGATACTTGAATGCTATATTTTTCAAAAAACATGTCTTCGATATATGGCAAAACCATTATGTATTCTTTCATAGAGTGGAATATTATATTGACCTTAGGAAAGAAGGTAAAACAAAACAATATAGTTACAAACTATACAGTGTATTAACAATTTTAGAGATTGGGATTTACTATGTTGTATAATCTTGTTGTATAAGAATTTTTGATTAGTGAGGATGCATTAAACAAATGAAATGGAGATAAATAACCGTGTGACATTTACGTACATTATCCGAATGCTTAAATATAAAAGTATAATTTATATAATATACTTTTCAATAGTATTCAGTTCGAAAACAAAGAATTATCGAAGCAAATTTAAGAAGCATAAACATATGATAAAAGGATTCATTTAAGTTAGGAACATTGAAGTTTTAGTCAGAAGTTTTAAACTTATTTTGCTTTATCAGAAATAAAGAGCTTTAAGCCTTAAGTCGTGAAATGGTCCCTTGTACTTACAACATTGGTTCGTTTATATACTTTTATTTATATAGGTACAATAGCACGTGGTGTAAAATGCGATAGTGGATTACTGTTCCCTCTTTTAGACCATGTAACAGAAAGAAGCAAAACCAAGAAGTACAGCTAAATCAAAAAATAATTTATTTTCCCAAGTTTAAAGTGCATAAATGAAAATTTAATATACATATGTATTATTGAAAATTAAATTCCAAATAATATTAAATATCCTATCAAAGTCCAAACGTATAGAATGGTTTAAAAGGATTGTAATTGTACTGAATGTCTTAATGTTACAAGACCGCCAAGAAATTGCCTCTGGAAATCCTGTTCATGCACATATTATGGTCAACAAGTACTGTTTACATGGTTTGCACTCATGTAAGAGCCGGACACAATCTACCATTATTCTGCTAAATGTTTCTTCAAATGCAGAAATAGGTTACAGATGAGTCATAGGTATATTCTGATTTGGTTTTTCTACCATTTGACAAGAATGTCAAGACCTGCAGCACTTATAAACATCACGTTTAAGTTTGTCCAATAAAAGTGATTCAGGATCTTGTTATCGTCTTAAATTCTTGAGATGATAAGCCAAAGGAAGTTTATGGGTCACACTAAGAATTTCCTGTCTGTACGATTTTGGAACTACGATTTTATAGTTATCTGACACTATTCACCAGCAGGTATATCATATGGTTACCGTTGTCTCAAAAGATTCTAATTTTTAATGAAATTACAGACAGATACTTTTGTGGGTTCAGTTTCACTAATGGCCCTTTAAAAGCTAGACCAATATAGATGTCAGCTAAAGAAATACTTTTCTTATCAACATGATTCTCAAGAGCTGTCTTTGCCATAGCTCTGTTAACTGCACAAGCTTGGTGAAATTCTTTTTCAATAGGATAGACTTTCTGATCCAAAGAAAGCCTGTCAGTTACAAGTGGATTAACCACGATCTTATCTCCAGCTAGGTCCTTACCTAGCAATAAATAAACGCAGTCAATTAGTAAAGTAGACACTTTCAGGCTGTTCCTAAGCCTAAGTATGAAGACAAATTTACTCAATGGAGAAGAATATTACCAACGCTGCACTCTACTCCCTAAATAAGAACACTCTCATTACAAGAACACTTCATAGAAAAAGGCAAAGTACCTGATAATAAATATTATGATAAGCTCCTATGCACATTAAAATGTTAATAGTGATAGGACCGGCCGAATCACTCATGCTTGATATCGATCCCTTCGACATGAATGTTTCGATAATAAAATCAGATTGGAGTTTATTAGACCCAACAAATGTATTTCTTTCAATACATGACCTTGATCTTCACATCATAAACATAAGAGCATTCGAAATAGATCTGTCGTGATTCTGATGCTTATTTTTCAATATGTGACAATCATAAATAACGTGTCCTATATTCTTGCAAAATGAAGACATAATTGTTTCTGATCAATCTTATCAGATACTCGATCTCCAAAAGTTGTGGTAGATTGAATTTTGCAAAGGCTCGTATTAGGCTGAAAAAGAAGACTTACTTAGAAAAGAAACTTGAAGAGCTAAGGAATACTCGTTTGCAACACGAGCAGCAGTTTCTAAGGTTTGAACCTTATGCTCATCACGATGAGCTTTAACGTCACCATGGACGCAGTTCTGTAGGTCTTAAATTAATACTATTTGTCTCAGATTTGTCTCAGATTTTTGTATTCTTGATCGACGTTCTTGGCTAGGCACCACCTATTAAATAACTGCTTTTTATCTCGAAAATTCGACATGAGTTTGTCCTATTTATTTTTATAGTCCAGAAATTTGGACGATAGTTCTTTGTAACTAACATATAAACCTCTAAAATTCATTTCCAAACCAGATGATAGAACGTTCTCTTTCTCTCCTCCTTATCTAAATGCACTTTCTCCTCTTTTCTCTTTTTGCATTTTTCTCTCTTTTCTTTTTTTATCTAAATGTATTTACGTCTTCTCTTTCTCCACTTTCATTCTTCTATATCATTATAAATATGAAGATTTGTTAATTCTATTTCCATCTTTAATTTTGATTTTAATTTCTTTATTTTATGCTAGAGTTTGATACAAACTTACTAATCAAATCCAAAGCACCTTTTTCCAAAACATTCTTTTCCGCCACCTACTAGGGGCTTTTTTGGGTCTCTTGGCCAGAACTCGCCATATATCCTACTACTGTAAGCAATAAATAATGCTAATGAAAATACTTTTCAGTTCAGTACAAAAGAATGCACTTTTAAAAATATCGAATCCATTGAAAAAAATCATAAAATGTAATGAATCAAAAATAAAATATTTGAATTTCAAAACTAATACATAAGCAATTTAATTACATATTGTAATGACCCTATAATGAATTACATGTGTTAAGATTTGAATTCATCTATTTTATATATATTTTAAATTAATTTAATTTTATGTTATTGGATATAATTATTAATATGATAATGATTATGTTTGCATGGGTCTGGTATTATGTCAAAAGTATCGCGCTTACTTAGAACGTAAATGTGACTCGTGTAAGCACAATCTGCTCATGAAGGCTTTGTCGATACATGTAAACATTCTGGAAAAGCTATGTAAATGATTGGTTCTGACCATTTCATTACTTTTTCACGCTATTGTAATACCCAGGTGTTATTTCGTATTATTTTGTTTCAAATAATCAGCTACCTTTAATAAATATTCAGTCGTGGTCATAAGTTGAGAATCACATCTTTATATTTTATAGAGTTTCTAATACATAAAAGGTATTTCTGTTGGAAAGAGTTGTTCGTTCGTATGAAGAACAACATGTGTATTGATAGGGGTGGTAGCTGTACTTCTACTTCTAAATAAGTACTTTCCCTGCAGAACAACACTACTGGCTTTGGACAAAGAAATTTGCTGAAATTATCTCTAAATTGAAACAAAACAATGCAGATTGTCATTCACAGAGAAAATTCTAGATATTTTATGTTAACATTCGTCTGACGTCATAATCTGCCATCTTCGACCGGAACGAAACCGCTCCAACTTTATATTGAAAAACTCGCCTCCGTGATCGGGACAGATTCTGTTCTGTTTTCTTTCAATACTCGTTATTATTTGTTTCAGCGCATCTGTGATTGACGTTCCAGTTTTTCCGAAACGGGTACACTAAAAGCGTATTTGATATAAGCGTCTACAACGATAAACAAGTATTTCTTAGATGCGCCATTAGCGCCAACTATAATCTGAGTAAGATTGGACACGTCCACTAAATCTATCACCTATATATCATCAACAGCACACGCAAAAAACTTATGTCACGAAAACTTTCTTAGGTTTGTGTAGTTCGGCTGCGAGATCATCATATAATTTTTTCCCAAATCCAAGTTTATATTTTGCTCCAATGAAACCCTGCACCAGCTTTCTATCAAAACGTTCTAGCAGCCTGTGAAGCAGGTCGTTTGTCGGATCCATATCACGAAGCTCGTCGAACATTACTTAATCACAGCATTGCTTATCCTGCTCGTTGTTCCTGTAGCAGATATCGTGACGCATTGCTATTGCCTCCACTTGATTATAAGTCTCTTTCCCTGGCATCGGATGACCGTTCTCGTTGAGTTGTCGATCCAGCGGATTGTAAGGCCCATTGTATTTATTACTTGTTAATGTTCAACCGCCTTTGGTTTCGGTAATTTGCCGATCCATTTGTGAATGTCGATTCCGCTGTCAATAACCTAGCGGTGATTGCACGATTTGCAGTAAGTGACGATTTTATTCCGCTCGATGCAAAGGTGTTTGTAGCAATCGCAGTTGCACTTCATTTTATTTTTATTCTGTCGACAAGAATTATCGCCAAACGCAACATAATCACAAATTATTTTAAATATTTTATTGTCAGAGAAAATCTGCAAATATTGTGCTTTTCGTGACAGTTTTGGCTGTTTTAGTTGATTTATCGGCTGTTTAAGTATATTTTTCATGAGAAAGTGGCGAAAACATCAGACGTATTACACGTGTCTCGATGGCAAAAATCCCTGGGTACTTAACGGAATTAACATGGAGAAAAATATTTGTTGGTCATATTTACGAAAAACCGGTTTAAACCTGATAAAATCTAGAAATCTTCCGTAATGTTTTTTTTTTCCCGTTTAACATGGGGTTTGTCACCCTCGATAAACAAGAAATTGGACCAGTGTTGTTTGTCCTCTTCACTAAAAGGTAGGTGAAATTATTGTCAGCCGCGATTTTATGTCGGAAATTAAAAATGGGTGGGTGTTCATTAATCTTCTACTAAAATAAACTTGTCAACCCCAGATCCTGCTTGTTTTTGTTTAGGAATGTGCTTTTAATTACATCAAAAAAAGCGCAAATACTTTTGAGGATCGTTCTATTATTTTTTATTTTTCCATCCTCTATTCCCTATTTTAAGTTTTAGTTCTGCACTTAATGCAGTAAGTTGACATTATTATACATAATTTTATATAAAAGTAGCTACCATCTCATCGTTTGCGAGAGAAGGTTGCTTATCAAATTGTAAAACAAACTTTGAAGAACTTGGATCCTTTGATATCTGTCGGACAACCATGATGTAATAATAAACTTAAGAAGATATTCCGATCAGCTGCAGTTGATTAGACCAATTTATCTGATCAATTGTTTTTAAAAAATAGTTTTGATGAAATTGTTCAGAGGAAGTCCGAACGAATCAGAATAATTTTCGTTGACAGTAACTCAATGGGTGCTGGGGCCGTCGTTAAAGTGTTCTATATTTACAACACAGGAACCACCTGCTGAAACGTCATCGAGTTCATCATTGGAAATACTTCGCGAAATCCTGCAACATCTTTCAATTTTTCGATGATATCAAAATTGCTTAACGGCTTATGGTCCATTCTGGGGTCATTCCACTTCCGATTTATATTAGGCCTGAAAAAATTCTTCTCACTAATCCTGCTAACATAAGAGTTTTCGGTGGAAATCCTTCTCGTTTTGTTCGCTTGCGCTTTGTTGTTCTCTTTTTTGCTCCGATTGCATTATTTTATTATGTTACATAAAACTAGCGATATATTTGTTAGATTCCACACCCAACTACCGCATTTTGGGTTGTGCCAGATACTATCGCTGACGCTGAATCTATTCCTAATGTGCCAAGTCTAGGTCAAAGTTTGCTAATTATAACGGAGACCGCTGTGCCGCAAAATCCACCATTCTTTGACTTGGGAAACAGATAGTTTAAGAACAAACGGTTTTCCTTCGATCGTTTTGTGGTGGAGTTTATCGATCTGTCGTTAGCATGACTTGCAACGCGGGTTTATTCAAAGTCTCAGTCAACGACTTAGTCGTTGGAGAAATCATTAAAGAAGAAGAGCTGCGTTTAGTAATAGCCGTCGACAAGTTTTCAACCTGGCCTGGTTTGAGGTATATTTCTCCAGTGGTGTACATGGTTTTCATGACGTTATATCTCATTCTTGAATTAAACGTAAACGGTCATTATTACCTTTCATGACGTTATATCTCATTGTTAAATTAAACTTAAACGGTCATTCTTACTTTCGTCGCGTCGATCGTCAAGAATTTATCATTGACAACCAACGCGTTTATTTACAATGTTCGGAAGGTAGAACCCCAAGTGTCCAAGTGACCTCGATAGCAGCAGTCGATTCGATTGCTCGATGGAAATGCTTGATACGTCAAAGTAAAAGATAGGGTAAAGGGAACGAATATCTGCTACCGGTATTTGAGATTCTCTGTAGCAGCAGGGAGGGTGAACCCTACAAATTTTTGCGACAAAATCGATTAAAGCCTCAGAATGC
>JAEAOA010000039.1:107500-220768 GCA_016746295.1 Potamilus streckersoni | reverse complement strand
AAAGATGTGATGTCTTTGGAGGACTACTGTCAACACTCGCCCAGGCAATAACTTCCCAACAGCCAGATATTATAATCAAGATCTACGAACTAATATGCAAGGGGAGTACAATAACATCCCTGAATGCAGGTCCACCCTATATAGGTAGTATATAACATCAATAACACCGACAATATACATGCATATTTATATACATACATATATATATATATATATATATATATATATATATATATATATATATATATATATATATATATATATATAATTTGGTAATTTGCACTTAAATATTCCACTAAGTGTATTATTGTCCTTAATTCTTCATTAATGTCATTGAACGTACAGAGCCATCATCATCCAGCAGTACAACGATGTCCCCAAGCACTAGCATCGTTACAACAGCATCGACGACACCTATTGGTACCAAAAAGCACGTCATCTTTGGCGCCAACAACGGCTACTTCCACCATGTCCACAACTAGTACACCCACACTGAGTTCAACAACTAGCAACAATACGGTAATTAACACATCTACCACACATACTGCAACTTCTGGTAGCCCTACTGTGACCACAAGCATTAATACAACAGAATCGTCAGAGAAGAGCACATCATCTGGCGCAGTACCACACAAGCAACTATGAGTTCCACCAGCAAAACAGGTATACTTTAGTTGCATCACATCTGAACGAATTCAATTTCATAGCAATCTCTGCACTTGCACGATTCTTAATTACATTCAAAATAATGTAAGATATCCGACAATGTACGTATTCTCTTAACTACAAATTTTAGCACACCATGCTTCTCTGACATAGGTGAGTTTTACATCAGCAGGATCCACCCGTGTTGACCTCGGAGAAGCCTCACTAGATCAAGAGATTCAGTTTGGGACAAAGGTTCATTTGAACTATAGTAATATATCAGCTGTTGAAATAGATTTCCTCAGACTGGCCTATTTTTTTTATATTCACTCTTCGTTCAGGTACTTAAACCCGAGAGATAGTGTCTACTGATGGGGTATTAATACAAAAATGAAAAAAATCCTTATGACCTAATTTTCTATAATTAACAAATCTTACGTGTCCCAAATTTCATACTTTCCTCATTACCTTGCTTCTTTCTTGTATAACGCTTCCGAGAACCGTTCCAAGCTGAGGAAGATACTTTTCACCATGCACCTATAAGTATGACTTAAACACAGTATACAAATAATTGTTAGTATTTGAATGTACTGAACACGTAAGTTTGAAAAGATAAAGTTATTTCATGATGTCGAGATGAACGGAAGTTTCATATTACACGACTAATGGTGATTCTGCATATGATAGTAGTCATAGAAAATAATGACATCTATTCTCAGCAAATGGATTAATACTAGCTTTGGGAGGTATCTTCCCAACAACGACTGAACATGTAAAAGACATACTAAAATCGAAGGGCCGTACAATCATAAAAGTAAGAGAAAATACAACATTTATTCTGGGAAATTGTTGATATTATCACCGTCAAACTAATGGTGTCTGGTAATTTGCTAATAAGAACCGTTCTAGTCCCAGTTAGATATTTGATCTCTCTTAATTCTTCAAGTCTTTCCGATGATCTTACAGAGCCAGCAACATCTTGCAGCACAACAATGTCTACAAGCCCTAGCACCGTTACCACAACGACATCAACATCTCCGATGTCTTATGCAAGCACATCGTCAGTGGTGCCGACAACAGCTAGTTCCACCATCTCCACACTTAGTACATCCACACAAAGTGCAGCGACTAGCTCCAGTACGGTCATTACCACTTCTACCACGTCGCCGACAACGTCTGCCAGCCCTACTGTGACCACAAGCAGCGCCTCAACAGAAACAACAGCGAGGCGCAGATTTACTGTCAGTACCACACAGGCAACTACGAGTTCCACAAATACAACAGTTATGCTTGCATATCATCAATATCAAGCCAATTCGAATCCTTAACCATCTCTGCATCACCTGGCACCTAATTATATTCAAGATAATGTAAGACATCCGAAAAGGTATTTGTTGTCTTAAGAACAATTTAGCACACTATAATCCTTGTATCGTAGTAAGCTTAACTGATGGAGGAATAACCATTGAAAATCTCGTCAATGACTGCCTTGTTATAGGGAGAAAGCTCTCTACCTAAGGACTATTTGGCTTTAGTCATTATTTCAGCAAATGCAATAGCTTTGTCAGCCTTGCTTTGTATCCATTTTCTCTCCATCTCCTCGCAATTAATGCAAGAATAACAATAACTTTGACCCAGTCATCCAGGTTCAAAAAGTAACAAGACCCTGGTCTTATAAATGCAGAGATTGCTTCCATATCATTTGCATGCGGACTAAATAAACTTGTTCATGTTTTAGAATGATAGTTAGCGCAATGCATCTATAAACATAACACAAAAACTCCATACATAGAACAAACTATTCCTATTTTAAAAGTTTTAACACATACGCTTGAAAATAATCAAGAAAATTTCTTATTTTTGGATGTAAGAAAATCCATATTACGAACCTAATTGTGATCCAGTACAAAATCTTCAGGATTGAAAAAGATGTGATGTCTTTGGAGGACCACTGTCAACACTCGCCCTGGCAATAACTTCCCAACAGCCAGATATTATAATCAAGATCTACGAACTAATATGCAAGGGGAGTACAATAACATCCCTGAATGCAGGTCCACCCTATATAGGTAGTATATAACATCAATAACACCGACAATATACATGCATATTTATATATATATATATATATATATATATATATATATATATATATATATATATATATATATAATTTGGTAATTTGCACTTAAATATTCCACTAAGTGTATTATTGTCCTTACTTCTTCATTAATGTCATTGAATGTACAGAGCCATCATCATCCAGCAGTACAACGATGTCCCCAAGCACTAGCATCGTCACAACAGCATCGACGACACCTATTGGTACCACAAGCACGTCATCTTTGGCGCCAACAACGGCTACTTCCACCATGTCCACAACTAGCACACCCACACTGAGTTCAACGACTAGCAATAATACGGTAATTAACACATCTACCACACATACTGGAACTTCTGGTAGCCCTACTGTGACCACAAGCATTAATTCAACAGAAACGTCAGAGAAGAGCACATCATCTGGCGCAGTACCACACAAGCAACTATGAGTTCCACCAGCAAAACAGGTATACTTTAATTGCATCACATCTGAACGAATTCAATTTCATAGCAATCTCTGCACTTGCACGATTCTTAATTACATTCAAAATAATGTAAGATATCCGACAATGTACGTATTCTCTTAACTACTAATTTTAGCACACCATACTTCTCTGACATAGGTGAGTTTTACATCAGCAGGATCCACCCGTGTTGACCTCGGAGAAGCCTCACTAGATCAAGAGATTCAGTTTGGGACAAAGGTTAATTTGAACTATAGTAATATATCAGCTGTTGAAATAGATTTCCTCAGACTGGCCTAATTTTTTATATTCACTCTTCGTTCAGGTACTTAAACCCGAGAGATAGTGTCTACTGATGGGATATTAATACAAAAATGAATAAAATCCTTATGACCTAATTATCTATAATTAACAAATCTTACGTGTCCCAAATTTCATGCTTTCCTCATTACCTTGCTTCTTTCTTGTATGACGCTTCCAAGAACCATTCCAAGCTGAGGAGGATACTTTTCACCATGCACCTATATTGTTTCTCATATGGTGCGGAAATATACATGCCATGACAAATAATTCAAGTATTCTAGGACATGCAATGTTATTTAATGCTCCTTTTTCCGTTGGCAATCAAGGGGATAATATTAATTACCTATGGTGAGAGGATGAAACTATTGACAATATCAATAAATATGTAGACATGCTTTTAAAATAATATACTATATCGTTCATCTGTTCATATCGTTAATTTCTAGTAAAGGTTTTCTGACGAGATTATGAGACACAAATAGCGTATAATCAGGATGTTTTCTTTGATCAAACACGTTACATATAAAACATTCACACATATTGCAATTGTAAATTGTATTTTTATTTAGAAAATGTTGTCCCAACGATTACTGGAAACACCGCAATATATGCTGAGATGGTTAAAATGGTAACTGTCAGAGTCAATGGGTCCGACGATGGTAACTTCAGTTATTACCTAGATACCAATATTGCAAATGCTACCATAAAACAACAAAGCGACAATACTGGGATCATTTCATTTATGCTTAACAGCATCTCGCTAGTTTCACTCAAGTAAATATATATTTTTTCTTCATAATATCTGGTTCAGTTTATGTCAAGATTTAGTAATTCATTATCCGCTTATCAAGTGACTTAGGGAAATACGTAAGTATCCATTTATCGTAGATTTTTACGTTTGTATTATACATTAAATTATTATTTGCCAGTGATTTAACTCGGTGTATTTTTCAAGATAAAACATCGTGTTCATTATGATTGGTGCGTATTGACACAATTAATAAAATTTAGAATGCAGACACCTTTAAAAAGGCATGTTTTCTGATGCAGCTTTTTATCAGTTTAGTACAATTTCTGTATAATGCGTTTTCAATCTTCTTTACAATAACAGTGTCTTTGCACAAGATGTCTACGGCATCAAGTCACCTTGTCTGGATATGGATATTCGGCTGTGTACCGCCTGTTCAGGACATGGTACTTGCGATGTCACTCAAGAAGGGACAAACATTCAGGCATCAACAGCGATCAGAAATTTCAGAATTGCCATATGCAAATGCACACAGTTTTGGGAAGGTAAACTACATACAAGTTATATCAGAGAGAGATTATGTGAATGACGAGAAACAATATATAAAACTGTCACAAACAGTGCAATTATTTAATTCTTTATGATCCATACATACATGTATGAATATGGTTCCAATATTACGTATCACAAAGACTAAAATATATATTTCTGTAAATATAGTACATTTCCAAAAAGATTTTGTTTTTATATATGCACATATTTGCAGTGACTTCAACTTCAAACCAATCGGAGAGGAAGGTTTGCTAGCATGCGTAGAGTTTGTAAAAGTTATTAACAACGTTGCTTCTACTAATCACATATTTCCCGCCAGTCATATCTCCAATTAGCAAGCACCAAAATGATAACCAAATAATTACTAAAAGACCTCCATGTGAAATATTCATGAATTAAATCATACATTAGTGTAACTTTGTTGATTCATTTTCTTTATTTGTTTAAATGTTCTTACATGTATTTGACCTGTCCATATCATTTTATTTTGTTCCACAGTTTTACACCGGAAAATCCTGCTTTCATGTACACTATGAATAATGTTTCATTTTATTTCCCATTTTCTCTTAATATCCATTGTCAAAGAAAACACAAACTGTATCGGGTCTGACATAAAGTTATATTCCTATATGCCATAACCCATGAAGGACACCAGTATGGCACCATAGGAATATAACCTTCAATTGTTGTTACCTGCACATGCTTACATAAGACTATGACGGTTGTGATAAAGTTATGATGTTCTGTATATTACATGTCGAATGTGGAGAAATGTCATATAAGCTGATGATCAGAGAACCAACACAACCATGGGACGCATGCTTGAACATATGCCTGAATGCGTATGCATTTCTGAATGGTCTGATTATATATATATATATATATATATATATATATATATATATATATATATATATATATATATATATATATATATATATATATATATATATATATATATATATATATATATAAAAGAGGGTGTGCCTGTTTATATAAATGTTTATGGAATGGTAGATTATTGGTGCAAAATAAAGCGCTTTTGCTAAATGCTAAGCCTGTCCTTTGATGCGACTTTGTTGCCTTCCTCAGGTAATGATTGTGAAAATGATTTTAACGGATGTACCTCTACACCGTGTTCTCCTCTAAGGAATTGTACGGACAATCCAGCTTCGATTCATGAGGCACTGTCACATGCCTACAACTGTTCACCCTGTCCAGAAGGATGCACAAACGGTGAGACTGATTCCCAAAAGTGTGAAGGTAATCATGCATGCATCAGTATTTGGGATTACTTTAATCAATACACTGGAGAAAAAAACTTAGGTGAACTTTCCATGATCTTCCACCTTGCGACCAGGTATTTGTACTAATTAATGCTGCGATTTTTCACAGTGGCTTATTTCAAATAAAAGCCTATAATATTCTTAAAAAGCCTCGTTTGAGAACAGAAATAAATGCAGCGACAAGCTCCAATACGGTCATTACCACTTCTTCCACGTCGCCGACAACGTCTGCCAGCCCTACTGTGACCACAAGCAGCGCCTCAAAAATGAATAAAATCCTTATGACCTAATTATCTATAATTAACAAATCTTATGTGTCCCAATTTTCATACTTTCCTCATTACCTTGCTTCTTTCTTGTATGACGCTTCCGAGAACCTTTCCAAGCTGAGGAAAAGGTATTTGTTGTCTTAAGGACAATTTAGCACACTATAATCCTTGTATCGTAGTAAGCTTAACTGACGGAGGAATAACCACTGAAAAGCTCGTCAATGACTGCCTTGTTATAGGGAGAAAGCTCTCTACCTAAGGACGATTTGGCTTTAGTCATTATTTCAGCAAATGCAATAGCTTTGTCAGCCTTGCTTTGTATCCATTTTCTCTCCATCTCCTCGCAATTAATGCAAGAATAACAATAACTTTGAGCCAGTCATCCAGGTTTAAAAAGTAACAAGACCCTGGTCTTACAAATGCAGAGATTGCTTCCATATCATTTGCATGCGGACTAAAAAAACTTGTTCATGTTTTAGAATGATAGTTACCGCAATGCATCTATAAACATAACACAAAAACTCCATACATAGAACAAACTATTCCTATTTTAAAAGTTTTAACACATACGCTTGAAAATAATCAAGAAAATTTGTTATTTTTGGATGTAAGAAAATCCATATTACGAACCTAATTGTGATCCAGTACAAAATCTTCAGGATTGAAAAAGATGTGATGTCTTTGGAGGACCACTGTCAACACTCGCCCTGGCAATAACTTCCCAACAGCCAGATATTATAATCAAGATCTACGAACTAATATGCAAGGGGAGTACAATAACATCCCTGAATGCAGGTCCACCCTATATAGGTAGTATATAACATCAATAACACCGACAATATACATGCATATTTATATACATACATACATATATATATATATATATATATATATATATATATATATATATATATATATATATATATATATATATATATATATATATATATATAATTTGGTAATTTGCACTTAAATATTCCACTAAGTGTATTATTGTCCTTAATTCTTCATTAATGTCATTGAACGTACAGAGCCATCATCATCCAGCAGTACAACGATGTCCCCAAGCACTAGCATCGTTACAACAGCATCGACGACACCTATTGGTACCACAAGCACGTCATCTTTGGCGCCAACAACGGCTACTTCCACCATGTCCACAACTAGCACACCCACACTGAGTTCAACGACTAGCAATAATACGGTAACTAACACATCTACCACACATACTGGAACTTCTGGTAGCCCTACTGTGACCACAAGCATTAATTCAACAGAAACGTCAGAGAAGAGCACATCATCTGGCGCAGTACCACACAAGCAACTATGAGTTCCACCAGCAAAACAGGTATACTTTAATTGCATCACATCTGATCGAATTCAATTTCATAGCAATCTCTGCACTTGCACGATTCTTAATTACATTCAAAATAATGTAAGATATCCGACAATGTACGTATTCCCTTAACTAGAAATTTTAGCACACCATACTTCTCTGACATAGGTGAGTTTTACATCAGCAGGATCCACCCGTGTTGACCTCGGAGAAGCCTCACTAGATCAAGAGATTCAGTTTGGGACAAAGGTTCATTTGAACTATAGTAATATATCAGCTGTTGAAATAGATTTCCTCAGACTGGCCTATTTTTTTTATATTCACTCTTCGTTCAGGTACTTAAACCCGAGAGATAGTGTCTACTGATGGGGTATTAATACAAAAATGAATAAAATCCTTATGACCTAATTATCTATAATTAACAAATCTTACGTGTCCCAAATTTCATACTTTCCTCATTACCTTGCTTCTTTCTTGTATAACGCTTCCGAGAACCGTTCCAAGCTGAGGAGGATACTTTTCACCATGCACCTATAAGTATGACCGAAACACAGTATACAAATAATTGTTAGTATTTGAATGTACTGAACACGTATGTTTGAAAAGATAAAGGTAATTCATGATGTCGAGATGAACGGAAGTTTCATATTACACGACTAATGCAGATTCTTCATATGATAGTAGTCATAGAAAATAATGACATCTATTCTCAGCAAATGGATTAATACTAGCTTTGGGAGGTATCTTCCCAACAACGACTGAACATGTAAAAGACATACTAAAATCGAAGGGCCGTACAATCATAAAAGTAAGAGAAAATACAACATTTATTCTGGGAAATTGTTGATATTATCACCGTCAAACTAATGGTGTCTGGTAATTTGCTAATAAGAACCGTTCTAGTCCCAGTTAGATATTTGATCTCTCTTAATTCTTCAAGTCTTTCCGATGATCTTACAGAGCCAGCAACATCTTGCAGCACAACAATGTCTACAAGCCCTAGCACCGTTACCACAACGACATCAACATCTCCGATGTCTTATGCAAGCACATCGTCAGTGGTGCCGACAACAGCTAGTTCCACCATCTCCACACTTAGTACATCCACACAAAGTGCAGCGACTAGCTCCAGTACGGTCATTACCACTTCTACCACGTCGCCGACAACGTCTGCCAGCCCTACTGTGACCACAAGCAGCGCCTCAACAGAAACAACAGCGAGGCGCACATTTACTGTCAGTACCACACAGGCAACTACGAGTTCCACAAATACAACAGTTATGCTTGCATATCATCAATATCAAGCCAATTCGAATCCTTAACCATCTCTGCATCACCTGGCACCTAATTATATTCAAGATAATGTAAGACATCCGAAAAGGTATTTGTTGTCTTAAGAACAATTTAGCACACTATAATCCTTGTATCGTAGTAAGCTTAACTGATGGAGGAATAACCATTGAAAATCTCGTCAATGACTGCCTTGTTATAGGGAGAAAGCTCTCTACCTAAGGACTATTTGGCTTTAGTCATTATTTCAGCAAATGCAATAGCTTTGTCAGCCTTGCTTTGTATCCATTTTCTCTCCATCTCCTCGCAATTAATGCAAGAATAACAATACCTTTGACCCAGTCATCCAGGTTCAAAAAGTAACAAGACCCTGGTCTTATAAATGCAGAGATTGCTTCCATATCATTTGCATGCGGACTAAATAAATTTGTTCATTTTTTAGAATGATAGTTAGCGCAATGCATCTATAAACATAAAACAAAAACTCCATACATAGAACGAACTATTCCTATTTTAAAAGTTTTAACACATAAGCTTGAATATAATCAAGAAAATTTCTTATTTTTGGATGTAAGAAAATCCATATTACGAACCTAATTGTGATCCAGTACAAAATCTTCAGGATTGAAAAAGATGTGGTGTCTTTGGAGGACCACTGTCAACACTCGCCCTGGCAATAACTTCCCAAAAGCCAGATATTATAATCAAGATCTACGAACTAATATGCAAGGGGAGTACAATAACATCCCTGAATGCAAGTCCAGCCTATATAGGTAGTATATAACATCAATAACACCGACAATATACATGCATATTTATATACATATATATATATATATATATATATATATATATATATATATATATATATATATATATATATATATATATATATATAATTTGGTAATTTGCACTTAAATATTCCACTAAGTGTATTATTGTCCTTAATTCTTCATTAATGTCATTGAACGTACAGAGCCATCATCATCCAGCAGTACAACGATGTCCCCAAGCACTAGCATCGTTACAACAGCATCGACGACACCTATTGGTACCACAAGAACGTCATCTTTGGCGCCAACAACGGCTACTTCCACCATGTCCACAACTAGCACACCCACACTGAGTTCAACGACTAGCAACAATACGGTAATTAACATATCTAACACACATACTGGAACTTCTGTTAACCCTACTGTGACCACAAGCATTAATTCAACAGAAACGTCAGAGAAGAGCACATCATCTGGCGCAGTACCACACAAGCAACTATGAGTTCCACCAGCAAAACAGGTATACTTTAATTGCACCACATCTGAACGAATTCAATTTCATAGCAATCTCTGCACTTGCACGATTCTTAATTACATTCAAAATAATGAAAGATATCCGACAATGTACGTATTCTCTTAACTACTAATTTTAGCACACCATACTTCTCTGACATAGGTGAGTTTTACATCAGCAGGATCCCGCCGTGTTGACCTCGGAGAAGCCTCACTAGATCAAGAGATTCACTTTTGGACAAAGGTTCATTTGAACTATAGTAATATATCAGCTGTTGAAATAGATTTCCTCAGACTGGCCTATTTTTTTTATATTCACTCTTCGTTCAGGTACTTAAACCCGAGAGATAGTGTCTACTGATGGGGTATTAATACAAAAATGAATAAAATCCTTATGACCTAATTATCTATAATTAACAAATCTTACGTGTCCCAAATTTCATACTTTCCTCATTACCTTGCTTCTTTCTTGTATGACGCTTCCGAGAACCGTTCCAAGCTGAGGAGGATACTTTTCACCATGCACCTATAAGTATGACCGAAACACAGTATACAAATAATTGTTAGTATTTGAATGTACTGAACACGTATGTTTGAAAAGATAAAGGTAATTCATGATGTCGAGATGAACGGAAGTTTCATATTACACGACTAATGCAGATTCTGCATATGATAGTAGTCATAGAAAAGAATGACATCTATTCTCAGCAAATGGATTAATACTAGCTTTGGGAGATATCTTCCCAACAACGACTGAACATGTAAAAGACATACTAAAATCGAAGGGCCGTACAATCATAAAAGTAAGAGAAAATACAACATTTATTCTGGGAAATTGTTGGTATTATCACCGTCAAACTAATGGTGTCTGGTAATTTGCTAATAAGAACCGTTCTAGTCCCAGTTAGATATTTGATCTCTCTTAATTCTTCAAGTCTTTCCGATGATCTTACAGAGCCAGCAACATCTTGCAGCACAACAATGTCTACAAGCCCTAGCACCGTTACCACAACGACATCAACATCTCCGATGTCTTATGCAAGCACATCGTCAGTGGTGCCGACAACAGCTAGTTCCACCATCTCCACACTTAGTACATCCACACAAAGTGCAGCGACTAGCTCCAGTACGGTCATTACCACTTCTACCACGTCGCCGACAACGTCTGCCAGCCCTACTGTGACCACAAGCAGCGCCTCAACAGAAACAACAGCGAGGCGCACATTTACTGTCAGTACCACACAGGCAACTACGAGTTCCACAAATACAACAGTTATGCTTGCATATCATCAATATCAAGCCAATTCGAATCCTTAACCATCTCTGCATCACCTGGCACCTAATTATATTCAAGACGTTACACAAATACAACAGGTATGCTTGCATATCATCAATATCCAGTCAATTCGGATCCCTAACAATATCTGCATCACCTGGCACCTAATTATATTCAAGATAATGTAAGACATCCGAAAAGGTATTTGTTGTCTTAAGGACCATTTAGCCCACTCTAATCCTTTTTTCGGAGTAAGCTTAACTGATGGAGGAATAACCACTGAAAATCTCGTCAATGACTGGCTTATTATAAGGAGAAAGATCTCTACCTAAGGACTATTTGGCTTTAGTAATCATTTCAGCAAATGAAATAGCTTTGTCAGACTTGCTTGGTTTTCATCTTCCCTCCATCTCCTCGCACTTATTGCAAGAATAACAATAGTTCGGACCCAATTATCCAGGTTGAAAAAGTAACAATACCCATTTCTCATAACTGTCGAGATTGCTTCCATATCATTTGTATGCGGATTAATAAACTTGTTCATGTTTTAGATTGGTAGTTAGCGCAATGCATCTATAAACATAACACAAAACTATACATAGAACAAACTATTCCTATCTTAAAGTTTTAACACATATGGTTGAAAATATCAAGACAATTTCTTATTTCTGCATATTAAAGAATCATTATTACCAACGTAATTGTGATCCAGTATAAAATCTTCAGGATTGTAAATGACGTGGTCTCTTTGGAGCACCACTGTCAATACTCGCCCTGGTAATAACTTCCCAACAGCGAGATATTATAACCAAGATTTACGAACTAATGTGTAATGGGAATACAATAACAATCCTGAATGCAGGTCCAGCCTATATATGTAGTGTATAACACCACAATACCACCAACAATATACATACATACTTATATATATATATATATATATATATATATATATATATATATATATATATATATATATATATATATATTGGTAATTTGCACTTATCTATTCCACTAAGTGTATTATTTTCCTTAATTTTTCATTAATGTTTTTGAGTCATTGAACTTACAAAGCCATCAACATCCAGCAGCACAACGATGTCCAAATGCTCTAGCTCCGATACGACAGCATCGATGTCACCTATTGGTACCTCAAGCACGTCATCTCTTGCGCCAACAACGGCTACTTCAACCATGTCCGCAACTAGCACAATCACTCTGAGTCCAGCGACAAGCACCAATACGGTAATTAACACATCTACCACACATACTGGAACTTCTGGTAGCCCTACTGTGACCACAAGCATTACCTCAACAGAAACGTCAGAAACGAGCACATCCACTGGCAGTAGCAAATAAACAACTATGAGTTCGTTCAGTAAAACAGGTATACTTTAATTGCTTCAAATCTCTAACGAATTTAATTCCAAAACAATCTCTGCACTTGGACGATTCTTAATTACATTCAAAATAATAGAAGTTATCCGACAATTTACGTGTTTTTTTAACTAAAATTTTAACACACCATATTTCCTATGCTTTAAATCAACAGGATCCGACCTGACCTCTAGAAAACTCACTAGATGAGGAGATTCAATGTCGGACAAAGGTCCTTTTGAACTATAGCAATATTTCAGCCAATGGGAATAAAATTTTCAGACTGTCTTATTTGTTTGTTGTATTCACTCTTCGTCCATGTATTTCAACCCAAGAGATAGCATCTACAAATGGGGTGTTAAGGCGCAAATACATACAATCATTATGACCTAATTATCTATACTTTCATGATTAGCTTGCTTCTTTCTTGTGTGACGCTACAGAGAAACGTTGTTAGCTGAGGAGGATACTTATCACCATGCACCTATAAGTATGACCCAAACACAGCATACAAATAATTGTTAGTATTTGAATGTACTGGACAGGTAAGTTTGAAAAGACAAAGGTTATTAATATGTCTAGATGAACGAGAATTTCATATTACACGACTAATGGTGTTTCTGCATATGAGAGTAAGCCTATAAACTAATGGTCTCTTTTCTTAGGAACTGGATTATTACTACATTTGTGAGGTGCCTTCCGAATACCGACTGAATATATCAAAGACATACACACTAAACTCGAATTGCCACAATCATGAACCTATGTGGAATTACAACATATATTATGTCATTGTTATGATATTGTCACCCTCAAACTCTTGGTGTCTGTTACTCTGCAAATACGATCTGGTCTATACCCTCTGAGATATGTCTTAATTCTTCAAGTCTTTCCAATGATATTACAGAGCCAGCAACAGCTATCAGCACCACCATGTCCTCAATCCCTAAAGCCGTTTTCACCACACCATCCACTACTCCGATGTTGTCAGCAAGCAAAACTTCAATGGCACCAACAACAGCTAGTTCCACCATCACCACACATATTGAATCCACACTAAGTCCAGGGACTAGCATCAGTACAGTAATTTACACTTCTACCACGTCGCCGAGAACGTCTGCCAGCCCTATTTTGACCACAATCAACACCTCAAGAGAAAAGATAGCGAGTAGCACATATACTGTCAGTACCACACACGCAAATACGAGTTCCACCAATACAACAGGTATACTTTAGTAGTATCAAATCTCGTTCGAACTGAAGTGCATTACAATCTCTGCACATGCACTGGTGCTTAATTAGTTTCAAATAATATTAGAGATTCGAAAATATTTTTGATTTTTAATGCTATATTTTGGACGTAACAGTTTCTGTTTCACGCCTAGTTTATGTTGTGGAGCATATTTCTTTGTATATTACGTCTACGTGCGATCACTTCAAGCTAATATATATTGTTTTCTGGGCGTTTATAACAAATTCTTTATCATAATTTGGACCCAGTTATCTTTAGATAACAACGACTAGCGAGGTCCTAATTTTATTGTTGCATGATTTGACCTATTCACCAAGGATGAAAAAGATAACTAAAAGGACTCTTTTTCTATACTTACATTATTTTCTTGAATCTCATTTGCTGACGCTGAAGTAAGCCTTTCCATACTAAATAAGACCATAAAGCTATCAACATTACTCAAGATCCAATACATAGACTGTTTCCGATATCAAAGCAAGAAAAACCAAAAATATCAAAACTGTTCCTTATTTTGAGATAGTTCAAATATGTAAAGTAATAAAATCTGTAAATATGGTGGCGATTTAATCTAAAAAACGGCAATAAGATTGTTAGCATTATAACATATTTTGCTCATTCGCATGCTTACATCTTCTTTTTTTGTTCAATTCACTTTCCTTTCTTGAATCTTTTTCATTTCATCATCTTTTGCCCATGTAATTGCTTTGATATTTCTAAATATCATTGGTATTTTTATAACTCGTGGTTCGTCTGACGTAAGTAAATTTTTAAAGTTTTGTTCCTTTAGGTCTGCTATTTAACTATGGTAACCATACACAAGATTTGACACTAAGGAACGTGGATGACGCCTGCAGTACTGTTGTAACATCATCATTACAATTTCCAATGTATGGAATACTTTACACTGACATATATGTAAGTAGACAGATTGTGGTATATATCGTTGGGAATTCATTCATTTTAGATATATAATAGAAGAAGTGAAAATCTGATATTAGTAATAATCGCAAAATATTTATTTAATATACATAAAACTAGACCTGTAAAATATTTCAGTTTTACCTATAAATATAATAGGATACATAATAAGTGTTATCACTTTGTAAAATTGTTCCACTGTTTACATGTGTCAGACTTAAATTTTTGTATTCAATTGCATTTTTAATATTTAAACTTATTACTTGGTTTACTTCGCAGATATGCAGCAATGGAATTGTGTCGTTCTCCGAAGTTGTGAACTCACCAAATCTATCACGAAGTGACAATGACCTTCGACAATATACCTTTCTCGCCCCATACTTTACTGACCTGGATCTTCGTCAAACAGGATCATATGTATACTATCATGCATACGACATGATCAGGAATTATAGCTTAATAACAGACAATAATGTTCAATTGGCAAGGGATTTCGTGCGTAAAACAGAAAGTGACCAAGAACATTTTTTTCCGACATTTCTTCTCGTAGTTACGTGGGAGAAAGTGTTACCGTATCCCGCCACCTTTCGTCAATCCGAAGTAAGCTGTTGTTTTCAAACATCACACATCTATATGCAAAGTGATATATACTTATTTTGCAAGTATAAATCAAACCAAAATTTTCGATAAACCATGTACTACTTGCAATTGTAATATCGTTGTAATGGAATTTAATTAACAACAAATATTACAAACCCAATAACTCAAACAAGGAATAACAAATTTGCGTAATCAAACTATTGAAACAGATTGTTCTTTTGCTAACATAATATTTAACATTGCTGCTTTGATCTCAAACTTCTATATGTGCAAATATTATAGAAGAGATGGTAACATGTTTTCTCCATTAAATTCTACTTCCTTGTATGTTTTTCAAGGTATAGACAAAACTGTGCAGCAGATTATTGTAACATCTGGTTGACAACATGTCTTTTCTGATGATATGTTATGACTCAACCTTTGCGATCTCTGGTTCTTTCTCTGGCGCATGCAAAATGCCCTTTATTAAAGAAGCAAAATGAATAAATTATTAAAGTTTTTAATGAAACTGCTTTCTTTCTAATCCTTTCCTTTATGATATAAAAAACAAAGTCAGGAGCGTCATTTTGAAATCGATATGACAGTATCGAGCGGGTTTTTTGAAAATGGTATTGAAACAAATTGACAGCATTTTGCATCAAATAAACTTTTGCACTCGGAATTCACTCATATGCTAATTAAATACCCATTGGAAATGATACTAACGAATGTATATACGTAGATGGTATTTTAGGAAAAGTAGTTTGGTTTGTTGCTGAACGGCGCAACAAAACTAAATAGGTTATTTAGTGCCGAGACAATTGGAGAAAAAGTTTTGCTAACGGACACACTACGGTAGCTGGAGAGGCTCTCCGTGATAGAATTCCAATTCGCTTCTTTTTGGTCCTGGTCCGGCAAGCTACACAATGAGCAACAATGGCTACCAAGGTGACTTTTAAAAGTCTCTTTACTAATGGTGACAAAAATTAATATTAAATTGTTTTTCCAATATATCAATGTAAATCAAAGCAACATTTTCTTGTTTTCAGGCTGTTAGTTTTCAACTTGCTTTAGTGACAGATGCAGTAAACACCTTTGCCTTCTACGTCTATTTCAAGAACCAAATGAAATTGCAGTCTAATGATGTATTTATAGGATATGCCTTCCATGTATCAGGAATTGTGAAGAAAGATTTAAATTCATTTACAAAGAGAGCTTTGACTATTGATAGCTATGTTGAGACCAATGGTGAGCCCTATCCTCTCTTGTGTTTTTCCTCTTTATCTCATCGTAACAAATATTTTTTGTAATGATCTGAGTTGCTGTATTGGTTACATGTATAGTCAATACAGAACCCATTTTATCTAAGAATGGCATCACTTATTAACGTACTAATTGTTACACATTTCAAGAGATTGTGATGTGTATTGCTTGTGATTAAGATTGACTTACCGTTCTTGATTCTTTGTAAAAGACACACATCGAATATAATATGAAAATCGTTTATGTTTATCTAAATGAAAAGTAATTATGGTATATCTTTATACATAGCATTGGTGCAGATATTTTAATATATATGCAGATAATCATTACAGAAACAAAATATCAAAATGAGCAAATGTATTTACATTTTATATTGCAATAAAGGCAAACCTATATGATATCTTTGTAGTTTAATAACAGAAGCTAGATTAATTGTATTCTAGACGATTTTACAAAACGGAAGACATGTTTCAAAAGTAATTTTGATGCACACTTCAGATCAATGATTAATCACGGATGCAATATTAACCTCTTTTGTAGTATAATCTTGAACATTAATACGCAAAAGCGCAATAAGTGTTAAATAAGTGACAATACAGATTACAGTCGGGAAATTTCGTCCTATTGTAATATATATATATAAATATATATATATATATATATATATATATATATATATATATATATATATATATATATATATATATATATATACTTACATACATATATACCGTTGTAGCGGAGTACAAGTATAGCTCTTTTATGAAGTTACTGCAGGAAGGTTGGAAATAATTAATTAGTGTAATACTAAAGCTTATTAAGCCCTATTTATGTTCTAATTAATTGTATCATAAAATTAACAGAGAAAAATAGGAAAGAAAATAGTTTGTCCAGTACTTAAGCTCAATATTGTAATCATTGTCAATACTATTGCACGTATGACTACCCGTTCAGTAGTTTGGATTACAGTCGTTATCTTCAATATTTTTAAAATTTGACATTGAAGACTACAATTAAAGAATTAACCGGCAAAATTGAAATGGTATTAATAGTAATAGGGTATGCAATAATACACCTTGACTATTTGACAGGTCAAACGGGTCTCTTGTATTACCGATTGACACCATTCGGATACCAGTTCAGTAACGACGAGCGTTTTTGTCGTTCGTGGTGGTCAGAAAATCGCGGTAAACAGAATTACTATAAACAGATGAATGAAGAAATGCCGTCATGTCCTTGCTCCCAGAACTGGCTCTGGTTAGACAGCTCCTTCGGTAATAATTACTTCCAAGATTCCAATACTTACTGCTCTGTAGTAAGACCGCGTTGGTCCTACAGCCCTCATGGCAAGGTAATATTATCACAACTTAGTATCATAGATTTTCTATAAACATCGAATTCGGTCAGTAACTGTTCATATTACATTATACAGTATATTCAAACGACTCTGGTAAATTTGTCTGTTGCATTAGCCTTACTGTGAATTTCACAGCCACTGCATTACACATATTCTTTCCAATTCCAGATCATATTTGTAAAATTGTTCGTTGATAAACCATTGTAAGAGGTATGCTTTAAGAACGGTAATCTAACCATGATTTTCCTGTTTGTCACTGCTATGCAATCTATTACTGATCTCATTATTATTATTATTATTATTATTATTATTATTATTATTATTATTATTATTATTATTATTATTATTATTAGCATCATCATTATTATTATTATTATTATTATTATTATTATTATTATTATTATTATTATTATTATTATTATTATTATTATAATTATTATTATTATCATCATTATTATTATTAATTTTATTAGTATCATTATTATTATTATTATTATTATTATTATTATTATTATTATTATTATTATTATTATTATTATTATTATTATTGTTATTATTATTAACATAGACATGTTGTTATGACTGGGCGACTCGTCAATACTTAAGAACCTTGCCATGAGCTGGTGGTTTTCAGGAATACCACAAGATAACGTACACAAAACAGTATAAGACTGAAGATGAGAGGATGAAGGACTACTGCTGTTATCGAACAAACCTCTGCTACTTGTACTATGAACTTAGACCAGTTAGTCAGTGTTACAACACATTCCCATACTTCTTTGGTAAGTTGTTTTGGATGTCTAAACAAACATATTTTGGGGTATAGTGTTTTTAAGGAATAGCTGATGTATATCCTACTTGTGAAGGTGTACGAAACGAAGAACAAATGTTAAGTCTGTATAGAAAAGGCTAAACAAAATAATGATCTGTAAGTATATGTCATCGCTATATGTAATTGTCCAATTGGTTTGGATATAGCTTGTGAAAAATCAGTTTCGGAGTAGAAAGGCTGCAAAACGATTAATTCATATCACTATTCACCTGCTACATTTTTTTTTAATAAAATGTATCTGGGAAATCGCCATAGAATTAAACCAGCATACTTTCAATAAACCATTTGTTTTACATTCTTCTTCTTTTTCTATGTAAAACACAAAATAAAATCTCATAATCCTTATGGTTCTGTGTGGTTCGGTAAATAGTATTTGTAGTAAATTTTAAAATGTAATTATATATTAGACATTTTAAGTATGTTTGATTTTATGTTACTTTTTCGTTTCTTTTTTATTGAAATATACACGTATGAATGAATATAACCACGGAATCTTTTATTAGATACTTATTTATCGTCTCAGAAGAAAACCGGTCATATCGCAATGCATATTTTTTTTTATAAAAAAATACAGAAATAAAGATGCAACAAAACAAATAAATTGTTACAAAAACATGCTTATTTCAGCTGTTTTTTGGGGTGACCCCCATATCGAAACCCTGGACAAAAAAAAGTTTACATTTAACGGCTGGGGAGAGAACACACTTGTATCATTGGAGACAGACAACGTAACTTTTCACCTGCAGTCACGAACGTCTAGAGCGGTAAAAACGGATAGGATTGTGACGGACGCTACAATTTTCTCTGCTTTTGCGGCCATGGATAATCTTGGCGCTAATGTCCACGTAGAGCTCAGTAGAAACAAAGATGGTGAGCTTTTCTTAAATCTTTCATCTGTGTAATTTGTGAACGTGGTGAAGAGGTTTGTTATAGGTATATAATAGTTTACTACTCATTTCCTGCATTTGATGTTGTTGTTGTTGTTGTTGTTGTGGGGTTTAACGCCATTTTTCAGCACAGGAAAGGCTATACATGGCGGCCAGTATTAATGATGGAGGAAGAAACCTGGAAATCACCGGAAAGAACCACCGACCCACGAGAAGCTACTGGCAAGCTCTGTCACATATCCACATTCGCCGAATTTTAGACTCGAACCCACGCAGATAGAGGTGAGATGGCAGTGATCCGTAACGGACAGCGCTTTAGACCACTCGGCCACTCGGGGCCCCTACCTGCATTTGATATATTTCTTTTCCTTATAACACGATATATTAACACGATATATTCATAATCAATTCCTGCATACATTTCTACAATAAATTCTAAAAATCGTACATAGTCCTTCCTGCGGAAGAAATATCGTACATTGTAGGTGTGAAAATCCCACTTACATATCTTAGAACAGAGGTATACTATTGAAGAATTAAATTTAATGAAGTTTTATAGCAACGATCTGCTAAACAGTTATCCATTTCCATGTAAATTTGTAAGGTAATTTTAATACATATTTTTTAATAATCAAAAATATTAAACACAAAGATCTAAACATGATAGGTCCCCAAATCTGAATTCCGTATCTGAAAACAAATTTAACACTCTTTTAAACTGAATATAGCGACGTCTTATACTAATGATGTGCAAAAAAGTCATCTACTTCCTCCGTGCAATAGTTTATTCGGTCATTTCCGACATGCATTTCCACTTGAATACAAATGCATTTTTGAATGCAGTAGTTGAATAAGAAACGAATAATAGAAATAAAATAAGATTATTTAAATGTTAGATAGCTCTCTCTCTATTCAAAACATTTGACTATTAACTTAATTTATTAAAAACATACTTAATGCGTTCAAACGGTAAAGCATAACATATTATTTTGATTGCTTTATTAACAGTGCCTTTATCTTTACTAGCATTACAACATATATCAGAATATAAGCACGTGCATTTAGAGAGGATGTTTTATAACTTGCTTAATATAATGAGTTAGGGGTCTGCTTACAATAAAATTCACTTCAACATGTATAGAGATATGAGCGTCCAATGTAAAATTGACATTACGTTTGTTATTTTTGCAGTTGTTGTTTATTTTATTCAGGGATGGCGATTACATTAAATGTTGTATTATATCTTACAAGCTTAATTATATATGCCAAATCGAACAGAAATGCATCTACATTCAACGACTATACAAGTGACTTTACCGACCTCTCCAAAGAATTTAACATTCAGGACGAATACATTTCTCTCTCGCGGGATAATTCTACAATGACACTCACTGTGGTGTTTTCATCAGGTAGGAATATACGTTTTGTCGTGTATTCCCTTTGTTGCTTCCTAGTATTAATGTGATCGACATCTTATATATATATATATATATATATATATATATATATATATATATATATATATATATATATATATATATATATATATATATATATAAAGAGAGGGAGGGACGGGGACGGACGGATGGATGGATGGATCTTTTTTCGGCTAATTTGACTTTAAATTTTTAATCATTCTTGTATTACCACACATAATTGTTTTCTTACCAAAATGGTAAAGAAACCCTACCTTAATAATGTTCCGTCGTTCATAAATTATAATTTGCACTTTGAAGCAATCAGTTTTGTAAATAACATAATTTAATTAATTTAAATTATGTTTGGAGTGATTATTATATGTTCGTGAGAGATTTATACAAAAAGATAAATTGAGCAGAAAGTAGAATAAATTAATAGTGTCATTTGTATCACCCAGTGCAAGGTATGCAGCAACGTTCTAATTTAAAATTCTATATTGCAGTATAAAGTATATTTACATTAATAGTTGGCACATGTGTTACAAAGTTAATATATAAAATTTACTAAACGATATGAGTCTGTTTGCATTTAAGGTATATCGTTTAACGTATCACTCGGTGCGAAGATGCTTTCTGTCAGTGTTGTGCTTCCGACTGAATTTAGCAGAAAAACCAAAGGCCTGCTGGGAAACTTTGATGGTTATCCTGATAATGACTTTATGTTTCCTAATGGTACCATTCTCTCCGCTAAGGCTTCTGATCAGGATATTTTCAAATATGGACAGTCATGTAAGTATTTAGGTTTACTGTACAAATTATGTCACAATGGCAGATCCCATCATAATTCTTTAGTGTTGATAATAAACTATACGTAACTACGCTAGAAAACCACAGGTTTGTCTTCAGCCATCAAAAATCAGAGCACGTATTACATATGATTCCAATTATGAGCTTACAACAGCTACAAGGAAACTAGTTAAAGATTAAAATCGTTTTGAATTCTTCTTGAAGAAGGGTATTGAAATTATTATTATAGTTCATTGTATTTGATCTAAGCATGTATGTTTAGATAGATTTATTTTTTTCAATATTAGTGTTTTTGATAAATCGTTTTATATGTCTGCTTTTAGCATTTTTAGAGAGATCATAGCGCAAAATTAATATTTTTGCGACCTTATTTTTTGGTGAAATTACTTAAAATCTCCAAATAATAATAATGAGGATAATCATCATCATCATCATTATCATCATCGCAAGCAATTTTGAAATATTTGCTTTCTAAAATAGACACAACACGTTAAAATTCGAATGAGCTATCCTGATTTATCTTATCAAACTTCTAGAATTATTCGGATTATTATTAATATTATGTCAACATTAATATTATTTTCACATTATTCGATACAAGGGGAAGTAGATGGTCGGAAGTCCTTTCTTCGCTATCCTTTTGGAAAGAACCAGTCTAACTTTCACCACAGAGATTTTATTCCCAAATTTTTGGATGAGGCGGATTCAAATAAAGTTAAAGCAGCAAAGCAAAAATGTGGAAATGAAAACCAAGAATGCATATTTGATCTAGTCTTCACCGAGAATCAGGCTGTTGCTAATAACACCAAAAGTGTCGAGCAACGAGCGTCGTCGAGTCAAAAGGTACTTGGTAAGTAATGTTTAACACAAACTGAATAACCTACTTTTTATTGTGCAGTAAAGCACCATTGCTAAAGAGACGTACGAAATAGTGAGTCTGCCATATAAAGTAACTATATCACATTTCAGCTATTCTGCTCAGCATAATATATATATATATATATATATATATATATATATATATATATATATATATATATATATATATATATATATATATATATATATATATATATATATATATATATTTATTCAGATTAGCTTAAAATTCGAACCAGAGTTTCTCTTCTCTCATGTGTAGCTGGTTTGGATTAAATGTCCTAGTCGCATATGATTATAAGGAATTAATTTTAATGTGTTGTAACATGTCCTGCCGCGTGAGAGATCTTAATATAGTATGTTCAGAAATTTATGTGTGTGTGCGTGTGTGTGTATAAAATGATATCATTGAGGTTAGATAATTGTCATTCGTAATCTACGAATGTTCGATCCTAAATCAGATGATAAACGGGACATATCCTACTAAAAAAAAGGCACCAAAATATGGTGTTAAATGTCAGTGGTATATGCAGTGGTATATGCAGACACAAACACGCCATATCGACATACTAATTAATGCTCATAGAGCTGCACAGACTTAACAGACAAATACGACAAAAAAAGGTATATATAATAAACTACAGATACTTTCGAATATATGCGAAACTATCGGGATGGTATATGGACTAGAATATGATGGGAGCTTGTTCCCATTGGCATGGGTTCGAATCTCTGTAGAGTACGACGTAAATAATATCTAACCTTTATATAAGCATTTTTTTATTCAATATTAATTTTATGTACTTTTATCAAACATTATCCGTGCTAAAAGTAAACGAGCTGTATTCAATGATATTCTGTCTGACTACGATAAATATTAGCATTTTGAAAGAGTTTATAAACTCTAAAAGGTTGTCAACTGAAAATAATACGATTGATCACATTTAAAATACTGCAGCTGGAGTATTCTCTTCTTGTTTTGACCAGAGGATGATATTTTTAAGGATAATACAACGTGCAATGCTAGAAACTATTTTATCGCACGCAACTCACCCAACCCAATGTTGAAACTCGACTATTTATCGGAAGATGGAATTATACAAAATATGACACAAATATCATATTCATCCGTTAACAGTATTTCATAGGGATTCTAAAAACACCTAAATAAGTACGGGTATGAGGACATGTAATGAAATAATACTCATGGATGTGAAAATTGTTTCTCATATGCTGCGGAAATATACATGCCATGACAAATAATTCAAGTATTCTAGGACATGCAATGCTATTTAATGCTCCTTTTTCCGTTGGCAATCAAGGGGATAATATTAATTACCTATGGTGAGAGGATGAAACTATTGACAATATCAATAAATATGTAGACATGCTTTTAAAATAATATACTATATCGTTCATCTGTTCATATCGTTAATTTCTAGTAAAGGTTTTCTGACGAGATTATGAGACACAAATAGCGTATAATCAGGATGTTTTCTTTGATCAAACACGTTACATATAAAACATTCACACATATTGCAATTGTAAATTGTATTTTTATTTAGAAAATGTTGTCCCAACGATTACTGGAAACACCGCAATATATGCTGAGATGGTTAAAATGGTAACTGTCAGAGTCAATGGGTCCGACGATGGTAACTTCAGTTATTACCTAGATACCAATATTGCAAATGCTACCATAAAACAACAAAGCGACAATACTGGGATCATTTCATTTATGCTTAACAGCATCTCGCTAGTTTCACTCAAGTAAATATATATTTTTTCTTCATAATATCTGGTTCAGTTTATGTCAAGATTTAGTAATTCATTATCCGCTTATCAAGTGACTTAGGGAAATACGTAAGTATCCATTTATCGTAGATTTTTACGTTTGTATTATACATTAAATTATTATTTGCCAGTTATTTAACTCGGTATATTTTTCAAGATAAAACATCGTGTTCATTATGATTGGTGCGTATTGACACAATTAATAAATTTTAGAATGCAGACACCTTTAAAAAGGCATGTTTTCTGATGCAGCTTTTTATCAGTTTAGTACAATTTCTGTATAATGCGTTTTCAATCTTCTTTACAATAACAGTGTCTTTGCACAAGATGTCTACGGCATCAAGTCACCTAGTCTGGATATGGATATTCGGCTGTGTACCGCCTGTTCAGGACATGGTACTTGCGATGTCACTCAAGAAGGGACAAACATTCAGGCATCAACAGCGATCAGAAATTTCAGAATTGCCATATGCAAATGCACACAGTTTTGGGAAGGTAAACTACATACAAGTTATATCAGAGAGAGATTATGTGAATGACGAGAAACAATATATAAAACTGTCACAAACAGTGCAATTATTTAATTCTTTATGATCCATACATACATGTATGAATATGGTTCCAATATTACGTATCACAAAGACTAAAATATATATTTCTGTAAATATAGTACATTTCCAAAAAGATTTTGTTTTTATATATGCACATATTTGCAGTGACTTCAACTTCAAACCAATCGGAGAGGAAGGTTTGCTAGCATGCGTAGAGTTTGTAAAAGTTATTAACAACGTTGCTTCTACTAATCACATATTTCCCGCCAGTCATATCTCCAATTAGCAAGCACCAAAATGATAACCAAATAATTACTAAAAGACCTCCATGTGAAATATTCATGAATTAAATCATACATTAGTGTAACTTTGTTGATTCATTTTCTTTATTTGTTTAAATGTTCTTACATGTATTTGACCTGTCCATGTCATTTTATTTTGTTCCACAGTTTTCCACCGGAAAATCCTGCTTTCATGTACACCATGAATAATGTTTCATTTTATTTCCCATTTTCTCTTAATATCCATTGTCAAACAAAACACAAACTGTATCGGGTCTGACATAAAGTTATATTCCTATATGCCATAACCCATGAAGGACACCAGTATGGCACCATAGGAATATAACCTTCAATTGTTGTTACCTGCACATGCTTACATAAGGCTATGACGGTTGTGATAAAGTTATGATGTACTGTATATTACATGTCGAATGTGGAGAAAAGTCATATAAGCTGATGATCAGAGAACCAACGCAACCATGGGACGCATGCTTGAACATATGCCTGAATGCGTATGCATTTCTGAATGGTCTGATTATATATATATATATATATATATATATATATATATATATATATATATATATATATATATATTTATATATATATATATATATATATATATATATATATTTATTTATATATAAATATATTTATATATATATATATATATATATACATATATATATATATATATATATATATATATATATATATATATATATATATATATATATATATATATAAAACAGGGTGTGCCTGTTTATATAAATGTTTATGGAATGGTAGATTATTAGTGCAAAATAAAGCGCTTTTGCTAAATGCTAAGCCTGTCCTTTGATGCGACTTTGTTGCCTTCCTCAGGTAATGATTGTGAAAATGATTTTAACGGATGTACCTCTACACCGTGTTCTCCTCTAAAGAATTGTACGGACAATCCAGCTTCGATTCATGAGGCACTGTCACATGCCTACAACTGTTCACCCTGTCCAGAAGGATACACAAACGGTGAGACTGATTCCCAAAAGTGTGAAGGTAATCATGCATGCATCAGTATTTGGGATTACTTTAATCAATACACTGGAGAAAAAAACTTAGGTGAACTTTCCATGATCTTCCACCTTGCGACCAGGTATTTGTACTAATTAATGCTGCAATTTTTCACAGTGGCTTATTTCAAATAAAAGCCTATAATATTCTTAAAAAGCCTCGTTTGAGAACAGAAATAAGATATTCATGAAAATTTGCAACAGAATTCTTGCACTGATACTACAAAATTGATAGATCATAATTTCCTATCTTTTAATCTTGATCTGTTTCGCTTCGGCATATGATTCCTGAAATGTGACTGAAAAATATACGCGTAATTTACAAACAACTGTAAACTTGCACATAAAATTAATGTACCTCTTAATGAGCATGTATTTGCACTCGAGAGCGAACTCTGGAGCACAATGCATGTGCTACTAATCTGACATTAATGCACAAAATATAATCGCATTTGATCCATATTATCTGACAGGTTAATGTTAGTGAAGTTTAATCCATTATAAACGAAAAATTATATACTGCAAATACGGTAAATAATGATAACCAGCACAATGTTTCACTGACAATGTTTCTCCAGATGTAAACGAATGTAATACAATCCTCCACGGATGCAATCAGATATGTGTTAACACAGAAGGAAGTTATCACTGCACATGCAAGAGCACGTTTAGATTACACATGAACGGGAAAGATTGTGAAGGTAATAAAAATTATTTAAATTGTATTTTCTTCATGATGGGAGCTTTAGCAGCTATTTTGAAGCAAAGTAGACAAAAAATGATGCTACTTGTTAACGATTTTTTTATTTTCTATATACTGATTTATAACCGAAGATAATTTCTCAGATAACTTCATTTTACCAGAAAGGAAACATGTAAACACGTACATAATATCGTTGAGAATACATTATATTCATTTCCTTTTGTTAGATATCAATGAATGTGAAGAAGGCATCTCTGGCTGCGATCAGATGTGTATAAATACATACGGAGGATTCAACTGTAGTTGCCATAATGGTTATATACATAACGTGACCATGAATGCGTGTGTATTAGGTAAGACCTGCTTTCCTCAGTTAACGTTATGGGACAGCATATTCTTATAACATATACCAAGATATATTTAGATATATTTAAATACAGAAATGTGATGACCCTTTTTCGGAAGCTAAACTTGTTCGTTACACAAATTTGCACGTGCTTGAGAACTAGTTTGGCAGAAATTATAGCAGCTCAAGAACAGGATTGAAATAATTGTCTCACTGATGTTTGGATCACCATGTACATTGTCTTTTTGTGTCTGAAAATATTTATAGGTTACTGCGTTTGTATGGAAAACTTTTCTGATGGATATACTGCGCGACCTTATGAGAGCAGTATATCCATCCGACAAAACGAGTTCGTATTTTGCCATACAAATGCAGTAATAGTTTTGTTATATGCTTATTTTTTAAATTCTACCCAAGGCTTAAATATATAAACAAGAAATGCACTAAAAGAAACAAAGTAACTGAATGTATGCCGTATTCCAAACTAAATACACAAGCATAGATGCATCATTAAACAATATCATTATTATCCGTATGTAACTCCGCCCAGATAAAGTTGAAGTTGGTCGTGCGCTAGACGTAATTTTCGAAACAATCGCGTTTGTTCTATTTAAAATTGAAAATGTGAGTCATATTGCGAATGAGTGAGCATTGCAACAAGGTTTCTAGTTGATCTGTAATGAATAAGGTTTAGTATTTTTGTCGATTCGACGCAGTTTGGTGATTATGATCCGGATTTATCTACAAGAAGACAAAATACATCGGATTCCAGCAGCGTCTGTGCCAGTTCTACATTAAATACATCATACTGAAGCAGCGAGGCAGAAATGTGTTGCCATCGACATGCGTGTTTCTGCTCTATCATTGAATGATTCAATCATAATGTGGTGAAAAATATAAAGTCTTTCAATTATAATTTTCCAAACGACGCTGTGGAATTTAATGGTTTTTGTTCTATTTTGAGTGCAGTAAGGAGAATGTAACTGCACTTAGAATATAATCGAAATTACAGAACAATTTCGAAATATGTGTTCAGCCTTGAGAATCCTTGACATTGCTAAAGAACTTTTAATATGCAGAACGAAAAAAGTACATTTTGAGGAAATTCCAGATGTAAAAATGTAAGTATATTTTTGCCTTTTGTATGACTAGCTAACGAAGTTTGTCTTATAGCTTGAATGGTATTTGCAAGGTCCCTGTCTGCATCTATAGTTAGATTAAATCTGAATCAAAAAGGTTAACGTGGAATCTGCCGAGCTTATGGTATGTGGTAGTCCACTAAACATCTGCTTAGCTTCATTCAGAAACATTTTTTTTACAATAGAAAATAGTTTCTCTTTTCACGTGACTGTAGTATGAATTGAGAGCGCGAGGGTTCAGTATCGGGACATATTGACAGATTCTGACAATGTAATAATAATGGAGAAAAAATGAGCATATAAAAAATTGTCTTTTCATGCCTGATAGTATATGTTGAGATTATTGTATATTCAATTCGTTCAGAACGTCAGGCGTGCTAATTTGTTTTTTGGTAATTTATTCTTGAGTAGTTAGTTTGTCCTTCGATATAATGGGACTTGTACGTTTATCTTTAACACAAGTGAAATGAGTATTTTAGTCCCGAGACTTCCGTTTGCAAAATATTACAAATTGCGGTGCGATGCAAATTTACATATTACATAGCTTGAGTTGTTTCTATGGCGTGGAGCATGCTGGAAACTCCAATCTGTAATATCGGTTCAACCATACTATATTCTCTTAAACAAGAATTTCGTAGTGATAGTATCTGCCAAATAGGAAATAACAAAATAAGCCTTTTAGATATGTGTAATTTTTTTTTTACAAATTTCTTTTATCAGTGCAGAATATTAGTGTTTGCCAAAACAAGAACTGCAGCCAAGCACATGGGTGTACAGAAGACGGTACAGGAAATTCAACATGCTTTTGTCAAGCTGGTTATGAATTAACAGGCATAAATACTTGCAAAGGTAAATTAATCTTTTTAAAAGATATTTTGTTTACTCCTTGTGTGAAAAGCAAGGTAATTTTTTTTAATGACCCAGTGGACTAACAGGAGCTTTATATTTTTTCACGTTGAGTTTCTAACGCTTTAGGACATTGTTTATAGCTCTTGGGGAACGCAATGGCATCTATTCGCTTTTTTAAATCGCGAGTTTGTTGCGAAAGATGAAAGCGCGAGTCATACGTGAATTAGAGGTAAAAGATTTTTGTTCGATAGCAATATATTTTCTAAACTATCTTCTGTGATTAGAAATGTATTCAGATTGTCATTGCAATATGTAATTAACTACACGATCCAAATCGCAAACTTGGTAAATTGCTACCTGAAACTCGCAGGCATTTTCTAAGAGTACTGACGTTTTACATAAAATGCATTTTTGTATAATATATTTGAATACATTTTACATTACAATATTGTCTTTGTATGTATGTATGTATGTATGTATGTATGTATGTATGTATGTATGTATGTATGTATGTATGTATGTATGTATGTATGTATGTATGTATGTGTGTGTGTGTGTGTGTGTGTGTGTGTGTGTGTATGTGTGTGTATGTATGTATGTATGTATGTATGTATGTATGTATGTATGTATGTATGTATGTATGTATGTATGTATGTATGTATGTATGTATGTATGTATGTATGTATGTATGTATGTATGTATGTATGTATGTATGTATGTATGTATGTATGTATTTTTCACACCCAATTTAAAAATATATCCTAACATAAATTATTTAACCTCAAACTTATGTCCTAGTCACGTTTTCTATCGATCGGCAAATAAAATAAAACTGCAAACATGATACAGTATTGTCAATCATCGGCTTAGTTAGATATGGAATGATAAAACTAATTGTAAATAAATTTTGTCTTTCAGATGTAAACAAATGTAACAAGAACGTCTGTTCACAAAAATGCGTAAACAAGATAGGCACATTTGAATGCAAATGCCTAAGTGGTTATACTTTAGAAACTGACAAGACCTCTTGCAATTGTAAGTGCACAGTTTATACAACATCTGCAAGGTCTGCTCATATTTAGTTATATTTTGTTCGTTCTTGTGTCTGTAATTATATAATGATAGATTTGTACAAAGTATATAAGGTTTAGTAATCCATCCTTTCTACGTATCCAATCGACAATGGTTGCTGATATTTTATAGTATTGTGAATTAAAAGCATATTGTTAACTGTTAAATGCTGATGGCAGTATGGGAGTCCTAAACATATTAGTTATTATTCATATTATTATAATTTTATATTTTAATATGCTTATTATTTAATTTATTAATTTATTATTTAATTATTCATATTATTACAAATGTATATTTTAGTATGCTTATTATTTAATTTATTAATTTAATAATTATTTAATAATTTATATTAATATAAATGTATATTTTAGTATGTTCCTACCCATTTTATGGAGAGAACTGCTCGAATATTTGTAACTGCGGCAGGGGTGCAGGAAAGTGTGACCCCATAAAAGGTTGTGTTTGTGAACCTGGATGGACAGGGAGTAGGTGTGACCAAGACATAAACGAATGCGAGAATAATCCCAATATATGTGGCAATCTATTAACTGATTGTATGAATAGCGGAGGATCATTCTCTTGCAAATGTAGACATGGATATACGGCCATAAATGATACATGTAAAGGTGAGTATCTATCTAGTGGATATGATATCATTGTGATGCAAAAAAATAACGGTAAGATTAGGTTTATTCAGGCAATTGTTTTCAATCAAATACTGAACTTGTATGGCAAAAACAAATTTAAATTTATATTTCAAATGTGTGTAATAGAATTAACCAAAGACATATATTTTCGTTTTCCATTTAACATCGAATGACACGCAAATGCAAAGGGTAGTTTATTCACTGGTTCCTTCTACTTCTGCGCATTGAGAAAGACGCAAATATGTATTTATCGTAACTAATTTTGTGAACACATAGTACCAAATGAATATCTTAAATATACATAAAATGGTATTTAAACTCATATTGACTGTTTCATTTTATTTAATATCAGCTGAATTTCAATTCAGCCTATATATTGTATAAAAATTAGAAAGTTAACTTTAAACACATTTGATCTGTCACTGGTCAGTGAAATGCTGACAATACAGTACTAGAATTGATGAAGAAGAATACAATTTATTAGAACAGAACAGACTGAGAAGATGCAAGTAATAAACACACACGCACGCGCGCGCTCAAACACATACTCATACACGCAAACACACACACACACACACACACACACACATATATATATATATATATATATATATATATATATATATAGAGAGAGAGAGAGAGAGAGAGAGAGAGAGAGAAGAGAGCGAGCGAGCGAGCAAGAGAGAGAGAGAGAGAGAAAGAGAGAGAGAGACCTATTATGTCTGGTCGTATTGTCCTGGTGTTTTGAAGATTTATCTAATAATTAGTGAATTAAAAATGACCGTTGTATTCTTTTTCCTTAGATATCAATGAATGCATAGAACCGACATTAAACACATGTGAGCAAACCTGTAAGAACACTATGGGTGGATATACCTGCAGCTGTAACTCTGGATATAAGATTGATTCTAGTAAAAACACAAAATGTCAAGGTATTTATTCACAACAAAGTTACCAATTTCATCATGTTTTATCTCCTAAATAAAACTCTGCTTGCAATATTAATCTATTGCGGCATGTTATGTCTTTACCAAGACGGCGTACAAGGTAAAAATAGTAGAGATAATTTCATCTCATCCTTGCATTAGAGCTACCGTGTCAAATATTCGGCTAGTCATATTATTTGTTTTGGACAAGCAGAATCTGCAAATTTGGGTAATAAAGCAAATTATAATTAACAATACCATTTCGAAAACAGATTTCCCACATGAAGACAAATCATTATTACCGGACAGCCAATTTGTTTGACGTGTGTACAGCGAGATATACTTCATCAAAATCCTCTGCCACCGTTGTATATCCTTGTTACAGATGTCGATGAATGTACAACGGGATATTCAGGATGTGAGCAAATTTGCGAAAATTCTCCAGGAAGATTTTCATGTTCTTGTTATTTTGGATACGAGCTAACAATGGACAGAAAGACTTGCCAACAAGGTTTGTAGAAAGAATGAATATGTTCTTTACTATTAAATAACGTAACACGAAATCCAGGGACAGACTGTGTAAACTGACCATACGACATATATATATATGTATATATATACATATATATATATATATATATATATATATATATATATATATATATATATATATATATATATATATATATATATATATATATTCAAATAACTGAATGTAAATTATCCGTAAAAGTTAATCTGGATAATTCGCTAAATACGTTTATAAGATCTGGTGTCAGGTATGTTCCTTTTAAAGCAAATGCATACTCTGAATCAGATTATTTCATTGGAATTTAATTACCACCTAAATATTTTCAGTTGAAGATCCTTGCAGGAAATATGGAAACTTAACATGCAGCCAAATCTGTCTTGTGGACCTTCAAAAGGAAACTGCCGCTTGTTCTTGTAATCAAGGGTTTATAATCGGGGCAGATCGCCAAAGTTGCTTCGGTTAGTATACATCGCTTTGATTATGTCTTTTATGATTTTCCCGAGTAATTATTTTCAATTGTTAGTTATGTTTCATGTATTGAGCCGGGAAAGAATTAATGAATTTAGAAAAAAAGTGTGGTATTTTCAATAGCAACAAACAGTCTCAAATGATTTACTCTGTGTTGTTTAATAAACGCTTAATAAAGCAATTTGCTCGTACTTTTCTAACAAAAGGGAATAATATATTTTCGCCAAAACATGATTTGTAAAGCGCATTTTGCGAGGATTACAAAACTCCATATGTGAGCCTTGTCTGGTTTAACGATTTGTATCTGAATGTCGTTCTAAAGTTGATACAGATCAAGCAATGATACAAACAAAACTAAATTTTAAAAACAAAAACGTGTCTCATAAAATAATGTTGTACTAAATAACATATTTCCCAAAAGGGTTGTTTTTAGTTATAGTTAATTTTACATTATTAAGCTCGCTGTATTACTGGTACATTTATAAATTATAATTCCACTTACATGAACTAATCACCTATTTCAAAATGTATAGAAAGAATAATGTAAAATAATTGCATGGAATATAACAGCAAATTTCATTTCAACCAATTAACATCGGACATTTAATTTAAAAGAGCAAAATATACCATCCACACTGTATATCTAACAGTCTACGTTGAATCCATCAAAGGCGAATAATTAACTTTTGCCTTCATTTGCTTTGCCTCAGCCGAATACAGTTGTTAATCAATAATTATTTGTATGATCAAGATATCAACGAATGCATAGAAGAGAACGGCAGCTTGAATATGTGCAGTGTAAAGAATAGCTGTGAGAATAGCTACGGAAGTTATAAATGTTTGTGCGACGCAGGCTTTAAGCTAGAAAATGACGGACGGACATGCAGGGGTAACTATAAATATATATATATATATATATATATATATATATATATATATATATATATATATATATATATATATATACTTTTCTGTAATTTAAGGCTTACTATGAACCCTTTTAACTTATTTACATTTCATTATTAATAGGATATTCCATGACAACCTGGAACCAATGAAGTCTACAGTCTACGTTGAAAGAGCGAAACAGTCATATTGAGAATTTCTAATGTCATACACACTTCAGATTATTAAACGAATGTGCAGCTTAAATGTGTGATAACTATAATCGTTTCCCGCTTGTTCTTTTATCATTATCAAAGATAACAAATTAATATGTTGAATAATTGTATATGCACATGGTTAAATGACTATACTGGAGTAAATGTTATACACTGTTGTCTCTATATCAACCAATTGTTACCTGTAAAACAAATGTCATTTCTGGGTCATACAATTGGTTCAATCTTATTTCTCACAGAATGCGACAGTTTCCATCATGGAATCAACTGCTCCCAAGAGTGCCGATGTGGTGCTGGAGCAAAGAGGTGTGATAGCGTAAAAGGATGTGTATGTAACATCGGTTGGACTGGTGACACGTGTGATTTTGATCAAAATGAATGCAGTATCATCGGGGCATGTACTGGGGCCAATAGCTATTGCTTAAACATCCCGGGCTCATAACAATGTTTGTGTGACAATGGTTATAAGATGGATGAATCAGGTTTATGTGAAGGTGAGTAATCATAGGTGCCAGTGCTGTTTATGGCAACATAGTGAATCTGATTTTACTATATTATGTCCTCGTTGTATGTCCCTATGTTGAAAGTCTGTGTTCATGATGGCTCTATTACGCCATAGTTTTATATTATCACCTTGAACATTTTTATATGCTATATATGTACGGTCGCTAGATTTTAATTGCCAATCATATGTTATCGTTATCATACATTATTTGCACTCCCCGTTGATAGGCAAACTTTAGTTATTTACCATTGTTATCGCTTTACCTTTAACTGTTTGGTTTCGAATCGCTGGTCGATACGAAAAGTTTTACCACTTTTAAATAAGGAACTATATAACCTTATGTGTGGCGCTAAATAGCCTCATAGTGCTGGTGCGCCGTAAAAAAATCAATCAATCAATCAATTAGGCCATGTTCAATGAGCGCATTCTTTGTTCATGCAGATATGTTTACAAAAATGCAAAAATAAGACAATATCTATAGGAATACAATAGTTTGTTTATCGTTATTGACATTGTGTACAGGACAGGTTTCAAATATTTAAAAATATAAGTCAATGTGAAATTAATGGTAAATTTTAAAAATCACCTCGCATGTCCAAAATAATTGAAATTGTTAGAACAATGTGGCAAAAAATATGTATATTATAGTTTTGAGGAACATTTTATAAATTTCCCGTTATGATTGTTTCCCATGTTTAGAAATAATATTATAAACGATTTTATTGAAATGAACTTGCAGATGTTGATGAGTGTTCTAACAGCAGCTTGAACACATGTGAGCAAATATGTATCAACACCAATGGAGGTTACGTATGTGGTTGCTCACCAGGATTTGTGCAAGACGCAAATAGATGCACAGGTAAAATATCGAGCTTGTCTTACTTATTTGCAGAGTAAAACCTGAATGTTGCAATGACATTAAGTATATTGGACCGCCTTTTGTATGTTTAGTTACGGGAATAAGTTAGCGAAAGTTTAGTGATGATGGTAATGAGGATGGGGAATAGATATAATTATGTGGTAGCTGTTAATGAGGATGAGGTTAATGACAGAGATGATAATCAAAATTACTAAAAAGAACTGCTTTGCTAGTACCAAAGTCAGTTGTACTTGGCCGATACATAAGAGGTGTTTGATTTGATTGCATAGCTTCCGTTTAATATGTTTATTGTAATGAAACCAAGAGTCACCATGTCATTGCTATTTTTAATTTCAGACATAGATGAGTGCACGCGTGTACATAATTGTTCACAAATCTGTACCAACACAGAAGGAAACTACCGGTGCTCTTGTGAAGAGGGATTCAACTTGAATGATACCGACAGACGTTCCTGCTTCCGTAAGTTATAATCTCTATGGCATTGCCACACCATTCTTTCGTGGTACAATACTCTTTGCTAGATAACTTCCTTGTACTAATCATGAATGAAAAATAAGTACTCACATTCCGTCTTTGCTTGATATTCCAATTCCTTATAAATTCTAAACTAAATGTGTTTATTTAAATTCAATTAATTGACTAAGAAGTATATCTTAAAACTAAAATGCTAATGCTCTGAACGTGTCTTTGTGGCTATAGAAATGCATTTCGCGGATTCGGTTTCAGCTGAAGGGATGGTCGATATATTTAATATTACTCAAAATGTATTTCTTTATCGAAGGAGTTCCATTTTGATAAAATCACATCCTAATTTTCGAACATGGAAATAAATTATTCGATTAATGCACTTGTGACAAAGTTTCTTTCTTTCTCTATTTCTGCATACACCTAGTGCATCTGCACCATACATACGCTTTTAGAGTCATAAATTGCACCTTGGTAAGTATAATAAGAACAAAAACATAAACTGCATAAAAGTTATTGTTTCCAAACACAGATGTACAAGTGTTTTAAGAAATATATGCCTTGCATGTGTTATTGATTTAAATCATTTATTGGAATTTATCAACAATCATGGTGGTACATGATGCAATTTTCCATAATTACGTTCATTTCTTTCCTAATGTTTTGCCTGTTGCAAATAATTATCCTGACGAATACGCTAAATATAACTATAACTGTATAACCTTACGAAATGCGTAGGTTTAGAAGGATTCAATGAAAATCAATGTGGACTGAAAAATTAGACTGTAGTCAGTTATCAGTTGGTTACATAATGTATAGAGGACTTGGTTAAATATCGGTCATTACAGTTGTACAGAAGCTTTAGAGAGTTTTCCGGACGTAAAACTACTTACTGTAAAAAAAATACTTTTTCAAATAACAGTTAAACCATAAAACGTATACGTAAACACCGAAACGCACTCTATAAATGCACATTAACAAAATCATATACATGGCAAATATTCGTCATGAAAATATTAAAAATGGAAAATTGCAGGAATGGAATTTGTTCATGTAAAATATAGCTTACACAGTTAAGACAATGACCAGGATGGAAAACTCAGCAGTTGAAATTACTTGCAATGGAAACTTCAGTGCACTTTAATTTTTAAAGAAGCATTTATCGTAAAATGGTAGGCATATGATAAGATATTAAATAACCTGAATTACTGCAAGTTTAAATTGTCGGTTACTTATTTATATTATGGACGATGTTCACACATGACAAAATTGCATCCAGTCTCTAGTTAATCATACTTTCATAAGCGCAAATGATGAGAAACCAATATATAATAAAACTCAACAATTTTAGATTTTGTTTAACTTCAGATATCAACATACATGAATACTCTGGCAAGATTCATATCTCGCTTTGCTATATCACCACCGATCATATCAATAATAATCTCGCCTATTCAAAGAAATAAAATGCCAATAGTTTTCTATCCTCTAGTATACGTTTGCCCAAAGTAAAATGTCTTGTGTTCAAATAATGCCTCACACACACATAAACACACATTATATATATGTGTGTTTGTGTGTGTGTGTGTGTAGATCGATAGACATCTACACGCATCGGCCAAGAAGTTTAAATTTAAGATGTTTCCCAACGTTTTATTCTTCGGATGTTACTGTCATTTTCAACTTGGTTAATGACAGCTTATCAAAGAAGCCGGTCATGCTAATTCACCCATAGATAACACGCATAACAAAACATCCACTGAAATACAAAAACCTATGTGACTGTATGTGGCCGTATATCAGTTTATTTTATAAACTAGGTTAGCCATTAGAGCACATGTTCTCAATTTTGATGTCACACAAAATATTAGGACATACAAGAACGGTTTTGAAGTTCTAGCATCTTGTTGCATACTATATCATTATTTTACCCATCCATTGTTTGGAAAGATTAAAGACTGCTTATTTTTCTACTTTTCACATAGCGTATGCAATCAATTGCAGCTATACTGATTTCCTTCTTTTCCTTATCTTATTTTAGTTAAAACAGTTTATTTAAAGATAATCCTAATTAGTAGCAATGAAATGGTTTTGTAAAACACAGCAAATAATTCAGTTATCAAGAATGTGAATTAAGCGCTGGGAAGATCTTACAGTAGTAGGAAGTGAATCCAAAATAATCCCTATAAGGTCATATAAGAGACTAAAAGAATGAAGAGCTTCATATACATTTCAAGATCGGAAGTGTACTGGTCCGCCAAGAATCGAGACGTTACCAAGATAACGTTGTACAGAACTCCTTGGAATAATTTACAATACTTCCAGAATATCAGTCTCCAGTTAATGAATCCTTTTTATTTTCACTGAACAGTACAAACACGTTATGTATTTTTTATTGTTTGGGGGGTGGGGGCTATTTTGGAGAGAGGGATTCTTCTTCTCGAATAATATATAAATAAAGCATAAAACACCACAAACTCCAAATTAGGAATTTATTTGATTGATCAATTTACTCCTGATATACACGTTATATTACACCTACATTTCACGACATACCCCCGTGACACATCTTACTACTTAATTTATTTCAAACTTGCCCATTCTTATTAACTAGCCCGTCAAATCGGAATTTATATATTTCTTCTACCACCATTAAAACCTCTGCAGTCAATACTAATTAACCCAAATTCGTCAATAAGTCGTAGTATTATTTTTAGTAATGGTCAACATACGTAAGATAATAGGCAACTACTACGATATAAAGCCATACATAACAGTTATGATAATTATATACAATCATATATCAGAGTTACAACACTTATTGATATACGTAGCACTTACTACTGAATAGTTAAAAGGGAGACACTACAACCTAATTTATAAATTCTATTTTGAAGAAGGTAAAACATAATCGATAAGCTATTTACATGCTGTTGTAAGATTTAAGTCATAATTACATAAATATTACGAAAAGTAACGTAATGAAAGGTTAGTAGGTGCCATTAACAAACAATATAACTCCATTGATGAGTTTATATTTGTTATTATTTTGATTGTTCTGAAATTAGTTCCATGCAAGACGCGTGACACCTAACACGTGACACCTAACACGGTATGTGAACAATTTGTTACGCAAAGCACTGTAAAAAGGTTGAAGGTTATATTTACAATCGTCATAATAATGCATATAAATGTGTCTACAATAGACACAATGATATATACATTACGGTCAATTGCAAATTAGGTAACATGTTATAGGTACCTGCCCTAAATCATACCTCAATCAAACTCATCATCTATGCAATCTTCTTTCTAGTTTATTAGCTTATACTCATAATCCTGGAAACGTAAATTAAGTAAAGGAACAGGTTTTATAAAACTAAACGAACACTTTAGCCATCAAATTTATATATTGACAATATAAGTAGAACTGAGAGTATTATGAATTAACTTAAATATAATCCTATAAACATTATTACATAAGACCAAACGGATTGGATGTTTCGAATGAAGTTGACATCGTCAAATGTAATGGCCTGCAAAAAATCGTTATGTGTTAAAATGGTTTTACCCAGAACTAGTTTGAATAAATAGAAAATAGTCATAGAATAGCATTCTTGTCTAAAAAGCGCTCTATAGTACAGTGAACAATCTAAGCAAATGTATTCTCTCCATTAATATCAAAACGTACCATTAAATACATTTGCAAACTGTTGTTACCACAAGAGCATAGGAAATAATATTCCCGAACAGGGATGAAATCAATTGTTCGGTTATATTCTTGTATATAAGCATATTGGGCAGAAACCCATCTTTTCCAACTTAAAATGTGATATTTTAGCAAATATCCCACATGGTAAAGGAGCCCAACTGACACACTCATTTAGATTAATCATTTTATAAACAAATCTGACATACCTATCCAATGGGCAATAACCCCAAAGTTGCAAAAATGCTTTATCATTGGAAATGTGACATACTCTGTGAATAAACCATATGCAATCTACATGAATATTAAATAAGTGTATCTTCATAGATAATCACTAAAATTTTCAGTCATTAAGAGAAATTACAAAAATACTGTTATAAGTAGCACTAACAATGGTATTCCCCTGATCTCTTACACGGGCGTATAATGTTCCATTAATATCAACTCTCCGTGCGCTTCCTGCGTAAAAACAATCATGCGAGATGCAATTGTATTTCCTGCATAAGGTTATAGAAGGCTTTTTTTAATTTATCTAAATCAGCAGAATTAAAACTGCTAGCGATTGTTTACAGTGTGGCAGAATATGTTGGACATAGTGTTCATTTTAGTGATAAATATGTTACTATACTTGTATCAAGACAATGGGTTTGCTATTTTGATAAAAATGGTCAAAACAACATGTATAAAGGACAGGATTTCATACTGTGTTAGTTTATATGGTAGAAAATCGGCTTGATAATCATACAGTTTTGAGTTTGATACTCATTACCTAAACTTTATTCCCTGCTTCCTAACCATGTTGGAGAAAATTCGTGTATGTAAAATTCATCCTCATAATATAGTGGAGAATGTATCCAAAAGTGCCGCAAACAGTACTAAGCAAGTCAAACAACTTTCAAAGACACGTCATTGATATATTGAATGTGAAGATATAAGGTATGCAGGCCTGGCCTTAGGATATCCAGGGCCCAATGTAGCATGCAAGGCCTGAGATAGGAAACTAAAAGCTCCAAACAAAACGGAAGCATTGCAGAGAAGCGCGGGTACCAAGGCGGTTACCTCGTTTGCCTTGCCATAGGGACGGGCCTGAAAGTATGTGTAAATTTTGTATGTCAAACGCTGTTGTCAGTGTCCCTGGTTAAAGGTCAATTATATTCTTCTATAGCACGCTTTACTTTCTACATTAAGTATATTTCATATTTTGTATTCTATTTTAATATGAAGTCCATAACCGGTGGTGTTTTATCTTAAAAATGAGACGATGATAGCTTTTACACTGGAGTCAATCAAAGATTTTTTTGTCGAATCATTAGTGCTTGCAAAATCAAAATATACATTTAATGAATGTTTACTAAATTCAAGTTAAAAAGTTATTCTGATTTCATTCTTCATCTGATCTTTGCACTTACTGTATCTGTTTTTTTGTCCATTTTGCTTGTGTATATCCATAGTCTTTGCTTTTGTATCAAATGTTAGGTGATTGCATTTACAAGACCAACACGCAAATCTCATAATACCTATACCATTGTATCACCTATTTCGGAAATGTAACTTCAAACTTTATTACAAACGGAAAAAACGTTATGGAGGACTTGAAAGACAGAAATACACGCACACACACACATATATATATATACAGCATGTGTGCGTGTGTGTGCGTGTGTGTATGGGGTGAGGGGTGGATATGTACAGAGATAGATAGCGAGAGAAAAATGTTCTACTTAATATTGATGATAAAAAAATGATTCACTGATTTATTTCATTTTATTCTATGGTATTTTTAATGACCCTTATATGAGATCTCCAGTGCAATGCACTTCTATCTGTAAAATAGCATGGTAGTTTGTATTTTTTTTATTTTGCTTCTACACTTACGTTGTATACCATCTAAGAAAAGATCAAAATGACAGACATAATCCAATGAGTTTTAAGCAAAAGCTAATCTTGATAAGATTATCTGTATGTCTAGAAGTTGTTTTTCAATGTTCTTCCTGAGTGCCATTTAATTCTTTCACAGTGATATTTCAACTATTTTTTGTTAAGATATCCCTTTATTAAAAATAGTCAGGTTATAAAAATTGTACTACATTCACAACACTGATAGTTTCTGTTCATAATTATTGTATTGAGTTTTAGTTGACGCTCGAACACTACTGTGCTTTTTACACGTCGTCTATAGCGATATCTTTACTATTAAGTTTATTTCTGTTCAGCTTCAACGCCGTGTAGTGCAGTAAAGATAGACCAATGTAAGGTAATGAAAGCAATGTGTGTCGCTCGTAATGGATTCGGAGAGTGCTACTGTCCTAAAGGATATGAAAATTTAACTGGAATCTGCGAGGGTAAGACTTTTGTAAAAGTTCTTCTTTATTATATCGGTAATATAGATACTCACTCTAGAGAAGAGAAAGATTTCAATATATGCTGGATCCGTAAAGTAGCATACTTTATGTTGATTTAATGAACGCTAAGGAATTTCATATTATATCGATAACTTTGTTGATGTGCTTATATTTTGGTACACTCCATTTAACAGCGGTTGTGTTGGCTGATACAAAATCAAAGCATTTTCAAGTTCCCTCTTTTTTCCATGAAAAGAAGACAACCCGTTTTTAATGTGTTAATGATTTTCATAGTATTTATAAGAAAAAAATGTATCCACATTAACATTTACCATTGTAATATATATTTATTTATTTATTTATTTATTTATTTATTTATTTATTTACCAGATATCAATGAATGCAACAGAACGCAGCCGTGTACCGACATCTGCATTAATATAAATGGCAGTTACAAATGCTCGTGTTTTGCCGGGAAGGAACTGGGAGCCGACGGATCAACGTGTGTAGGTAAGATGTGCAGTGAATCAATACAAATAATTAACTGCCGCAAATTATCCACTGACCAAGCCAATATAACTATTCTCGACATTCCACATACACAGCTTATATTCCATCGTCTTTCTTCAAAATGTTTGAGAATATTCTGCTCGAAATGAGTAAAATCTAATTTTTAATATGCTTAGTTGTGTCCATACTGTTAAAGTCATTCAGTGCGCATGAGACAATCATATCTGCTAGTTAGAAGAATAAGAAGTCAAACTCAGAACATGCGTAAATACACAATCTCGCCTAAAGTGATTAATTTATGAACTCCAGCCTTTAGTACCTCTTACCATCCATTTCTTCGAATGATAGAGACTGGAATAAAGCAATGTGCATCATCGTATGTTCCACAGATTGTCAAGCGGGAAAATATGGAGACAATTGTGAAAAACAATGTTTGTGTAGCAGTACAAACGCAGACAAATGCAATGCCGTAACTGGCCTATGCACTTGCAAACCCGGATGGAATGGGATGAGCTGCGATAAAATGTCAAAGAATGCTTCAACAACGTCGTGAATTGCACTGCAAATTCAACATGTAGGGAGCTGCCGGGATCTTTTATGTGCCAGTGTAATACTGGATTTACTACAACCAGTGATGGTATATGCACACGTGAGTAGTATGTTTTATCTAAATGAAAAATGTGAATATCATATGACAAATACGCCAAAAATATCACAAATCACTAACATATTGTATAACAATTAAAACTGACATCTCTTCGCGTTGACTTGGTTCTAAGTGATATTTGTTACACAAACACACTCACACACACTCATACACACAGATATATATATATATATATATATATATATATATATATATATATGCAATAAACTGATGACGAACAGTACGAAACTAGTAATTAACTAGCCTAAGCGCTTTCGACTCTTAATGAGTCTTTTTCAAAGGCAAATACAAAACATAGTTACGACAAACAAATAAACACAAAAACGTTGTGTTTGTAAACCTCTACATTTCTGTCTTCACATGTGCTAAAACTATAAATACAACCAGCTTGTATAGACTACTTGCGGAAACTGAAAACGTTGTATAATTCCCTAAAAGTCTACAAGCCAAAGCGACATCTATTTTTACTTTGTGTACATATGTAACGCAGATTATATCAAGGATATTTGATTCTATACCGGTTATTCTTATAGTAAAAATTGAAGGATAATAAGATTTAGAAAATATTAAATTCTACTAGTGCATAGTTTTCATTTTCTAGTCTTCTTGGTTTAGACCGCTTGGTTTCAATGTTCTAAGGCGGCGTATCCAGTATGATTCCTTTTCCTTCCTGGTTTCGGAACTGCAGCTGTGGTTGTTAGCAATAGCGATAAGTATTATATCACTGAAAGTGTGGCCAGGGGAGGAGAAGTGTTCTGCGACCGGGCTTCTGTACAGCTTTTTTGTCATCCAATCAGATCTATGAAGGTTTATCCTTTTGTGTAGCTTTTCAGTTTCTCCCACGTACCGAAGGCCACAGATCTTATATGTGATGAGATAAATCACATTCTCTGTTTTGCACGTTTTGTTTGGATCATGTATGTTTAGTTTTTCTTTAGTCACTGTGCTAGTGAATGTCTTGGTCTCTATCATATGTTGACAGGTTTTGCATCTTTTATCGCCACAGGGTCTAGATTGACTAGGTTGGTTTTGATATATATATATATATATATATATATATATATATATATATATATATATATATATATATATATATATATATATATATATATATATATGGGGGTGTATATGTTTGTATTCTTATATGCTTACAAGCTACGTCGTACGTTTGCGAAAACCGTATTATTCATCAAACACTGAAACTTTGTTCATTCATATTCATCTTTATATTTTAGTTCGTAACTGATGGATTCAATTCGAATACAATTTCAGATACCGAAGATATATAAAATAGTTTTTTTCCGAAGTGATTAGAATATAACGTTTTTAACGTAGCCAGAATGGACCCGTTGGATTGTATCAAACAAACATTATGTACGAAACTTAATCTTTTTATCAACATACAATAGATGCATAACAACATAATGCAATATAATTCCTTGGATTAAGATGACTTCGCTTTTAACACAGTTAGCTAAACTGATAGGAAATATGAAAATTGTTTTAAAGTCTGTATTGATCATTGATGTTCTAATTTTTATTATAGAGATCATAATGCATTCGATTTTTATTTTGATGAAACAGATTGTCCGGCAAACCACTATGGTGATAACTGCAAAGAGAGTTGTACGTGTAGTGCTGCCAATACAATAACCTGTGACTCTGTCGATGGAACATGTACATGCAAGAATGGCTGGTTAGGTCAAAATTGCAGTCAGGATGTGGACGAATGCGCATCATCGCTTGATGTATGCACGGATTCAAACCAAATTTGTAGCAATACACCCGGTTCTTATAGATGTGCATGCTCCCCTGGGACTAGGCTAAACGCCAACAATAGCTGCATTGGTATGTTGATATATATTTTTTTTGCTGTCTATGCTATGAGACCTTTGTTCCAGTGATTAAGTGATTCCAAAATCCTTTATATATATATATATATATATATATATATATATATATATATATATATATATATATATATATATATGTGTGTGTGTGTGTGTGTGTGTGTGTGTCATTTCTCTATTAACTTGATTTTCTAGATAGATAGATGGAGGGAGGAAGGAAGGGAGCGAGGGAGGAAGGGAAGAAGGGACAGACGGACGTAGAGACAGACAGAGACAGGCAGAGATCACTATAACCAATTCTTCATACTACGACATTCTTAATGTAATGTTCTTTCTCTTGTCCAATCGTATAGATATTGATGAATGCATTGAGAAAATCGACTTATGTGAACAGAATTGTGTAAACTTAGATGGTAACTACACGAGTGAATGTAACTCCAGATATACAAGAGACGGCTTTAAATGTACTGGTGAGTTCTGTAAAAATACATTTCTGCCAAAAAATTAAGTAATATGTTGTCATCATTATTACCTTTGCTAGTTTATTTTGAGGTGTACTGGTTCTTGAGACCTTGTTTTACCTCAGTAAAGTTACCAAATAGGTGATTAACAGTAGAATAAGTGACATTTTGATTTGTAAAAATACACTTGAACTTTCATGTAAACAAATATATTTCTTTATGAACTTGATGAAACTCCTTTAATTCATAGCTGAATTATGAGGCCGATCTGTATAAGCATACTGCTGTTTAATGGAACGTTTGGTCCCAACTATATCTGTCCCCGTCGACCTTAGCATATTTTCAAAGGTTGCTTTGTTGGCTGCTACTCCACTGGATGGATGTATTCCTAACGATGCCTTTGTAACGATAACCTACAGTAAAACAAACAATTGGTTGTGGATTTTAAGCATATATGTAACGCGGTTTTAGAATGCGAGTTAACATGTCGTGAGTAACCCAATCAAACAAATTAAATTGTGGCACGCAAACATCATATAAACATATGAATTTATTGGTCGTTGACAAATGAGGTTTGTTCGTTTTAGTCAGGAAATTTCTAATCTTATTCAGAGTTTATGGCACCGTGATCAACCTCTGTTGCTACAGGAATGGCGAATAGTATTCCTGCGTTTGCTACTAATACAACTGGGTATCGTTATAGTAATGGTACATTCACACTACTTGCGGTAATTGTGGCCCAAGAATTGTACCATATATATGAACAATTCATTCCTGCACGTGGTCAAAACAAACGTTAAATATTTCTCTCGGTCCTGAAACATCAATTAGTTCTTCTGTGACAGACATGAGCATAACGAAAGCTTGTGTTGAAAGTTTGACCTATTAACTGATTGATTTGTTTTCCATCATTCTATTGAAAGAGTCCATTTTGGGTAACAATTGTATGCGTGAAAAATAATTAAACTTTAACTTAAATATTTCAGGTATAAATTATTCTCAGTGAAGCCTGAGTCTTCTTTATCCGAACATTGAACATACGTCCTTCACGCATGACATGAATAAGATAAACATATCATAGTAATGTAAAAGGATAGTTTAGCTAATACCAAATCAAAAGCGTACCTAAAGCTATAAGATAATAAAAGCTTGTACGATAGTCGATTACTCATATCACTGACGAATTATTTACATCATCGCATGTGTCTTCTTTACAACTTGGGTTGGTCTTGTGGTCTGACACAAGGTCAGTTAGGGTCACCTATGCAAGCATATACTCAAAAGGGAACGACTATAAAAATGATCGTAAATGGAGTTATTGATGTGAATCTCCCATACCCAGTGATGTTAAGGCATAAATTACCGATTGTCAATGACAATATCAGCTTCGTAGAACAAAGTATTTATTGTTTGATTTTAGTTTGGTTTTTTTTTTCTCGGCCAACCATATTCATGCAAATCATTCAATTTCTTGAATAGAAATATAGAATTTACTTTGTCTAACCTCTAACATTAGGAGCGCACAAGTTTCACGGCAAATTAACATTAGATTGTCTGGTGTGCTATGCTGCTACTCTTGGTGTTTGGTAGGTAACCCTGATGCAGCGAGAAAATAAAATTGCTGTATAATTTTTTTAGGTGTCTAGGCTCGTACAAAAGTAACAAGAAAAGAGTGAAGCCAACAAGCTTTGTAAAATGTAGCAAATAATTTACTTACCTCGAAAGAGAATGTACAAATTAGAAAAAGGACTTACTGTGTATGAATCAAATACAAAAATTAATGCAAGGATTAAAAAACGTAAGTCCTATAAATAAAAGTCCTAAATGAATCACAGTTCGAATCCCGATGAAATTATAATATGGAAGGCAATGATGTCTTCAATAACCTTCAGTGGTGCCGTGTAAAGATTTATTTGTTGAATCAGAAAGAAAAAATAATTCTAGTTTAGAATTCCGAGCAATTTTCAATAAATTTCTTTGTCAAGAATTCTGTAAAGGATCACTTATATGTATATTTTCAAGAAAAAAGAATTACTAATTCCGAAAAATAGAAAACTTCAAATCAAACTGGTCACAAGAAAGCACCTTTTTGAGCTTTAAAGTACAACTGGCTATTTATTCTCAAGGAAATGACTATAGAGTAAATTAAGACGTAAAACAGATTTCCGGATGTTCTAGAAAATCGTGGAAACGTTTTCACATGTTTAAAGTCATGCACTATAGTATATAGCCTTAGATAAAATCATGATTTTTACTCTAGAAATGAATAATAATAAGGTTGTTTACTCCAAAACCTGACACTGGTTCTGAACTTAGATCAGCAAAAGATATAATGTTTCAAACCACTTGCTGTTTATCAGGTCAAATAGAACTGAATTGAATTTCTAAATCAGTCAAATCCAGTAAATACAGTTATCATTATAATAATGTGTAATGGAATCAAATAAAACATTAAAGCAAACCAACAAATAATTAAATTGCATACACATAACAAAATTGCCATAATCATTTAGTTGTAGGTGTAGAAAAATATTGGACCTGGGAATAATTTTATTGTCCTTAAATTGCTGGCCGAGTTAATCATCAATCCTGAATAATGTATAGATTGTTGCAAACAGGAATGGTACGTTAAGATGGAAACGGTCTTTTGAAGTATAACTTTGCTTAAGTACATGAGACATATAGTGTTACTTTAAAAAAAAAAAACATATGAATTATGAAGTATATAAAACTATAGACAGGATGTCTCAACCTCACTTATATTAGAGCTTCATTTGTTTCGGTATAGATTCATAAAGTTGTCAGATGCATAACCATAACGATAGTAAACCCGTATTCTGCAGAATAAGCTCTAGTCCTCATTATCTCCCGTGATTGAAGAACTTTGATTTTTGTTTAGATTTCTTTACAGATACTTAACCTAGCCTAGAAGGTCTTAGAAAGTGAAAGTAGCTACTATACGTATCAACACATAAAACATTGTATTCCTTCCCTACACCGCTGAAATTAATTAAATTCTTTTTTTTTTACCCTGTGGCAGATGTCAATGAGTGCTATCAGAAAATACACAATTGTACACAGACTTGCATTAACACTAAAGGAAGCTTCCTGTGTTCATGTTATGGAGGATACGAAGGAAATGGCTACACTTGCAAAGCTATACCAGGAAGATATTCGGTCCAATTGACCTTTACATTCAACATTAACTTGAACAATGAAAGCTTGGATGATAATGCTACGTATAACAAGTACATCACTGCCGTGAATACCACAGTAAGCTAAATACTTTAGTATCTGAATGAGAGAAAAAAGCAAACAAAAAATATTATACTATTTGTTAAAAAAGATCAATTTGATCTGTATAAAAATTAAGTTGATTGTATTATTTTGAATGATTTAATGATTTAAATTACTTAAATGGAGAAAAGTTAAAAAAGAATCATACAATTAATAAACATTCTAAATATAGTTTCCGATAAAAGTTAAAACCTGCGGCTGCTTATACATAAATTCCAGCTATGCATACGTGATCCATTTTATTTCTTTAGTATAGTTACATAACTGGAATTAAAAACTAAGTTTAAAGTTAAACATTAGAATGCACCTATTGTTTGTTTACATATTTTCATTCCAGCTCTCAAATTATTCTCTACGAAGTCTTGGGGAAGATTTTGTCAGTGTTGAAATACAACGAATATCGTAGGCAGTTAATAATGTCTTAATAAATGATTTGGTATTATCGAGTACTATACTCTGAAATATACGATTTCATTACCGATTATGTTAGCATTCATTTTAATTTCTTCGCTGCGGAATATGTTACTTTAAATATTTGTTGTGTCAAAAGTTATACTATAAAGTCAACAAAGTGTTTTGCTGTATAACTGTTAAAGTCCCCGTAATTGTTATGTGCTCACTTTTCGATCTATTTAAGAAAATGGCGCATCGTTGAGATATTTTTCCGCTATTGTGCTCCTTTACGACGTTATAGCCATTAAAAAAACCCATCTCCTACATACAATATCATGTTCTAAAATAATGCATCTGAATTCTGTTTTAAACAGCTCCGGAATACAATCATCAGTATCTTGTTTATCCAATATTTCTCCGTATTTACTGTGGGTCAAAAATTGCGTATACCATTCGTTTTAACCATATAAATACAATAACTGTATAAATGAATTCTAAACAAATCAATCCCTCATTGTAGAACGATTCTTTCTTCTAAACAAAGGTTACTTAACACACACACACACACACACATATATATATATATATATATATATATATATATATATATATATATATATATATATATATATATATATATATATATATATATATATATATATATATATATATATATACATCAAATCTTGCTAAAGGTAACTGAACCTTTGAAACGTCTTCTTGTTCTGAATGTATATTTTCAACAGTAAAATGCTTGCTTCCTTTTAACTCTGCATGCACTGTATATTTTATTTTGCGTTCATTCATATTTGTCAACAGCATCGGCAGTCTGAAAGTAGAATATAGTCTAATAACTCGGGATAGTGGGACAGCTAGGGCTTCTCTTGTGAAACATGTGCTGGAGGCCTATAATGAAAGTTTTTACATAAATGGCATGCAAGCTCCTTTAGTAGCTATCGAAAGCAATGGACAAACAAGTAAGTTTAAGTTTTACGCATATGCCACCTCCATTTCTCTTTGATGCCATATCATTCATTAATTGAGAATGATGCGTAGATCGGATATTTGTTTAAGATCCCGGGTTCAATTTTCGTTATTACCGTAAATATGCAAAGCGAATGTGCTTGCTTATTCAGAGCATATCTGGTCATGTCATCATTTATATAATATACAGTTATAACAATCATGTTCAAAAATAATAAGTTCATGAGTACTTTGTTATTCACATAAAACGTTGTAACGAAAATATAAAACTATGAAACAACTTTTTTAAGCCGATCATTCTTTAAAACATTTATTTAATTCAGTTAACTGTTGTTATCCTTTGCTTTTAAAAATTGCGCAAATGCGATTTAAGGCTAGTTTAGTCCGTGTACACAAATCGCTTATCAAGAGCATAAGGAGAGTAAATATGATTAACATACATTATTCGTATACTTCAAAAAAAAACTTAAGTTTAAGTTCAGGTAACAGTAATCTAAATGTCCAACTTAAGGAACAGTCAAATCGAATTTTCAATGCCCAGCAGTTTATCTTTTATCTTACACTCAGAGAGAGAGGTGATGATCTAAAGACTGAACTGAGTGGTGGTGATTTAGTCGGAATTCTGCTTGCTTGTTACCATTGTATTTAAACGAAACTTTATGTATGAATGTATATATGTATGTATGTATGTATGTATGTATGTATGTATGTATGTATGTATGTATGTATGTATGTATGTATGTATGTATGTATGTATGTATGTATGTGGTATGTATGTATGTATGTATGTATGTATGTATGTATGTATGTATGTATGTATGTATGTATGTATGTATGTATGTATGTATGTATGTATGTATGTATGTGGTATGTATGTATGTATGTATGTATGTATGTATGTATGTATGTATGTATGTATGTATGTATGTATGTATGTATGTATGTATGTATGTATGTATGTTAAAAGAACGGTACATCATAGATTATTAATATAATTTTTCTTACAATCATCACTTTTGCAAGTTGCACTCTGTATATTAAAGAAGTAAACATTGTTTAAAGGATTACTAATACAGAAATCATATAAACTGTATAAAAAAGGTAGCAAACGTATGTAATGAATTAATATAAATAAACATATAGACAAAAATTATATAAAACCGCACATAGCTCAAATGTACATTCAAAACGCCGATCGGTGGTTCTATATTTTATTAATAGTATCCAGATTCCAGGACCTATGTGAGACAAATACAATTCTCAATCAGCCCTGTCAACCAGGTTATGAGTGTAGCGTTCTAGTAGAGGGTCCTGTTTGCAGGTAAGCACTTTTTTATCAGAGATATTTCAGCTAATAGACACCCTTTTTAAGGAACTGTCGTGTTATGGTTTTGTTTGTTTTCTTTGAGGTGGGGGGCTGTCCATTGTTATATTAACTATTGAAGAAGAAAGAAAGCATTGGTGGAACTTAAAGAAGACAAAATCCGAAAAATAAAGTGAATTAATTGTTTTGATAGTGGTTTTACATCTAAAGTAGTATCTCAGTTATTGACGACAGTTATAAAAAAATAATGTGTTTGTCTTTATTAAACGATCTTATTTGAATATTTATAAAACTAGTGTCAATTATAATCCGGTCTAAGGATTTTACGTTGTCTGTGAAAGGCCATTCGATTGCCTAATATCATCACCTCATTAAGATGACGTTGCTGCATCCTTTTGATAAACACATGAAAAAATATATGAGACTATAAAGGTCAAACGATGAGACAGATATAAAAAGTAGTGTGATGACTTTAATAAAAATACAAAAGCGTCATTGGGAACATTTGTGGTAAAAACGGAGTGAAACATTAAATTCTGCATCGAAATAGTCATTATTTTACAGAAAAAAAAAATGTTTTCTCTGCTTTGTTGTTTACTAAGGTATATAAATTGTTTGGTATTATTTTGAATGGGACAGTTAATATTGTTTAGATTTTCAAACGTTTTGGGTACATCACTTTGCTACATAACGTTGTTGTAAAATGGATAACTGTAAACATATATTTGATCTAACGGGTGATGGATGTGACTATGCTTTACTCTACCATGTGATGTATTAATAAATATTCCTCATGTTGATTCTCATTATTTCTCGTCGTCTTTTATATTTTTGGGGGGTGTTCTCATATAAGTGTCGAGAAATAAATGAAATATAATCATCCCTTTTCAAATATGAGAAAAAGTGTACTCGTGTACACATCCACCAAAACTAGGATTATTCTGCCTTCGAATATTTACTATGCTATTTTCTAGTCCATTCTCGTTAATTTATTATATTTGCATTAAATCATTTGATTGTCATGACTAATTTCATTTCCCTTGCTCATATTTCAGGACAAAAGCCAAAGGTACGTACAGCTATAGGTTTACATTTTAGTAGGGACTATATTTTCAATTCTAGTGAGGGATTTTAATATAAGATTTAACTTTACGATACTCAGTTCAATAATTGCTCCAACTTTCAAGAATAAATTATAATATGCATGTTTTTGTTTAACTATAGATGAATCAGATGTATTGTAATATCTCCAATGTCCCTCACTGGAAGTATTCCATTTTTTGCCAATATTACAACATACATTCTCTGAGTAAGTGATAAAATTCGGAAAGCTTTTAAACTGATACAAAACAATGTATGTATATTTCATGCTTTATGTAAATGTAAATATGATTTAAAATGTTTAAAAACATATATTTTATTCCACTCTAGACAATTTCGATCTCGTAGTTGGCCTAGGCGTTGGCATTCCGCTGGGAATACTTCTCGTGCTCATAATCATAGTTATAATCATCTACTTTAGAAGAGATGCAAAGAAACAAACCTTATCAGATGACTCGTCGCTGGATGAAAGGTTACAATATTTTATTCATTTCAACTTTACAGTACAGATAGTGCATGTTGCTTATTTTGACAGGAATCGCATGCATCCGTTAAAATAACAGCATAATTTAGAACAAAATCCATAATTTAAAATTTTAAACTGCGTTATGATGTAAAAGTAACTAAGATAACAGGCAATTAATATGAAAATGGATCTACTTTAAAACAAACTTATACGACAGTACAATAAATGAGCTATACTCAAAGTCAATTTTGAAATCCACGATATCATAGACTGGTGAGCTAAAATGTTACAAATAATGTTTGAACAAAGTGTACTTGTTAGTAACTGAATTTAGAATAGTGGACAGTTCTGATGGGCGTATATTTAAAGTCACCTATATGCTATACTTTATATATTATGTTGTTTTTGTATTTTGTCTCCTTTGACCTTGTAAAGTTTTCAACACTGTATCACGGATCATAATCATCATGCCAACTAGAAACATTTCCGTTAACAGATAATCTAGGAATAATATTATGTTTATCAAATATATTGACAGATAAATACGTCAAACAAGCATGCATTCTCTTCAGATAGCAATATTTAGTTAAACAAAAGCAAGCATAGTACACATAAACTCCATGTTGGCGCAGCAGAATATTTGACTTTACAGGGTTTCTTTGCTTCTTATTAAAATCAGATCAATCTAAAAATTTCCAATTGCAAGAGGAAAACTGGTTCTAATCTATGTTCCACACTGATGCCCATTTGCAATGACGTTGGTACTCTACTAGTATATTATATATGTACACAGGAAGGTCCACATGGTCTATTTTCACAATAGCATGATACTTCTTGAAATTGCAATATATAGATATAAAACAACGTATTTTTTCGATGTAACATTTGACCATTGATCCAAGTTTCAAGATTATTCAAATGGCAGTCATTTTATTACACATATTTTATGTTCCTCATTGAACATAGATCTAGAGCTTCAGTTCATGGGTTCGTACCTCCAGGAATGATACCAACTAAAATGTCCAGTCAGGTCCTCAGTGGATCCTTCTTTGCTCCAATCCAGTGGGATTCAGTTTCTGAGATGTCCTCTGTTAGATTCCATCGTGATCTGACAACTACAGAACCTGAACGATATCAATCAACATTTGAAAACTCACTTCAGGGACGCATGCATGGTATGTTTTAATGCCTACGAAACGTACATTTTCTACGAGATTAAGGACAAATCTCACAAAATGTTTGTGTGAGAATATTGAAGTTATGGCTCTACCTGTCTACTGATCGAATAGGAAGTTTCCCAAACTACCTAACAGTTTTACTGTATTACTTTGTAACAAAATTGAGCAAGCTGGTAACATCTCTCTACATCGAGCAACATAGTGATTTCAATTACTACACTAATATATATATATATATATATATATATATATATATATATATATATATATATATATATATATATATATATATATATAAACTAAAACTGGATGAATCTCAAAGTAATCTGTTAAGTGTTTTCAAATAATATTTGCAATTATTTGCATATCAATTGAGAGAAAATGTATATAATTTACACACAAACACACACACACACACACATATATATATATATATATATATATATATATATATATATATATATATATATATATATATATATATATATATAGTTACCATGTGATTTTTTTGAAATTTTGTCTAAATAAATTGCATCCTTATCCCATTACAGGAGCGGCTGAAGATTACGAACGACAACATCAACTATCTAATTTCTCATGGGACTGCATGTTCGAGAACATGAATCCTAATGAAAGGGTAGGTGAATATTATATGATGCTTATGCATTAGCTAAATAAGTATTTTGTCTCAGTTAACATACATGAGCCTCCATACTAAGGACTTTGCACCGAGTTCCCCCTAAACCAGATTGTACAACTGTTTGGAAGTCTTGACAGTGTACTATTGCTTTAATCAGAGATTTTGTCGGGCGAGACATAATTTACACTTGATATTTCCTATTGTCAATATACATGTACCTTGTTCATTATAATTTCATTACAGGAAAGTATTTTGTTTACCACACTTGACTATTGATCGATGAAACAATATTCATTTTGAGCTTGATATCAGCAAATGAGGAACTAAAACAAATAAACGCGTCAAATGGTGGATTTACATGGCTACTAGTCATATCTGTGCTGGAGTGCAGGTATGTATGCATGTGATGCTGTATATCAGTAGTATTGTTAAATGGTATTTCTGACTCACCTTGGACTCTGCATGAGCTTGGTGAGTGTAGCCCCCATGGTTTTATATTTCTAAGGGGTTGGGAGTTCTGGCTCACATTTGTGATCTATTGTGTTCTTTGTTATATATGTCGGTTTGTGAGTGTGTGAGTGCCGTCTCAGAATATCTTTTATCGTTTAAAGGACGCATTCCTTCGTTATTAATGAGAACCGTGTTTATTTATTGCTGATCTGAATGTAATGGTATCATGGAATAGTAGTATAGATCTCCTTGTTATGATTGTCTGTAGTGATCGATGATGATACGACCGAAGACTGTTTTACACCTTTAGCTTTCTCTTTCTTCATCACCAAAGGTGATAATAATTTTTGAAAGATCGAAAACTGCCGTGCCGACACAGATATGTTTTTTCCATTGTCCAGCTTTGATTTTTAGCGATTCGACAGCGACGAGTTCTTCATCAAATATTTTCATGTCTTAAAAGGCATCATTGGCAAAAGTTTATCAAGACGTCTCATATCACTGGCGATTTCTAATTTATTTCCGTGTCTCATGCTTTCCATGTTTTTTCCTAACATGTTTTGTTTCATGAGTTTGGATAATTTTTACCGAAGTCAGTAGGGGTTTTGTCTGGTTGTGACGTGTTGAAGTCGATGTAGGTTTTCATCAAAGATGACGTACGAAACTTGAGAGTGCGATGAACATTATCGAGAACGAGCACGTGCTAGAGACCTTGCCCGAGCAGACGATGGTGTAACTTTTACTTGGATTTTTCGCGAGATTGAATACAAGTTTTCTCACTTTGGTGTCTCTCAGTCCACACTTATTTTTTACTCAAGCAGTTGGTGAGAAAGCATATCATTGGTGAGGAGATGTTCAGTATAGAAAAGATAATAATTGTGATCGTCGTATAGAGGAGTGAATCCCATGAGAGACCTGATGTTGAGAAATGCCAGAGTAGATTGAGTGATCCAAGGACATATGTCTGAAATGTTCGAGCACATCCACAAGCAGGAGTACATCCTTTGTGAGATGCAAATCGTAATAATATAGAAGAATTTAGCAGGCTAAGGCGCTCCACGCCTCGATCGAACGCTGATATTCATCGTCGGTGATTTCAGAGCGATGTAAGTGTGAACAAAAGTTATCTTTGTGCAGTATTGATATTTCATCGAATCTCGATAAGGTATGATAATGTACTCGTAGGGATAAATTCCTTTTCGTTTTAGTAGTTTTATTTTTTCAGGATTGTCTTCATAGAGGTGAGTAAGGGCTGGTATGTTTTAGCGAGTTTGTCCAGTGATGCCAACATAAAATGGAAGCTATCTATGATTCAAAACGGTCTAATTGAGAACGGCGTGTAATTTTCAAAATTGTTGGGGATACATTTGATTTGTGTTACTACATCATAGAAAAGTTGATTGACAAGCGAAGGACTGAGTGTAGAGAAGAGGAAAGGTTCACCGTACCCTCGTGGATTATAAGGTGATAATCGGTACGAAGTCTGGATTTTTTAAACATTAGATTGCAGTTATCGTGAACGGTATCAACAAGTGTCTCGTTAATGTTCTCTGACACATTTCTCGCGCGGTTTCAAGTACTCCTCGCAGAAGTTGCAAAAACTAAGATGATACAATCCTCTCCTCGATGCTAACGATACGGGAAATACAAACGTTTATCGACTGAGTAGCATGTTTCATATCCGGTCGTGCACGTGGGTTGCTTTTGTTCCACTTGGGTAAATGAATGTTCTGGATCAGGCGTGTGTCCTTGTACATTTTTAATGATCGCTTCGGAGCCACAGATGATATGAAACCTATGCGCGTATTTCCTGTAGTGGTTTTCAAACAGTAGTGTTTCCTCGATCGTAGTCAACGATATGACTCTCAGTATGCGCTTGTATCTCTTCTACGCATACCTGTACAGGTAGACCTTTCGACTGTATTTAAGCTCGTTACGCTCTTCCGGCGTTACCGGTAGTTACCACTTATGATTTATTCCTGCACAAGACACTGCTGTATTCAGTTGTCAGTTGACAAAGCTGAATAAACAGTCCATGCTTGTTTTAGTTACGATATCCACTGCAAGAACAGCCACATGGCCGTGCATGCTATCTACATCAGAGTACATGTTAATTACATGTCTAAAATTTTAACCTGATAATTCCAGATGAAACCAGTCTGAGAGCAAGATTCAATAGATGAGATAAAAGTGAGGCTAACAATAGGAAAATGAGGATATCCATAGGGAAATCAGAACTGTGCAGAAAATTAAGAGACACAAGACAGAAGTTACAAACGAAAACAAAATAAAAATACTTTTTATTATACTTTAACATATCTATGAAATGCTCTATCAAATTTTCCCAAATAAACAGTTTTTTAATATCATTTAACATGTCAATAGCAAATGAAAGCACTTCGAATTTCTGATTTATTTTATTACTTGTATTATAACTGTTCCACATTATGACTAAGAAAGTAATAGGTGAGAGTTCACTTAATCATCTCCAATATCTGAAAATCCCTAGAAGTCTTCGTCTTCCATAATGGAATGAAAAATGACTGCTATCTCAGGGCTCAGATCATTTAAATGTTCTCATTATCGACTGTCTCCATCTCATCATCATCATCTGGCTTCTCTATCTTGCTGTCAATTTCTACTTTAACAGAGCCATTCACAATAGCATATTCAGGAACTCTGACCCATACATCATTTACCCAATGTGCAACCTGGGAATATTTAGCGTTCCGCATACGTTCCGTGTTTCAGGAGCTGTGCTCTCCTGCCGTCATCCAACGTTCCCACGTGCGAAACATCTAATCACTTCCACGTCAATATATTGTCCACCCACCATTTTGTATTTACTTCAATCATTATTCAACTGTGGAATTTCTCCTTTAGCATTGTTTTTCTTTTAAAAATAAACAGTTTTGCGCCCATCCCAGACAAATTTTTCACTTGCACCATATTTCATATGAGCAGTCATATTCACACCTTTCTCTTCCGCGAACTATACAACTTCCATCTTTAAAGGGTTTTTTTTTTTTTAGAGCGGTGGCACCAGACAGATGCCAGTCCACCCCCACCTCCTCGGTCAGCCAAAATAATTAATGATTTTATGTGTTTGTGTATGCCTACGGTGTGTTGCAGATATTTTATTTTTATAACAGAATTTTGAAAATCCTATTTTGAAATGGGTATTTCTCTTTCCCTAGTGTTATATAAAGGGATACCTCCCTTTCCGACTTTAATCATCAGATCTGGAAGGTGCAACCCTTTTTATTTCAAGTGACCCTTGCCAAAGTGGTCGTCTATGTCCTGTGTATGTTATATGTATATTGCTATATTGTGTGTTTGCCGTACAGGTGTATGTGTAAAGACGGCAAATTAAACCAAATTATGTTCAAGTTGTTCCTAAAGTATATTCAGTTATTATATTTTTTTTTATTTTAATAAATGTTTAGAAATTCGTGTGAGAAATGGTGTTATTTATGAGATAAAAAAAGACTAGAGTGTTAGTGATAGCTAGTTTGTGTGTCATTTCTCGTGTATAATTTTGAATATAGTAGGCTGATTATAAAGCGGGTTTGCATGGAGCCATGTGTCTTTATTTATTAACCTGACTCACTTCTCTTGTCGATGACCGGCCTTACTTCCATACTCTCCATGAAATAATTATTATCCAATTACAAAATTTCAAAATGTGAAATATAACGTTCCAAAATGCCAAGGCGTTGCTAGTCCTTTTCTCTTATCATGGCAATCTTTTTTTTAAAAATATAAATATAAATATAAATTGCAACATATTTCCCATATTTTTTGTATTGTCTGTCCAAATCCTGCACATGAATTTTTCGGATGCTCCTCCACCAGCCTTCCCACCTCGCGTGGCGCCTTGTGGTGTAGCCTGGTGGCATTTCTGTCACCTACTTCATAAATGTGTACGTTACCTGTCCCTTCGTAACTACCAAAATAGCTGTACAGTACACATTAATGTAATTATATTAGTTATCTAGATTCCATGTCTAAGAATTGATTAGTAATTTAGTAAAACAGAGGAAAAAAGGCTTATTAAATTATCTAATATTGGTGATATGTGTTATTCGCTCATTTACATATTACTATAACCTGTCCACATTGTTTAATTGTGTATAATATAAAGTTTATTACATGAAATAGTTTTTTTTCTCCAATTTTGCATCTAGAAATAAAAGAATATAATTTTGATATATAATTTTCTCCGATATTGATTTAATAATTTTGTCTCTTTGTGTTTATATTGTACTACATTCAGTTATGACAAGTTGTTTCGTAAAATATGTTGTTCTTTTGCAAAGAGGACATTTTAGGATTATTATAGTCATATTCGTTCTCTTTGCTACTTCTCATGTTAGCCAAACATTATATAGATATTTAAAAATTATAGTTTGTATTTTAAGTGACTTTATGTTAGCCCAGTTGTTCGAAGAATTACTACAGTTAATTCCCCAATTTGCCCTTTTTTCTTTACATTGTATAGAATTTTCATATTATTTAATAAATATTTTCCTCTCCCATATTTCTTTTTTATTTCTAAATTTGGTAATCAAATTTTTAACATATATAAATTTCCTCATCATAAAAAGTGTTTTATAGTTAATGCGTTGTTTCTAAAAGTATATTTTTTGTTAATAATATTAAAACCAAACCAGTAGATATATAATGCTTCCCATGGCACATTAGGATTTGCTTTAAGTTTAACAAAACGGTTTAAAATATTTACTTCTTGTTTCCATATTAGGTTATGTAGCGCTAGTCCCCATGTACTATTGTCCTTATATGACGTGTCTTTTTCCACATAATGTAGTTTAAATCCCCATAGATATTTTATTATATCCATATCTATTTTATATGGTTTATTTTGAATCAGAAGAATGTAGTATATAATTAACATTTGGGTAAGTGTATGTCTTAGCTACATGAACTCGCTCAATCAAACTTATTGGCGTTTGTGCCCAGGTTTCGATAGGCTCTTTTATTTTCTTTTTAATAGTATTTAAGATTTCCTGCTCTTCATTTGTTTTTCAAAATATATTCCTAAAGCTTTGACCTTGTCTTTCATTAGATGGGGAGGGGCGTAGGGGCGTAGTGCTTTCCTCGCCAGTTGCATATTTTGACTAAAGCTTTACAAAAATCTTCATATTCTTTTCCAAATGCTTAAAAGAATTTGGGTCTTTCATATAGTTTGTTCAATAATCTACATGTTGGATCATTTTAAATTCTTCTCTTAAGTTCGTCACCTTAATTCCTCCAAATAGTTTATTTTATCTTATTTTTATACTCAGTATTTCTATCGCTATTACATACATTAGACGTCCTTGTCGCACTGATTTTTGTATTTCAAATTTTTCCGAGTTAGTTCCATTCACCTGTACTCGAGAAGCTATATTTTTGGACAGGATTCGGGTCCATTTTTAAAAATTATTTCCAAAACCAAATTGTCGCCAGTACTTTTCTTTAAAAAAAAAAAAGCACATAATGTTCAATTCTATCAAAAGCTTTTTCCTGATCTAGAAGCACCATGGCGCCTCTTTGTCCCGTTTTTTTACTTAATTCAATTATAGTTTGTATATTTCAAAAATTATTTTGTATGTCATTTCCTTGTGTTACACATGTTTGATTATTATTTATTATTTTACTCATATCAATTTTATTCTATTAGCTAGTATCTTACTTAAACTTTTAAAATCATTGTTCAGGAGGTATATGTGCCTCCAGTTTTTTAAGCTTTCTTTATGGCTTTTTCCTTTATAAATTATGGATAGTATTCCTTCTCTCATAGATGTTGTCATTTTATCGTTTTTCAATAAGATATGTTATATAAAGATTATAAAATCGGCACTAACTCACGCTGGAATTTTTTTTTTGTATAAAATTCCCCGGTGAGTCCATCATTTCCCGGTGTCTGCCCTTTGGATAGGGAGTTTGTAGTCTTTATTATTTCTGCACAAAAATAAAGCCATCACATATGTCCATATGTTTTGATGTTATTTGTAAACATTTAACATTTTTTAAATATTCATCTATTTTTTCATCGTTTAATTTCCTAGTTTTGTATATATTACTATGCTAATATTTTATTCTCTCCATAATCTTATAAATATGAATTCGTTATTTTCATCTCTTAAAACATTTATTTTCTTATTTTCTCTCTTTCTAAATTCCTTCCTTTTTGCAATGCCTCTAGCTGTATTAAAAAGTTCCGTATATTTTCCTGCTTTTATTATTACCTTTTTTCTCCTTTTTCCTTATTTCCTATAATCTCATTTTCATTTTTAGTTCTATCGTCTCTTCACTATTATGTTTTAGATAGCTTTTTATTTAAATCTTATAGCTAACTTCTTAACATTATTTTTTAAAAATCCCATTTTTTAATATCCCAATCTTTACAATAATCCTCTTTTCCTATAAATGTATTTATTAGGGTTTTAATTTCATCAATAAAATCGCTGTCTTCTACTAGTGTATTATCGAGTTTGCATGTTCGTTTGCCTCATTTTATTCTGTTCTGCGGTCTAATTCTAATTTCTATTAAATTGTGATCTGTGATTGTATTATCTATTATTTGTGAGTTATTATAAAATCCCTTATCATTAACATTTGAGCCGTAAAACCTATCCAATCTGCTGTCGAGTCCATTTTGATATTCGTACGTGTATTCTGTACATAATATATTTAATCTCCTATAAATAGCAACTATTTTGTGTTTATTTAAAAGGTTATAGTCTTCATACAGATTTTATCATTAGATATTAAATTTCCTACCCTATCTACATTTTCCTTAACACAATTAAAATAACTTCTTATAATTAATTCCGCCATTCAAAAAATTACTTATATATTTATCAAGATTTTCTATAAGTTCTTACTTTTTTGTATTTGTTAGCAGGAAAATACACATTTATTATATATATATATATATATATATATATATATATATATATATATATATATATATATATATATATATATATATATATATATATATATATATATATATATATTATTATTATATTTATTGTATTTATTTTCATATGGAGTAACCTTCCCTGAAATATGTTTCCTTCTATTACTTCCCCTTGTCTGTTATTTACCTCTGTAATTATTGCTACCCATCCTTTAAGATCTTCCCCTATATAACTGCTTTTTAAAATATTTGCATTAAATTTCTCTTCAGCATAAGATGTTAATTCTTCTTTAAAACAATTGTGTGTTTCTTGTATCATAATAATATCGCAATTTCTAAAATCATTTATCTGTTTTTTTGTTTATCTACTCCATTAATATTCACTGAAGCTATATGGATGTTCGGTCCTTCCATTTTTGATTGAAACCAGGCAGCCATATTATTAGGTCTTAAAACAATTCATTTAACATTTAGTATTTAGGCATAGATTCATTTCTATTATTTTATTCAAAACTAATTTTGTTGGTGGGAGAGGGAGTCCCGCCCACGTTTCTTCGTCAATTGTTGTTCTATATGTTTCAGTGTCAGTCTCTTGTCCTGTTGGTTTGTTAGGTTCAGTTTCAGTCTCTGTCTCCATGTCCATGTTTGCGTCCGTTTCGTTTTCATTGTCTGTGTCCGAGTCAACTTCCAAATGTATTTCGTCTTTGGTCTCTAAGTCTTCTTCTTCCTCAGTCTCCCCACTCTCAGCCTTTTTTTTTTTTGGGTTAGAAATGCTACTTTCGTTTGGAGAAATCTCATTAGAGGAAGATAATGGAGTAGGTCGCATTTTTTTCATTTTGTTTCTTTTTTCCTTTCTAATAGATGTACTTGGAGTTCAGGTGAGTGGCTTGAAACCGATTAGGTCTAACGGTCTACTCTTCTCAAACTCTTTTGGACTGTTAATTTCTTCTTCAACTTCCTCTTCTGTCAAGGGGAAGAAATGATTCAAGTAGTCTCTCCTCGAGACTTTTGTGTGTAGCCTGATATGGTGTGTTGGGCTTTATCGGGCTCAGGAATTTCTCCCAAACCTGCACACATCTTATTGGTTTTACAGTCTCACTTGGGTCTGGGGCTGGGTCTGGGTCTTCAATTTAAATTCCAGCTACATTTCTTGAGAGTTATTTCCTTCTTCTATAACTTGACTAAGAGCTGCATGAATTTCATTATATTCCCTCTCGTCTAAGTTAACATTTTGAGCTACTATCTCAGCATAAGTAGGGTTCGCATAGATATATTCTGGTATAAAGTGTGTGTGTGTGTGTGTGTGTGTGTGTGTGTGTGTGTGTGTGTGACAGTATGTAGTGATGTCTAACACTGGGGCATCGTGTCGCATAATGTCCCACCTAGTTACATTATTCTTACACCAGGCCGATCAGTCCTAACACTAATCTCTTTATGCTGAGCGCCATACGAGGCAGCTGTTAGTACCATTTTTAAGTCTTTGATATGACTCGTCCGGGGATCGAAACCACGACCTCACGCATCCTTGGTTGACGCTGTAACCACTAGGCCACCGGAGTAGTGTATAAAGATAGTGTAGTCTCTTGCTGCGTTGTGTCCTATATTTTTTATTTAGGACACCTCCTGACCTTTTCACATCCAAGATGCCATGATTTCTGCAGCAACCCTAAGACATAGAAATGTGAAGGGATTTTTTTTCACTTCCTATTTTACTCACACTAGTGATCCTAACCCCAGTTTTGACACCCTGGAAATCCCAGACCGTGGCCAATTTGTGTTTGTGCACTTTGATCTGGAATTTATTTTCAATTTTCTGGACAACTTCATGTTATGTATAAATCCATTGATCCACCCTCTAACTCTAACTATCAGAGGGGTCCTATAAATCCGAGCCTTTTTGTCTCTTATTCCTATATCCTCCCAGTCTAAGTCAGGTGTGGTTAAATTCTTGAGATAAATTATGAACTTGCCATAACCACCATATTTGATTGCATCAATTTTATTTATGTCAATTCCCTTCGACTTTCAATGCTGTGAGGATATCTGCTAGGCGCGTGCAACCCTCAACATGCTGAGAAGGTCGCTCAAAATGATGCGAATGTTAACTCAGACTAGAGAAAATATAATGAAATTCATGCAGCTCTTAGTCAAATTATAGAACAAGGAAATAACTCTCAAGTCCACCGTTTGGCACCCTCTGGGTGACAACGCTTTCAAAAATTAGTTCCCAATTCCCTTATCTAATTCCGTCTTGAAATAAGTGTTCAGTCTGGCGTTTATCACTACTGGGTTATCCCCTACCTTCCTGTCTACTTGGGCTTGTGTCATTTCCAAATCTAATTACTGCTCACTTCGATGTACAGGTAATTGCACCCCACTTCACATATCATCATAGCAATTATAATGAGTCTATGTATAAAACATTATCTAAACAAGAATGATAACATTATTTATTCGTAATTACAAAATTATATCAATGTTAGGAAGCATTATCCGATATGATCCCAGTAAAAATATTTTCCGCCCTCTTTGGTGTATATCTGTATTTTTTCTATGATAATGTATATCTACCTTGATTTATCTCATTGGAATCCATATTGATATTGAACATAGATGAGAATATATTATTGGGCCTTTTCCCAAGCATTTTGGCTACGCAAGACTCTATTATGTATCAGTATTTTTGTATCCAGTCTCATAGTTAATATCCTTAATATATTCCTACTCCTCACCTCGTCTTATACACTTGGACACTAGCTCTGATGTGATGCATAAACGTAATTTTTACTTTTTCTTATTCTGTCCTTTGTTTAATGTTACAAATATGTATTATATTACACATTTATATATTCAACCACGCATAAGTCAACCAATGCAATAAAACAAGATAGAAATCTAAGCGCTATCCAAACAAGAACAAATTAAATATTACAGCATGCTACTAAATCAACAGCATTTGCATACTTCCATGAACCAGAGTCCCCACCCACGGGTCACTTAACGACACAATAGGAGATTAAAGTGGAGGCTAAGAACTTGAAGTGCACTTTAATTCACTCGAAAGGCATGGGAACTTCAACGATTGTGTAAATAAGCTTTATCTCCCTTGGAATGTAAAAGGTCGTAGCGATCGATCAACGGGCCCTTGGGTAAGATACATCAGGGTATCAACATTTTCTTGTTAAATACTCCTTTTTTATAATATTATGAAGCGTTGTTCTGCCCAGGTGTTCTTATTGTCCCTGGCATCGGGTCCCGTTTCCCTGGTCCTGGATCCCGGGGTTATTTTCCCGGTCGCCCAAACTTGTCTTCCCTTGGAATGAATATTTCCTTTCAGGCAAACATTCATCAGAAAAGAACAAACTCTATCTTTAGCAGTGCACCGCTCCGATGGCCTAGTGGTTTGATTGTCCGCTTAGGATACAAGAGGTCGTGGGCTCTATGCCTGGTCGAATAATACCAAAACTTATAAAATTGGTATAAATTTGGTACTAACAACTGCCTCGCTTGGCGCACAGCGTTAACAGGTTAGTATTACGACTGGTCGTCCTGGTTTCAGAATAATTTCACTGGGTGGGACATAATGCTACATGTCCGCCTCATGATGTCCAAGTGCTAGACATCACTATAAACTGCCACACTACAGACATCTTAGCAATATGACTGAGAAATTGCTAAAGCTTCGTTAGAAAGTGAAATCACACACACACACACACACACACACACACACTTTAGCAGTGCTGGATTACCCAAGAGCAAAAGTAGCATATGCTACGGGCTCCGCACTTTCAAGGGCCCAGCGCTAAATGCTTTCACGCTATCAATTACATACACATATAATACATAATATAAACAATAATATTACTGAAAATCGTATATATTTGTCGTATCTTCTGACTGTATAGCTAATAAAAGAATACAATTAATTTACTGTGTAAGTAAAACATGTATGTTTTTAATATTTTTATGGGTTTATTTTAATTTAGGGCCCCTTTATAACATGCTACTAGCCCCGCACTAGCCTAATCCGACACTAATTTTTAGACAAGTGAGATTGTAACCTTAGAGGTGGAGGGGATCTTGTTTGATTTGAAGAGCTGATAATGGACTTAATGTGTGCACATGATATTAGATGCCAAGGTCACATATAATCCAACCATCAAGCTATTTCCACTTCAATCTAACAGTAACACTTAAGCGACGCGTCATTAGAAAATAACTTATCGTCTGTAAAGTAGGCTACAGTACAGAAACAGTCATATAATATTGGAAAGTCATTTCTCAAAAGTTTGTGTGAATATATACTGTGTATGGGTATAAAGTAAATATCCTATTTTCACTTACCTGGTTGACGGTGGTCGTAACATTAGGATTAGCTGTACTTACCTGTTTAGACGAAGAAAAATAAATAACAGTATGTAATCCAGAAAATGAAAGCCACCACATATGTTGAATTATTAATGGGAAGTGAACAAAAAAAATCTCTCTTCTCTCCATATAGCTTGCATATTTTTAATTTCTTTCATCATGGACATCATTATCGAAAAGCAATAAATATTTTTAAAATAGCATGCAGTCATGCACTAATATTCAATCAACCACATATTGTAGTATTGATGAATATACATATACATATATATGCACTGGCTGTCTTTTTTCAGTATGAGATTAGGCGTCCATATACAGATTTAGTATCAAATCCTTTGTATCAAGTGAGTTCAGAATAAATTTTGTCCAATTTATATCACTTTGATTTCCAATTTCGATTATGTTCAAATATTGCCTTTAAAAGTAGCATCTAGATATGATCAATATAACTATAAATATTTGTATAAGTAATATGTTCGTATCAAAATTTTTAATGTTCTAGTCACTGACATATTGTGTGGTTAGAATCTTACATTAATGACCACTGTCATGCCTTCATTTATTCATTTGACTTTCAAAACGTTATTGTGAAACCTGCATAAGCTTTATTTAATGTCGAAAGTTCACAATCCATTTATGCAATTTCAACAGGTCTATTTTACATCAATAAACTAAATTAAAAAGGTCAAAGATAATTATTGTAACGATTATTTGCTCTTATATAGAATGGCATTTGGGTCCTATTTATCAAAATAGACAGAACAAATTAGAATTATGGCACTTAAATTCATGTAATATAATAACTGAAATATATTTTTTTTACCTTCCAGGTGGATGTTTGATAGCGAGAATCCTCAGGTTGTCTTTCAGTTAGTACTAGAGGAATTTGTGATTGTTTTGCGGATTAAAATTATTAAAAAAAAGTCACATTACACACTGAATGACGAAATTTAATCATGTGCTACTTCGATGAGGCGATCTATACAAGATAACAAATATATAATCAAGACAAATGTATGTTTTTAAATTGTGTTTTCATTATGTTTGATAAATCAGTCTTTTTTATTGTAAATTGTATATTAGTTAGTAAATGTATCTTTAATAAATAAATATTACCACAGTGTCCTCATGGAAACGAACGTATCAATTGCATTTAATTTAATAAATAAATAAATAGATAAATAAATAAATACTTACAAATTTCATGAGAAATGATATAATTTTATTTTATCAAGTTTAAGGTAATATTAAATCACTAAGAACTAATTTAAACTAAAACGTTACAACTACTTAATGGTTTTATTTTCATCTCAAAATACAGACAAAGTATATCCGAAGTATCTATTTCTTCTAGCTACAAACAGAAGCATAACAAATTTAGGAATATTATATATTTATCAATGCCTTGAATTCTAAGATAAACCGTGAAAGATTTCAGTTATTTAATATGGCACAATATATTTCATGATTTTATGTCAATTCTTTTCTCAGACATCTACAAATTTTACAAAGTGAGAATTTAAATCGTCTTGCATAAACCATTTATGCCATAGTACAATCTTGATAATACAAATATCGTTCGCACATCCGCTTGTGAACGATATTCCGCATGTGGCAGGAATTGGACTTGACTAAAATCGCCATATCATGTTTTCTTTTTACTTTGATCCAAATGTAATGTTCGTTTGGATCCGTTTAGATTTCAGCTAAAAATTCAGTGGATTTTCCTAGTCAAGTTTCACACAGATTTTCTCTGTTACTGTAATTATCTTTTGTAATAAATGAATAGCTCTTCGTAGATTATTAATAATTATTGCGATTTTGCCAGCCTACTCTGTGCATGATAAGAATAGAGACTGAGTGCAGTATCTACATTTTGTGATCCCCGATTTCAAATTTATTCAATGGTCTAATTAATGATGATTATTTATATACCTCATTGATCATCCTAACATAGCACACATAGTGCAGCTGCTTATTGTTATTTTATCATGTGACTCAGTTAGTTCTATCACATTCAGAATTATGCGATTATAGGTTTTTCTCATTTTATATTTCTGTAGCTAATAATGCCTATTACATTATTCATAGGACGTGATGACAAAATGCCACGCGGACTTGTTCTCTTAATGTGTGACTCAGTTATATCAAAAAGGATTTAATTATATTGCTTGTTTCTGAAATAGTATCTTGTTAGGTTCGATTATATACGAATTCTATTATATACCATTTGGAACTAAATCTCTTGCATTAGTCATAATATATGATACATCTGTACTCATGTTATTAATTCGTTGTCTGAATTACAACACATGGCTGGCATAATATTGTGTTCAAGTGTCATTACACACTTGATAACTATACAGTTTATATTACCCTCTTATTTGAGTCGTTAATGAGACGTCTGTATAGCAACAATATTTCGAGATCCTGATAAACGCTATATCAGAACGTTTCACATTTAATCAAATATCAGAACAGAAAATATTATATATGTTTTTCATTTTCTTATCTACAACACTAAGATCTTAATAATTCAATATGTATTATAATATCTGGTTGTGTTTGTCAGGAGATATTTGACAATATGCTCATTAGGGTACATATTATGTAACTTGTGTAACCTTTTTACAAACATGTACAATTACATGTATATCTATGTGTATTTTTTTATTCGTATTTCAATAAAAATTATAGACATTTTAACACTATTGTCTACATTGTCTTTAATTGCGAGGTTAATATTTATGTGCCCATTCTGCAGTGCATTTCAAAAATGAATACAAGTATTTTATGAAGATGCTCAATCAGTCACTATTGTGTATTGATTCCTGACAACGGCTAATGTAAAGGCTGTGGTTGAATAGACATATTATGTATTATCTTCACACTTCATGCTTGATGTTTTTATCGCACCTTTAAGGGAACGAGTTTGTGCCTATTCGTATGTGGACCTTTGGAGTCTAGAATTCTTTTATATTTTTTAGTTTGCTAATTTCTACTAACATTAAGAAACTGTCGTATTGGCCAAAGAATTTGGCATTTTGTTATAATATAATTCAAGCCAGATAGTTAAGAAAACCAAATGAAGTTCACACAAACATATTTCGCCCGGAGTTCTTTAGAATATTTTCTATATACCTCTGATCAGAAAAATGAAACAGTATTTTGTAAAACTTTGCGCTGAAATCAGGACCGAAATTTAAATAGTATTGTTACTCTCTTTCTCGTATATTCTTTCGGATGAGTTCACATACTCTGTCCATCGTAGTTCTTAGTGAATTAAATAACTCAATCTTACTTGGGTTGAAATGAAATTCTCAACTAGACTGACAAAGTCATGATTAAACGAAGGAAAGATGGGCTTGGTGACCCGTATTACAGTCTCTGAAAGTCTGAGAACACAATTTTAAAGATCAAAAAACTGGAAAATGCACAGCTCTGGAATAACTCGAAAGATATCACCAAGAAAACACAGTACCTCATCTCTGTGATAAAATACTGCTTATCTCAGATAATCTCGTCACCATGAATGTGCCTAGATGCAGGAAGAATAAGCCAATTGGAATGATCGATGATCGATCCAAGTAAGATACTTTCAATTATATCGGAAAATGTAAACTAGTATTTTGCGCCAACTTGTGAACTTGACAACTTGCAATTTAAAACGAAGAACATCAAGTGAGGCAGAAAAATGTGATGACATTGAACCCATTGTTTCGAATTTATTAATTTAAAAAAATAATAAACGGTCAATTTAATGGTTCCAGATCATACAACTCAATCAAAACTAATTTCAGTACAACAGTAAACTAATAGCCAAAATGAATTGTATAAGTTACGCTTGATGTTCCAAAGTCTGTGCATAAATAGTGATTTATGGAATGGAATTGGCCTGGAAATGGAAAATGTAGTTGTTTGGGATAGAGACTTAAAACGTTATTGTTTACCACAAGAATACAGCACCATGACGTCTCGTCTCCGTTTTGTCAGAATGATGCAGAGAAAGAAAACCATAGTCAACTATTATGTTACAATTTAACTATCCCTTGAATTACTTGATTTTCAGAAGGAAAAATATTGATAATTCACTAGAATAAAATATTATTATAATTTCTCACCGCTACTCAACCGGCACTCAGTACATTATTCAGTACATTAAAATGTAATTCATTCTTAGATGCTTATACAGTCAATCGGTAAATATGGCCTCTTCGCGTTGCATACGAACGTTAATTGCTGCGATTGATTCTGCGGTGTAAACCCAAAGTTAATTGAACCATTATCCTAAATTGTGTCAGATACAAACTTCGTGTCTTATGTACAGCTGTATACTTTTTTTCCTTGATCATTTAACCTCTCCTCTGAGCCAAAACTGAATGATGTAAAATTTAATTGGAGTGCATGTCTATGGATCCCAAAACGTCTTATCTTAATTGGCCGTTACATATATACCTACAATATGGTGAGCTGCGTGAAAACCAAGGCAATGCCACAGCTAAAGTCTTACAAACTACCGATTAATTAGATTTTTGCTAGTAAAGGTTCCGATAAGTTATCCTGAAGAAAGGATAAGAAATTTCGTGTTACAACGTTGTGTGTGGCCTACCACACATTCCGTAAGCATATCCGTCCAATTCACGCAACTACAGTTCTCAGGTTTCGTTTTCTCTCAGCGTGGGCTGAAATGAATTTCGCAACAAAACTGTCAAAGTCATGATTAAACGAAAGGAAAGTTTTTATTTGATTCTTGAATGCTAAAATCTAGGCATTGCATTAATTTTGTGATGAAGACGTTGTGTTAAACATTAGCAGTACTGGACATGTTATACTTTCTCGCAGAAGTTCTATGTGGAATTATAATATCACCATTATGTCCACTCACAAACTATGTTATCACCGAAATATATATTAACTGATTAGTTAGGACTAATTGTTTTGCAAAATATATGCAATCCATGCTTTAGTTTTGTCGAACACATTAGGCTGAATTATCCATCGCAAATGATAATCGATTGTAACACCATTCACAAACTCTCTGATATATATATATATATATATATATATATATATATATATATATATATATATATATATATATATATATATGTGTGTGTGTGTGTGTGTGTATGTGTGCACTGTGTGTGTGTATGTGTGCACATTACCTACGTTAGGAGGAAACCCCCATGTTTACACACCAACATTAGGAGGACCTCTGACATTGGGAGGATATCCTCCTAATGCTTCCTCCTAATGTATATGATGTAACATGTGAAAATATTTAAATGTTTGAATTTTGGAGATTCGTGAGAGTGTATCATAATAAATTATAGTCATATCGGCAGGGCCTAGATCTTGGAATGATATGATAACAGGGAAAAAATGTGTGTAAAACATTTTTTTTTTTATATGTTGTAAGACATACATTAAGAGGGCCTGATTAAAACTCGATGAAGTCATTGCTGGATGGACTCGTTAAAAATGTTCCAAATAGCAAGAACTATGTACTTATTATTATTCTAAGATTAACACTAATTGCTTTATAAATGAGGGAATACACGCCTGGTTTGTGCCGTCCACTCAACGTTGGTGTGTAAACAGGTCACTGATAAGGCCTCGCAATGTTGATGTGTAAACCTGTCACTTAATACAACCTCACCATGTTGATGTGTCAACAGATTAAGTATTGCAATTACACAAAGGATACGATGTTTTTGTGCCCGAGGATAATTAGTTCAGCAAGTTGTATTTTACATATATAGTCAGTAGTGTGTTGATGTTCTGTTAAAACCTTCATAGTCTATAAATACATACATACCACCCTGCATGTATATATCAAAATACATATAATAAGTATGAAGTTATGTAATTGGCATTGCATGTTCATATATTTAATTTTGCAAACGGTGTTTACAATGTTTCGAACATACTGAATTATTTTCTGAAGTCTAATGAATCTTTGCCGTATGGAGTGAAATAATCTAAATATGATTAGAGTTCGTGATAAAACAGCGACCAGTATACTAATATCAGTGCTTTATTGACGTAAAAGATTTGCAATCCAAGCGCAAAATAACATTTGTACGAAAGTTATTTTCTTTCATTTGCATATATCCATGATAAAACAGAGTTCAGACTACTTTCTCGTAGCTGGTCAAAAGTAAAAGTTTCTGCAAAATAAAACATTTCAAGGCTTGTTTCGAAAACAACATTCTTAACTACGCTGACCATTCCGCGACACAACGGGTGCAATCTGACAGCCTGTTTAAGCGCAATGAAATTCAATATAACTGCCTTTTAACTCCTTTTTATTGCAAGTACATGATGCTATAGAATAATACTAAGGCATATCTTTGCAGAGATCCAGAGTAAAACTGATTAAGTGAAATAATGTCCTTAATTATAAAATTTCAATCTCTGTTTTATCAGAAATATAAATACAATTTATTTTTTCGTACCAATAATATTATTGGCCTTCCTTTTGTGTGTGTATGTATATATATATATATATATATATATATATATATATATATATATATATATATATATATATATATATATATATATATATATATATATATCATATTTTGATCGAAGTTTTGACCAAAAAGCAGCTATTATTCACAAGAATTTGGTATTTAAATGTAAGCAACGTTATCAGCCGTTGTTTTTCTGTTAGATTTTAAAATGGTTTAATTCACAGTGGTACAGCAGTTTTAAAACGTGCAAGAAAGTATGACTTTGGTAATAGTGGTACGCACACGCAGTTCATTTAACTGTTAAAGTAGCACCTGTCTTTGATTGCCCAGACGTCACTTTTAAGTAGATATGAATTCAACCATTTTAAGATTGGTCTTTAAAACACTGTTTTTACAAAAACTGTTTAATTTCTTTGGCATGTCTATGGTTACTTTTTATTCCTAAATATAGTCGAATCTACCGAAAAGGCCACCTCCGTTATGCGAGTACTTTCTATCAACTGTTAAATGTTTAAGGATTTTGCATCAACCAAAGTATATTAATCTCTTTAAGTCAAGTATTTTTTCAGAGGCTATTTGTCTCACTTCCCATAGGTGGATGCTAAAGAGAGATTTTACAGTGTAAATCTATTAAGACGTAATACACAAGTAAAGCCATTATGGAAACAAACGTGTTTATTTTTTACAGTAGAAAGAATAAGGTTAAACTACATGGAAATAAAATACATTACCACTTTCACTGCAGCCAATGAAGGCCAAGTAAACATTTACCTGGTATATTTCTTTTTATTAAGTATAACTAAATCAACAATATTTTGGAAATGTCAAAGTTAAGCTTCAAGTAAAAGCTATCAAATTCCCAAGGCTCATGTCTAAAATCTAAATATCAATGCTCCCTATTGATGTGGGATCCGTTAGTGTAGTCCTTTAAATTTTATGAGAAAAGCATTAATTCATATGATTAAATTATGTTTGTATTCTATATGCCTCATACAATTAATACAAACAATGACTATTGAACTTTTCCATGCTCATGACTTTAAACGATAAAGTGTTTCTCCAGTTTTCTACCGGGTAAAAGAAAATAATACTCAACATTTGATGTAAGCCCACTGAAATGTTTATTAGCTAACAACTCTATTTCGCGTTGCAATGTGTCAATAAAGTAAAGTCTTAGAGACAAATTTGAGAAATATAACATTTTTACCCAATAATAGCATTTGAGTATATTATTTTACGGTATTGATTTTGATAGCCTCTAAATACACTAAGTAATTCTTCAACACATCAGAAATTATCTCGATATTAAATAAACATTTTGAAAACTTAGTCTGCTTCATACTTATCTATTACTTGAATAAATGGCATTTTCACTACATCAAGAAAATAAATATTGTTGAATTCCTAAAGTCACAGTACAATATGTACTGTAATATTTCTTCGTATTATAGCATGAGGAGGAACATTGTTTCGGTACCTTAAAATTCTACAATCTTCCTTACCGGTACGTCATCAATAGAACATATTTGATTGTCAGGCAGTTATAGAAACGTTTGATTACACCTTGTTTTGACATATTTGTTGTTCCATATTGGACCACAATTTATACGACTTAAAGAAAACCACAAGAGGAAGCAAAGCAATTTTAGAGGTATACTTGTATTTAAACCTGCATGAACTGCTTAGATATTTACATTTTTACAGCATTTATTTTTACTTTTTGTGATGTGTGATAGGACAGGTTTAAATATTTGGCAGAACCTTTAGTGTCATTGAAAAAAAGATAAGTTCGACACGAACTTTTTCAAGAGCATTTTTATGCAGATGTAGACGATTTGATTATATTGTGGGGCAATGATACAAAACTATCCGTTTTGGATACATTTGCATGGCATGCAAAAATATTTCTTAGCTCTGTAGTTTCTTGCTTGTTTTGTAAGCACACATCAAGTATATTAGATAGAGTGATGAAAAAGACAACCTCACGAGATGAAAATTTGGTTAATTTTGTTACCAAATGCTGTCTTTTCAAGTTTTCCTGTTACAAGCACATTCTTTCTTCACTTGAAAAACAAGACTTCATCAGCCTCTACCACCCAACAGGGGGCATTTTCTCAAAACATCCTGGCACACACACACACACACATACTCTCTCTCTCTCTCTCTCTCTCTCTCTCTCTCTCTCTCTCTCTCTCTCTCTCTCTCTCTCTCTCTCTCTCTCTCTCTCTCTCTCTCTCTCTCTCTCTCTCTCTCTCTCTCTCTCTCTCTCTCTCTCTCTCTCTCTCTCTCTCTCTCTCTCTCTCTCTCTCTCTCTCTCTCTCTCTCTCTCTCTCTCTCTCTCTCTCTCTCTCTCTCTCTCTCTCTCTCTCTCTCTCTCTCTCTCTCTCTCTGTGCTAGGAAACGTGTTCCAAATGATACTAAGAGTGCATCTTTTTCTTCTTTCCTCCATTTCTTTCTTGGTCTCTTTTCCTCTGCAAAGAGATTATATATACATATATATATATATATATATATATATATATATATATATATATATATATATATATATATATATATATATATATATATATATATATATATATATATATATATATATATATATATATATATATATATAAGAAATTGGATTTTAATTGCTTTAAAATAAATTTATGATATAAGTAGTAAGGAGTTATGGATTTCTGGCTCAAGGACTATAGCCCACCCCATAACAAATACAAATTTCCTCTCCGGATGAGAATAAGATTTTAAAATTAGGTAAAGAAACTAAATATGTTATAATAATATTACAATAAACACATAATTGTCTAACCAGATAATTAATTGAAATATTAGAAGAAAACTTAAATGGAATAGTAATTACGAGTAACTCTAAGTATGATGACACTAAGGGTGGAGTTGCTATAATAATAAAAAGTAACGGGTGAGTAAATCGGGAACGCAAAAAAGGAGACATTTTGGCTGGGAGGTTACTACATTTACATAGTGGGAACCGTCCATATAATGAATATATACTTTCCATCGATTAAATATAAAATATAAGATTTTATCGAACATTTAGATAAATAGATGAATTTACTATGGATAACTTAATAATAATGGGAGATTTTAACTGGATAGCAGATCCAATCCTTAGAACAGGATTTGTAACGCCAAATGATTTACTTTTTAAAAGAGGAAATGTCTAAACTATTACACCAACATAAATTAACCGATATTATAGAAAATTAAACATACTAAGGTCTCAATATACTTACGACTATAAAAATGAACAGGCCAATAGACTCGATAGATTCTATACTACAAACTTCAAGAAAAACGCTTTAAGGAATCTAAACAAAAAATAATTGTAAAAGTGTCAGATCATAAAATGAGCGAAGTTGAGGTGAAAATTTTTCAAAGATTCAAACAGGGGGAAAAGATCGTGGAAAATGAATAAAAAGATATTGGCAAATGAAGACATTGGGGAGAAAATGAAATGGATTACTAAAAAAAATTATAGAAGAAGAACAAATGGATATAATAAAAATCTGGAACAACTTAGAGACAATTTAAAACCACGGTGGTGAGGTACACAAAAAGGCTAATGGAAACATTGAAAAAGATTAAATGGAAATAAAATTACAATTAAATAGGGAAAACACTAGAGAACAAGAAAAAGTAATAAAGTTTGAATTTAATCAAATAGAAGAAGAAAGGGAAAATTGTAAAGAAATAAGAGCAGGAAAATTTCAAGGAATATGCAGAAAGGCAAAATGTCTTATAAAAGAGAAGAACTAAGGAAAGGAGGTGAATAAAGTATGGAAAACATGAAAAATAATTGTCAGAAACTACTTTCAGGCAAAAGAGAAATTTTAAATAGAATAAAAGAATACTAAAGTGAACTATACACAACCCAGAAGATTAAACCAGAGTTAATAAATGAGTATCTAAATGAAATTGAATATCATCAGCACACAAGGACATATGTGATTAACTCATCACCAGTGATGAAAAAAAGAACACTATAAAACAACTGACAAAAGGGAAATCCCCAGGGAGAGATGGATTCAATGCAGAATTCTATCGAAAATTCCGATGTGAGTTATTGTCGATCTTCTAATTTTTATATAATAATATAATATTTGAAAATTACACAAAGACAAAATCCTGAGGGTCTAATGTCCCTTATATACAAAGGAAAAGAATATAGGGAGGATTTAAAAAATTGGAGGCCCATCTCCTTCCCAAATGACTACTACAAAGTTAGGGGCCCCGAGTGGCCGAGTGGTCTAAAGCGCTGCCCGTTACGGATCACTGCCATCTCACCTCTGTCTGCGTGGGTTCGAGTCTAGGATTCGGCGAATGTGGATATGTGAGAAAGCTTGCCAGTAGCTTCTCGTGGGTCGGTGGTTCTTTCCGGTGATTTCCCGGTTTCTTCCTCCACCATTAATACTGGCCGCCATGAATAGCCTATCGTGTGCTGAAAATGGCGTTAAGCACAACAACAACAACAACTACAAAATTATTAGCAAAATTTTAGCAAACAGAGTTAAAAACTGCATGGGAGAAATGATTAATGCAAAGCAGACTTGTGGGATAAAAGGTAGAGACATACAAAATAATATACTAAACATTACAGCAATAATTGACTATCATAAAAAACTGAAAAAATGGGCGCCATGGTGCTAATTGACCAAGAAAAAGCATTAGATAGAATTGAGCATTACCTACATACAACAGGTTTTAGAAACAATTTGGCTTTGGAGAAAATTTCTGAAAAGTACTGAATTCCTGTACAATAAAATCACTACAAATGTACAGGTAAACGGGGCTGAAACGGATAGTTTTGATATACAAAAATCTGGGAGGCAAGGGTACCCACTATCAATGATATTATACGTAAAAGCAATAGAAATATTGAGTATAAAAATAATAAACTACAACCAAATAGAAGGGATAAAACTACAAAATTTAAAACATGAAATGACATTAAAGTGTTCCAACATGCTGATGATTGCACCAACTTTATAAAAGACCCTAAATCCGTTAAACACCTAGAAAAGGAATATGAGAAATTCGGTAAAGCATCAAAGTCAAAGTCAAAACTATATCACGATAAGATAGGAATACTAAAAATAGGAAACTGGAGGGGAAATCACTCTGGATTACCTCCCTAATATACAAAAAAACAGTGAAAGCTAAGGCAATTTTTGTACTCAACGAAGAAAAAAAAACTACAAATAAATACTGGAAAAAATATAAAATGCATAGAAATGTAGGCGTATAGGCCATTTAACATAATGGAGCGAGCCCATGTGGCAAAAACTTATATTTAAACATGAATTACATACTTAAATCAACCGAGATGGAAGTAAAACAATTAGGGACATTAGACAATGAAATAATAAATTACAAATGGGGTTACAAAACACATTATATACAAAAAACACATTATAATAGTCAAAAAGAGAGGGGGATTAAATTTGCCAAATTCAATTACTCTAAAAATCACGAATATATAAAACCGTTTTAAAGTTATAAAATCAAATCCTAACATGCCATGGGAAGCTTTATACATGTACTGGCTTAGCTTTGCGGCACGAAATAGACAGGATATATATAAGAAAAAATCCCTAAGCAAGATAATTAAAGTGCCTAGAAACTTTAAGGAATATATTTTTAAAATATCTTTTGTTAAAATATAGGGATAACAATGAATTGTGGTAAATAAATGTAAAAAGCACATAAGAATGGATAAGAGAAGCGATCACCAAAAACACAAGAAATAAAATAGAACAAGAAGTATGGGGAGTGAGCTGGGGAAAATATGGGGACAATGGGAGAAAATTAAATCACTCAAAATACAAAGTATTATTTTTAAATAGTTACACAATGCATAGTTAACAGGGGATGTAGCCATGCGGAGGCATGTGATCAAACAGATGCCAAATACCCCATGTGTAAGAAAGCAAACTATACAAATATCAAGATGTCAATTTTAAAAGAAAGAAACGATAACAGTAGCTTGTGTATAATATATTGAAATTTAACAGTTGTTGAAAGACAAAAACCTGCAAATTTAAGAGATTGCTATGATATTAATTTGGATTGTACGAGAAGCGTGGCCCAATCAATAATTCATATCCTGAATATAATAGAACGTTGAAATGAATTCAGATTAAACATTATCTTTGTTTCCAAAGCTTCACTTGGTAATGGAAAAAGCCTAATTAATAAGCCGGTTCAATAGTTCACCATCGGATAGAGGCCACGAGTGGCGTGCTATCTCGCGGTTTGGTCAATAAAACCTTATTAAATTGCGTTGTGATGCTGGGAACAAAGTAATTGATAATCAGTCTAGTGAATCAATTGAGTTAAAAGTTCGGAATGTGAATGACCACTTACAATTAAGAGAGGTTATAGACAATGTATGATTCAGAAGGTCATTCACTTAGGAAAAATACTGACCACGCTTTCTCTCTAAAACTTGATATAAAGTTAAAGCTGTCCTTGACTAGCACGCAAGAAACACGCGTGATTTTTTAGAACATAGGCATAATTCATTAGACAGACCCTCTGTCCTTGGATGAAAACACTGATGATTAAGCAGCTTCCAGAATATAAAAATGGTTTTGAGCTGCTTTGGTCTCATCATCAGAGTGTCGTGTCTATTTCTTACAGGTAAGAAAATTATGCTTTATACTCGCTTTTAAAAGTTAAAGTTTTTATAGTAAGTTGTAATATCCTTCTGAATTATTTTTATTTCATCAATATAATGTAATAGTGAGTTCTCTTTTCTAATATGAAATAAATTACTGATTTAATATTTTACTGAATTAATGTTCATTGTATTTATAATGTAATATTATTGAGTTTTCTTCTTCCACAATCATAATGTATTGAAATATTTTACAGCTTCGATGTTTTAGAAGGCATCAGAACATATCATGTTTACTTGTCACATCAGAAATTCACTGTCATTACAGATCACAAGGCACTAGTGTGGCTTAAGACAGTTAAGCATACTTCAAATAGACTAATTCGTTGGTCACTTCGTTTACAAGAATACAACTTTGACATTGTATACACGCCAGGACGTAAAAACACGAATGCTGACGCACTTTCACGCCGTGCTTACATACAAACACATAACACTCCCTCTGAAGAGAAAGAATCCCCAAACTACACAGACACATCACATACTCAATCACAACCAGTCGTTTCTTCTATTCGGAGCAAATTAACTGAAGTTACATTTTATTACAATAAGGAAGACACCCCAATCATATCCGCAGTACACACTAATGATAACATACAGTGATTCTTCGTCTGGCTTACCAGATATCGCACAATATCAGCGCTAGTGATCTGATTTCAAGGATATGTATGTTTACTTAGAGCAAGGAATATTGCCAGATAATCCTCGTCGCGCAAAAGCTATTCCATATGAAGCAAGTCAATATGAACTTTTTAATGGTGTTTTGTATCATTTCTTTCAGCCACGTGCGAAACACAGAACTTCATCAGATCAGTTCATAAAACAAGTTGCATTACCAACAAATTTGAGACAGGATGTTCTTCTGTCTTATCATGATTCAAAAGCAGGAGGTTGTCATTTAGGTGTCCAAAGAACATATCAAGCTATCAAACAAAAGTACTTTTGGCCTAAAATGTATCAAAATGTGTATGACTACATTACGTCATGTTCTCAGTGTCAACTCATTAAACGAGATACAAATGCTCAAAAGGCTCCATTACATCAATTGCCTCCAGAAGATGTATTTTCTCGATGGCACATGGACATTTTGTGCATGCCAAAAAGTAAGGAAGGTTATCAGTATATCTTATTGGTGACAGATAGTTGTCACATTGGTCTGAAGCCTTACCCTTTCGTTCTCAAACGGCAATGGAAATTGCCAATGTTTTGTACAACGAAATATTCACACGTTACGGTGCACCTAGAACACATGTTAGTAACCGAGGACGAAACTTTATGTCCCAGATTGTTCTTGCACTCTGTGAACTATTTCAAGTAACACGTCACCATACTAGTTCATAGCACCTTCAAACTAATGCAGCCTGCGAACGCTCAAATAGTACAAAAAGTTAATCGCTTCGTGCCTACTGCAACCGGCATCAAGATGATTGGCCTCACTTTTGTCCAGTGTAATGATGGCATTCCGAATGAGCCCAGCAACTAACTCAACTGGTTATTCACTTTATTACATAGCCTTTGGGAAAGAAATGACCTTGCCTTTAGATGTATCTCTTACACTTCGAGAGACTGCACAGCAACAAACAAAACAATATGTAGATCAATTAGTTCAGAGATTGAAAGTAGTTCAGGAATGAGCTAAAGCGAATACACGCGAAGCGCAACTCGCAACCAAACACAGGTTCGATCAGAAAACTAAAGAACCATCCTTTCGCGTTGGAAATTATGTCCATATACAAATCGCACACATACCCGTAGGGTTGTCAAAAACACTTTACCCCCGGTGGGAAGGTCCATATTACATCACTGAAATAGGTCCGAATAACACCTACAAATTACGCCGTTGTTCCGATAATAAGGAGATGAAATCACTTGTACACGCCAACAGACTTAACACAGTGCACGGGAAACAAAATCTAGTTCGTTTAACCCGATTCAATATAAATAGTCACATCTTAGATAAATAGCAATATAAATCCAGTTCTATAATCGTATTTCAGAAAAGTATGACGACAGCCACAATGGGATTACTTGTCGTAGCAGAGAGAAGAACGTACACATAGGCCCTTTGACCTCAAGGTGATAAATCAGGAAAAACGACCGCTTGCCGCTGTTATTCTTGCCGCGCTCGTGGGAAGGGAAACACAGGTGATAAGTATTAAAACACTCTCGGCTTTAAATCAAAGAATTTATTGATGGTGGTGGTGGTGGTGTAAGGTTTAATGCCATTCTGAGCACAAGATAGGCTATACATGGCGGCCAGTATAAATGGTGGAGGAATAACCAAAGAAAAAAACCGACAAGAACAATCTACCTACGAGAAGCTCCTGGCAAGATTTCTCACATACCCATATTGGACGAATCCGAGACTCAAACCAACGCAGAGAGATGAGATGCTAGTGAAACGTGACGGTGAGCACTTTAGACTACTTGAGTACTAGGAGGACCCCTCCCCCTCTTGAGAAATTTGTATTCTACGACCAAATAGGTGCAGAAGAAAAATGTGAAAACCATCTCAGGTGTCGGTTTCCAATGAATTTTCTAGATTTAGACCAACAGCATTTATAGATGTGCACAAATCTAGACTCCCACTAGAAAACCATGTATAAGAGAATACGAAAAAATTGACTCTAAGATGGACACTTCAATGTATAGCTGGAGAACCGCAAAATTTAGGCATAATCCCTTCCCAGAGAAGAGGTAATTGCTCTTACACTGGACACAAAGAAAGAGAAATGAAAACAATTCAGCTAATTATGTACCTAACTGGTTTCCTGTTAGAATAAAATATGATATAGGATATATATGCAGATAAGTTATGATTCCAATGCAAAATGGTAGGAAATGATCATAATGGTTTCATAGAGATTTCAAGAGGAAGATTTATAAATAGTTATGCTATTAGAGCAACAATCCCATAAACTAACACGCTCAACGAGAGGCAGGCTACATGAGTCCTTTACTTACATAAGAAGAGTAATTGCTATGGATAAATAAAACCTTGCTTAAAGTAGAAAGAAATAGGAGATCAGTCAGTAAGGTCCGGAAGGTCAGTCAATTCCTAAACAAAAAATGGAGAGACTAAGCCCAACCATGAGTGAAGTAGTCATTGTGATGAGTGTAATTTAGATTTTAAACGTAGCTTTAACAATTTTTAAGTCATATCGCTACGATATACAATGTGAAAGTTTATAGAGAGGTCTAGAACTGGAGTTTCGTGCCTCGGACATGTGGCATGATGTCCCAACCAGTCACATTATCCTGACATCAGGCCAAGCAGTCCTAAAACTAATCTCTTAATGCTGAGTACCAAGCGATTCAGCTGCTAGTGCCATTTTTTAAAGTCTTTTGTATGACTCAGCCGGGTTTCAAACCTGCGGCCTCTTGCACTGCAGGCGGATGCTCTAACCATTAGACCAACTGAGCAAAGCGAAGTGGAAATACCCCATTTAGAATTTGAGATACGAATATTTAATCGGACAAAAATAAAAAGACAGAAAAAAGTAAAGAAATAATATAAGTAATAATAATTTTGTATAAATATAGCATTACAGTAGAGAATAGACATTTTAAAGTCGTGCTCTACGGAGATGAGACTGAGGTTTAGCGACTTAATGGAAACCTTTGAAAACCTCTATAATGATTTCCGTCTTATGAAATCGGAATGGCTGTACGGGTAATTTATTACTAGGTCGACAAATGAGTGTATATGCGTATATGCTACCTACGGATGCATCTACCATCGACACTGTAACGTCAGTTTTCTGATGTGTGCATGGTCCATATATATATCAGGAAGTATTTACAGTGTGTATGTGTATGTGTTATTATCATACGGGATAGTTAATTTTAATTGACGGATATATATATATATATATATATATATATATATATATATATATATATATATATATATATATATATATATATATATATATATATATATATACATATATATATACATATATTAGTTACTAGTTTCGTACTGTTCATCGTCACTTTATTGCATCTATTTTAATTAATCCCTGACACACGTCATCCCTTGGTGGATCCAGTACGCTTGAAAGGGTTGTTATTCGCCATATGATTTGTATTATATATATATATATATATATATATATATATATATATATATATATATATATATATATATATATATATATATATATATATGTATATATATATATATATATATATATATATATATATATATATATATATATATATATATATATATATATGCTTTGCATTTTTCGTGATGAAACAATAATTTGATAAATCATCAGATTATATTGAATATAGCCATGAGCGACTCTTCGTTGAATTAGTCTGTCTAGGATTATAAAGGAATAACATCTGTTATGGAGAAGAAACCGAGAGACAACAGTGCTCCAGTTGATTCAAGAACATTTGGTCGAAATGGCCTACTTTGAAAAAAAGACAATTTATTTGCCTAATCAAAGAAACTGTGCGATTGTGCTAAAATATACAGAATTGGGGAATATTTTTGGAGTCAGGGTCTTGATCATTTAAACCACGTTTCATTCTAAACGTGTCAATTTGCTTAATGTTTAATTACTGATACAGAGTTAGTAGTATATCATCAGGAAATTCGAAAGGGGAAGAAACTGATATTCTTTAGTTTGTGTTGGAACGTTTTTGGCTCGTAACAACCGGATGATTCTAACATAATTATGAAAACATTTCTCAGTTTGTTAATGGAAATCGTAGCACAAAAAGTGAATCGATAATAGATAAATTCATGTTTATATAATCATTTAAAAATGCTCGCTATTGACAATCTTCTCAAAGTAATGCTTACTTAGGTTCATGGTTCATCTTAATGCACTGAAAATGAAACATCTTGGATAGTTCTCGCTTGCATACCATATCATTATCCATCCATCTTCTCCAACACAAATATTATATTTTACCGTACTAACGAAAATTGTTTTGTCAGCTGTCTTTGGCACAAGCACTTGCTTTCGAGAAAAATGTGTTTGTAGATAAAAGTTCAGGCATTATACACATACCATGAAATTTTTATTCCGCAAATGTTGTGTCCCGAAGATCGTTGTCCTGGAATAATCGTTCAAGTTGACAATCTAGAGTACACCACACAAAATGATTTAAAATGAACAATTCACAGTAGTGTATCTTTGTCAGAAATTACAGCATTTCTGTCTTATAGCCCATTTGTAGAAATTATCAATGTGCATGACTACGGTTAAATTTCCCTATTCCGTCTATCAATTCAAGTTTGGGATTTCCAGATTTATTTTTTCTTTCGTTCTGTAGGGTCACTTAAATTTAAGTCTAATCTGTGTATCGTTTCGATGAAGTATATATCCTCATGGACGATTAAAACAAATTTTTATCTTGAATGTACATGATGTTGGTTAAGGTGGCAGGGGCCAGTTTTATGTACAAATGTAATGCCGCAATCAGTGACCTAGTAAAAAATATCATAAAAAAATCAAATACACAAGTGAGGTCAAGATTGTCCAGATGTTGAGATACCTATTTTAAAACAAAGCATACAAATATTATCCACTTGACCAGATAAGGCAGTGGCATTTCATAGCAGAAGAAGTTTATGCACCCCAACCCCAAATTATATATATATATATATATATATATATATATATATATATATATATATATATATATATATATATATATATATATATATATATATATATATATATATATATATATATATATATATAAACACCACATAGCGGTTTAGGATTGTAAGGGACCCAACTCGTAAATGACTGCTAAATTCCCTTTGACCATCACTGCAACTCTGATTCATTTGCGGAACGTTGACGAAAACAGGTAGGTAGTTGCTGCAACATATAGTGCCAGCAGTCTGATTTTACAAAAATGCGAAAGGGTAAAGTGAATAGTATAGGTAATAACTTAAAATAAGTGACAATCAGTCTCTATTAAAGCTATAAACATCTGTGCGGATCATTACAATTTTTTTTTCAGTCTAGGCTTGATAATTAAGACTATAATAAAAAATAATATTTTTTTTCCTAATTCTAGACTGTAATCAGACAGAACAACAGATCGGGGTTGTCTGTATATCTTTATTTGAAGATTTAATTAACTCACTGCTTCAGAACAAAAAAGATAACTCTAGATTATGCATGAACATGAGGTCGGATAAATATGTATTTATGCTGATATGTTTTTAAAATAAACATTGTTACTTTTAGAGACGATGTAAAAAGACAAATTTTCAACGACATATATTTCTCTTTTTAATGTCCATTAATTATCTATAACACTTTGTTTGAGATAAAGGTTAACATCTTGTGAGAAGTTTTGAATTTTTGAATATTACACTTGTTCAACACGAATAACATGCACATCTAAATGAATCATAGACTTGAGGACATCCTAAAGTTCACAAAATGAATCCTCAATTAGCGCACCGCACTTTGAAATGGCAATCATATCAACAATAAACAGGACATGAATGTGTTTATCTTTATGCCATCACAAGCCTTCATAGATATTGAGCACTTTATGACCAAGAACACAATAACACGCGATGTTTTTGTATTACGATTTATATATTCTTGATTTGCGAACTGTTATGGAGTTATCTGACAATGTCTGACTTATAAACTGACACAAATACTATAATTATTTACTGTAGAGCAGATAATAAATAGTGCTTCAATGCATAGTATAAACCATGAAAATAGTGACATTGTTACATTATAACTTCTTTCCAGATCACATCATCCGTTGCTAGGGACTATGCTTATAACCATGATCAAGCCACTGTATAGTAACTAGAAATACACGCTCTGTCATACGTCAGAGCTTACGATTTGAACAATCTCCATTTTTTGTTGGAAAAATGATCTAAACTTTACATATCAATGCACAATTCAAAGTTTGTGAAGAGGATTCGGCATACGTTTGTGCAATCTGGGTGGGTCGTAGCTATTTCTTCATCTGCGACATGAACCAGCTATAATTTGCTCAGAATACGCATAAGACTACGAATTGTTATCAGTATGACAACTCGAACGATTAAAGAACAAACTATTCTGAATTACGTCCGAATTAGCGAAACACTACAGCTTTTCAATATCAGTTCACATCTGGCGATACCTACACGCAAATCTGACGTAGAAGTTTTTTGTTAACCTTCCTTTAAACGTCTCCACCAAGCCATTACATGCGTTGTAAAACAATGTTCTACTTCATTTTTAACTCAATAACAACATATATTACGTCATACGTTCTAAAGCGATTTTGGCTCTATCATCCATTAAAACCTAATAAGGAACCATTGCTCTGCTTAGACATGCCAACTAGTCTCAATCAGATGTTCTTCTTATTAGCTTACTCTTGGCATCTTGTCCATAAAAGTGGTGATATATCGCCACTTCCGGTCTGGTATAGGAAATTTGGATCTGACAATAATGAAGGCCACGCTTTTTAGTTGAGGTATCTTTTTATGGACATTCGGCATAATAGTATTATTGTATTGATACCCTTTCCACTTTGTTTTCTGGAAAAAGCTACACAGTTACACGATTAACTAAATAGTGATAATTTGGTATTAACACCAAACCAATAAAATTCGACCCACATTATCTTGTTCCATTTGCTCTTCTTTTTTCATGCATAACTGTTATGCCATACGGAACCCGTGTGTCGCACTGTGTACATATGATCAGAATTTCTGGAAGAAAGACAGCTAAAGGGTTTTCCTCCATCTCACGTGGAAATTCCTTTTAAGATATTCCATTCGTGTATATGAATATAGGTATTAGCACTCCTTTTCAATGCATCGTTTTCATTTTCTTACACGATTTTCTATGCTGGTGCTCTTAAGAGTGCGTCATGCCATTACTTCTGCATTAATTTATCACGCCAAATCGGTAAGGGATTCCGAACATTAATGATTTACAGTGTAGTTTTCACCTTCCGCGTATGCAGCCTACTCTACGAATATTGTCAGACTTTCGTTTTCCCGTTATACAAAGTTGTTGGTCAGATCCCTATATATTACCATTTGATAACTCTCATATGGGTTCCTCAATATACAGCGCTTCGACTGTACGGGTCGGATAGCACGATTTAACGTACATTCTCTCTACAGAGATGCAGAAAATCGTTTGTCTCACAACTTAAACGGGAAATTCCATCCGTTTATATTTTTGGCTATATCCAGCGAAATTCCCATTTAATAGTTTAGTTGTACAATTAGGGACTAGCACAAACACTCGATCACTTAGGACTACTTTTAACGTAAGACGTATCTTCGTGACCAATTGAGGTACAACTAGATGTCGTTACCGTCGCCTCAAGTAAGAGACAAGTGTCGAGCTCCTAAATAAGATCAGACTTTTTCAGGATTATCTATACTTTAAACTGATTACTGCCATATTGTTTTTTCTAGACTACATTATGGGTATATCCCACTCTTTCAGTGAAATAGTAGCGTGTGTAGCTTTGAATAAGATATTAATGTAGGATGTTATCGTGGATCCAAGTACTACCCTTAAAACAAGTGGTAAAAAATGGTTTCTACGTACAATGTCACCTTCCGATGTCATCGATGTTCTTCATTGCTGTTCACACAACTATGAGGACGAGATGTTTACCTTTCAGGCTAATAAATGATAAAGGATATGCAAACCTTATTCATGCACGCGTCTCTTAATCGATGCGCATACAGTGACATTGAATTTTGGGTCCAAAATAGAAAACATGCTGATATTATATCGTGGCATCCACGCTATGGACACATTATATCTGCGATTCAACAGGTCACAACGAATAGTGATTGAAGGACCTATTCGTTCCTGTCAACCTAACAAAGGATCCCCATGAATCTTTGTTTTCGTCGTAGATCGTTTGTTCCAGACGCCTTGGTCTCTCAAGATGATGAAACCAGTATTCTCTCTCGAGCCAGCGCCAACGTTGACTGCAACATATTACAACCTCACTAATTTAAACGAATTCCCCATACACCAAAATATACTAATACTCTAAAACAAGAGATTTGTTTAAGTGCAAATACAAGATTATACATTATACAAAAGAGGTGATAAACTGACTTCGTTACTCGTTGGATTCTTTGAGAAAAACGAATGTTATTACATAAATCCTTGTCTTATATAAATCTATCACCAATAGTGTAATGTGCATGTATATCTTTAACTGAAGTTTGATTCCAAAAAGTGGACAGCTTACTGGTGAGACGCATCTGTTACGTGTCGATACGGAGGGAAGCAGGGCTATAACTAATATGATTGTTGTTACATCAACGGCAAGAGAACGATAAGTTACATGAGTTATCTGCTGCAGAAGCTCTGTGCCACCATCAGTGAGTAAATATCAAAAGTTAAAATTAATGTATTCATGGTAACGCTGAAAAACCGCAACGAAACCATTCAAACGTTTTGCTTCATAGACAATGGATAGGCATGTTAGTAAGTGCAATACAATTACAATACTCTTGTTTTCCACCATGGTCAGTTATATCAGAAAATGGCAATGAAGTTGAACAGAAAAGCTCGGATTAACTGTATTCGTCCACTCTATGGCGAAGAACAAAGTCAGCAGACACAGAATATAAAATATACGTGTTATCTGAAAAAGAGAAGCGATCGCCATTTCAGTTTTGTCAAGTTCATGGAAACGGGGAGCAAGTTCGGGACAGCATATTTGCCATATTCAAAGCGCGCTAAATGCCACTTAGCTTGCTCCCGGTCATGAATGACAACTCGCTATGAGTTCCAATGTTTGATATAATATTCTTTCTACAAAATGATTTATTTGTACCAAAATGTCTTTCTAAAGATTAACTGTTGCAACTATACGTCTATGTGTCTCTATGATGTCTCTGTGATCCATATCGAACTGAACACATCAAGACAGACTGCTTAGCTAGTCAAAAGCCGGTGTGATGCACATAACCAAATTCGTTCGTGCCACTGAATATTTATTGGTGATCAAAATAAACCTCCGGCTTTTCTAAGGTGAACCCGGTAGATTCACGTAACAAGCACACGCATGGTGCAGCAGAAAACGTCGTTAAAATTGTTGCATGTATTATAGCTCAATTACCCCACCCAACTTACATACATATAAATTTGCTTTACTGTATTAAATACAATGAATCATTATTATTAATAGTGGAAACTTAATTTTAGTTTTGCATAAAGTATTTAAATTGTCATTAAGTAGACGTTATTAAACAAAGAAACAAAAGAAACTATCATTTCAGTTGGTATTAGAATTGAAGCGAATTATGAGTGAGACAATTATATCACTGGGATTCTTGAATATATTTTGGAAGTGACAACATTTTTTCTCACCGTGACCAGATAATAGTATACCGACAAAATTTAGAGACGGTTTTGTCCATTTTTAATACGCGCAACAGGCGAGTTAAAAACTGTACCGCTTATGTTGTTGCAAAATGTTACACGTCTTTCACAAACATGCCTGCTAGAAACTACATAAGCGAGTTTCTTCCGATTTCTAGTTTTAGAGCTTTCTGTTTATCGCAATATTCTACCCTTTGTTTTTATAGATCCATCTGGACCAGGCTCTATGAGTGAATTCGTGAAATACCGTAACATTAATGCCATATAACTTTACTCCAGTTATGACTTCAATGGATCAATGCATGCAGATTAACAAACTTGAAGTCACCATACGGGACATAAGACTTTCTACCAGTTTGCTCATAAATTCAGTTTGAGATGATTTGAGATATCAAATTAACAGCGTTTCCTCTGTCTTATAATATATTATGAATTGCAATCTTTTGTCTAAGGTATCATCGAGTATGAGAAAGGTATCACAGGATATGGTCGTGAACTAAATTGAATGCATTTCCCAATGCTTATGATCTTTTTTTACAGATCAAAGTATGTAACATCGTGTAAGGAAAGGAAGAAAAGTTCGTTATGAGAAAGATTACATTTAAATAAATATTCGTTGTCCTGTTCTAAAAACTTAGGTTATGTGTTATTTGTATTTACATCACCTTTTATAAATCTGTTAGAATTGAGTGATTAGTTGTTGATTAGATCGAGTTATTGCGGAGAAGATATCTTCAGTCGAGGAATTAGCGGAACGATCTCACAATGTATCATATTCACATGACTTAATATCATAATGTAGTTCGTAAACGGGACCCTAAACATTTCTTTACATTGCCAGTAATTTGAACGTTATAGGTATACATGGTAAGTTGTTTAAGAAACGAAAAGTTATTTTTATTGGGTGACTGTGTCGTCCTTGTAATGCATTTCAGCAAGTACCAATATTCAGCTTGAAAAAGGATACTGATAAGTCATACAAATGTGAAAACTCTACGCAAGTGTGCAATTAGAGTATGTTCATTAGGTGATTAGAGGAAATAATTTTCCATTATTTGTTTAAGAATACCTCATTTGGCAACACGTGTTGTCTTGATGTCCCTAAATATTGCAGCAATAAGCGACATTCACGCAGTTCTTAGATTCGATCAGTAGTGCTACCTCTTGCGTGCAATTTTGCTTTATGAACTGCCTCTTTAATATCCACGTCGTTCCTTTTAGCTTAATTATAAAATCTGTTTACTTTCACATTACGCAATAGATTGTAAGGACAATTACACTCCATTTTAGTCTCATTGACTTCCAGCTTCATTGGCGTTTTTAACGATTTGATTAATTGTTATTTAAAGGCACGTGAGGCAAAGGATCTTATTCAAATATGTATCTTCGAGAAACAGCTACTTGCTCTCTTCCTACTGGAAAGGTACTCTAATTATTTGTCACGATGTAAAAATTAAATACCCAAATAATGTGCATGATGATTCCTGCCGAACGTGGTCAGCAAAGGTCAGTGTGTGTGTGTGTGTGTAATGGTCCGTAATATTATAGTGCGTCCATCTATAATCTGGTAGGTTTTATACCTAAATGGTCCCCTAAGTGTAATTTATTAATACAGATATGTTGCATTTGTTCTGTTCAATTCTTTCAAAATACCATATTGGAATTAAATGTAATGACAAAGCAGACCGCGCTGCTAGAATGGCCCTGTCGCTAGAGCCATCTGATTTTAAAATACCAAATGCTGATTTTAAATCTAGTATCAAAGAATGTTTACGTCAGAAGTGGCAGGCATCATGGAGTGATGCCGTGAATAACAAACTCCATGACATCAAGCCAACCCAAGGAGAATGGACTCCTTCCTATAGAGCCGTCCGTAAAGGAGGAGCTAATCATTGCAAGAATTCGAATTTGTCATACCTATATAACTCACTCGCACATACTATAAGGAGAAAAGCCACCAGAGTGCGTTTCTTGCAATAAACAATTCAACGTGAAGCACTTTATGTTGGAGTGTTTCGACCTCCAACCTACGCGTGATCAGCATAACAATGTTCATGACGTTAGTGAGCTCTTTGAACGTCTTGAAAGAAGTAAACATTTTTTCATAGGCTATAGCTTTTATTATATCACCTTGAGCAGTTAATGTGCTATATATACAGTCCCTAAATTTGAATTACCTTTCATCTGTTTTCATTATCATACACCATTTGCACTCCTCATTGATCGGGAAGCTTTATTTATTTATGATCGTTTCCATTTTATTGTCTTACTTTCAACTGTTTGGTTTCATATCGCTGGTCGATATGGAAAATTTTACCACTTTTAAATGATTAAAGATATAACTTTTTGTATGGCACTAGATAGCCTCACACATCTGGTGCACCGTAAAAATTCAATCAACCAACCAACCAAAATACCTTCATTAATGTTTCTACTTTCTGTATGACAATTCAGAGGTTGTGCTGGCTCTGCATGATGGTGCGCCGCTCCACGTGTGTTAATGAAATGTATTCACATCCTTATTCAAACAAAATATCATTCAACCTCACTCCTGTTATATGCTTTCAAGGCCGAAATCTATTGAGGCAAACAGAAAACAGACTACACGTTATTAGTCTTGTCATTACGAAAGTAACTTGATATTGATGCAATATAAATTCCTGCAGACAATACAAGCTTAGAATCTATAATTCGAATGCCTTATTCATACAAAGATTCATCGCAACAAAAGTGTCCATTGCAGTGAAATATCAATACAGGTGCTTTTAAACGCATTTCTTCACCTGATCTATTAATATTATTTGATAGCTTACAGTGTACAAGTCCTGAGCGTTCTGGTTGCTGTCATTTTTGGGAATATAATCAATTGAAGGTAAGAATAATCACTTTGTTTTATAGATTAACTATCATCCTACCCATTTCCACCTATGTAGACCTATATAACCTGAGCGTGGTTAAGGATGTACCCATGGTGTATACTTACATGAAAACGTAGACCTCAAAGAGTTTATACCATAACATTTTAATGTATTGCATTTTAAAATTTTGTAATTCGTAAATTCTGAATTAAAACTGCTTCATACATATTAGCATTATCATAAAGACACAGACAGTCATTTGTTCAAAATGTGCTTTCTTGCAAAGGGGATGGTCGATATTCTTTATTATTTTAGTTATTTTCTTTTCTAAATTACCTTTTCATTAGCTTTGTGTCGTTCAAGGCGTATTTTAAAAAGTAGTGATATCATTTCTGTTCTAAATATATGACTCACTTCAACGTCTGCACGAATTTTAAAAAGTATGTTACATCTACGAGAATGCAAACTGACCTTTCTATTGCCAAACGGTAATGTTTATTCATTGATGCTAGAACATCATTTACACAGATATATCAAATTTCTAACAATTTGTATAGCAATGACAAAATTGTATTTACTTTAAGAGAGATAACAGTAGTCTCTAATAGAAAAAATTTGTACAGTTTGTCTTCGTTTCTAGTTCAACCTGAGCTATTTTCACTTCTAAGCAAAAACTATTTAGCATCATAAAGTAGCGTACAAACAATTGTTCTCATAACTGCGTCGTCTCTCTGGCCAAACAGTCTCCACGTAATCAAATTGCTTCGTTTAACGGGAAACTATATCAGAGAAAGCTATATTAGCCGTTATCTTTATTCTGTTTTTACCAAGCTAGAAAGATATTAACTTTAATCTTACATCTGAGTAATCGTGTGGTTTTATCAAGTGTGTGTGTGTGTGATTGTGTGTGTGTGTGTGTGTGTGTTTTGGACTTTTAACATAGCGTTAATAATTTTTCAGTCATATCGCTATGATGTTTGAAGTGTGGCAGTTTATAATGATGTTCATTACTGGTACATCATGCTGCAGACACGTAGCATGATGTCCCACCCAGTCACATTATCCTGACACCAGACCGAACAGTCCTAACGCTAACCTCTAAATGATGTGCGCCAAGCAAAGGCAGCTGTTAGTAATATTTTTGTAAGTCTTTGGAATGACTCGGCTGTGAATGGAACCCTCGACCTCCCGCATCCGAGGTGGACTCCCTAACCACTAGGCCAACGGTGCGATCGGTTTTCTAAGGAGGTAGTGATGACAAAGTGCATAAAGTTTTTATATCAATTTAAGGTCAAGTCCTACAGGACGTCAGCGCCTTCTCATAGCGAAAAACATACAAGAACGAAAGGATGTCCTTGAAAATAAAGAGTAACATGAGTACTTGAAAGTATTTTCTTCTGAAATATCTTTAAATGTCATGACCAGTTTTAGGAACTCCTTGTGGTTTCCTGATCAATTTTAGTATGCTTCGTACTTTCAGCATCCATTGTCGACTTTTGACTTCAGACCGACACGAAAGTCTTGGTGGGATATCTTACTTCATATTTTTACTTCTAACCTTATGCTAAGCATCGCCTGTAAATCTTTAAAGGACCTCAAATTTGATACATGGCGCTTCAGACCTTCTAATCTAATACTATAGGAAGTAGCCCTATAGTAAGAACTCGGAAGCCTGGAGTTTGTATCCCTAAATATGTAAATAATGAGCCCGCAATCCAAAGTAGGAATTAAAAATATCCGGCGTCAGTATCTCGAAGAATGGTGTCTGATATGCATAAATTATCAAATATGACATCAAAAGTTTATCTAAAAACTTCCGCGTGAGTGCAGCAACTGATACTTTGATGATGGTGCACGTAAGTACCTCTTTACATCTCAAAAATAATCCATTACGTGTGATTATGCATATGTGGTTGCTTTTGTTGTTGTTGTTGTAGTTGTTGTTACGCTTAAGGCTATTTTTCAGCACAGCTATACATGGGGTCCAATATTAACGATGGAGGAAGAAACCGAGAAATACTCGGTAGGAAGAACCAACCCGCAAGAAGCTACTGGCAAGCTTTCTCACATATCCATATTCGCCGAATCTGAGACTCGAATACACGCAGACAGAGGTAAGATGGCAGTGATCCGTAACAGAGGGTGCTTTAGACCACTCGTCCATTCGGGGCCCCATATGCATATGTTTAAAACTTGGAATGGACAGGTCCTAGGCCTGGCTACCCAAACCATAGTTTTGCGCTACTGTAAATTTGATTTTGACGGGCATTGTTCCATTCTGCCACCAAGCATTAATAAGATACAAAAAAAGGAAACGTTTAAGGCTCGAAAAAATATGGGCGAGAGAGGGTGTGGGGAAATCGGACAAAACAAGACTGGATAACCGACCAGGTCAAGCAGTTCCCTCCCTGTACGTCACTACAAAAATCAAAATTTTACTCCGAAAGCGGTGCGATAGCCATGCTTTCTTATGTCATGTAAAATAAATCTTGAAGATGAAACCTGTCGTATAATACATGCTGGATATATTTTATATATATATATATATATATATATATATATATATATATATATATATATATATATATAAATATTGTTCTATTTTTGCACATATATCATATAAGAGTATATATCATTCAGTTTTTAAATAATAATTGTTAGGTTTGGAGATCGGGAATTATTATTATTATTATTATTATTATTATTATTATTATTATTATTATTATTATTATTATTATTATTATTATTATTATTCACTTTTAGTAATATAATTAATTCCATCAATATAGCTGTGCTATGTTGGATATTTCGACATGATACATGCACCTAATATCAGCTGATTATCGTTCTCTCTTGTTAGAGTTTCAACATTTTAAAGATGTTGATAGTCATAAATATATTTATTAGAATGGAAAATTTACCTGAGTTGATATGAAATCCATACACTTCTACGCGATGTAAATAAGCATGTAAAAAAAACTGTAGTATTTAAGGATCGTTTCATTGGATATCTAGAACGCCTTCTTCGTACTTGCATGAATAGAATTATCTCCAAAGCATACGGATAAATTTAATTTGCTTTTAAATACCTGTATAATTGTTTCACTCCATGGAGAAAAAAATAACTCATGGTTAGGTCCTTGTCTATGCAGGTAGCTGTCAATCGCCTGGAAAATGTGTACCCATTCATATTTCTCTGCTACTTTTATTTAATATAACTACACAAATTATGAACTGAACCCAATTGTTTCATTTTTTTATCAGCACTGCCGACCAATATGAATTGTGTGTCCTCTAATAATTATCAATGTTCGATAATAGGAATTGCGTGGCCAGTCATAAACCTTAAGAGACAAGTGTTATATCTAAGAACCCCAAAAGTTTTTGCTCACACAATTCTCTTTTCATTCATAAATGCAGGTGTGAGAGTAGACACGATTCATCAGTATAAGTAACAATGTACTTTATAAAGACTTTTTGATGTTACTGTTACTGTCACTAAGCCAAACTTCTGGTAATGCTCCTATACACGAACATTTATTTAGCCGAAAATAAATGACATTAATTAATGAAAAGTAAAATTAATCATTTAAGACTGTCGAACAAAAAAAGAATGAATGAGAATTGGACTTATTATCTCGTCAAACTGTAATTAAAGAATAGTATAAATTTCATATCAAACAAACACACAAGTACTATCCAGACTATTAGATATACGTACAGATTTGTTTCAAGTGAGATGAGATGCTTTCGAAAATTATTCTGACACCTAAACCTACACGTGTCTGCGTTATAACACGCTATCAGTTTAAATGTGAAGAGATTTCGTTATAAATGTTCTATGCATACACATTGTGTTTATATTTTTATATGTTTTGTGTCATACTTATTGGTGCAGTAAAATAGGTTTTCGGTAAAGGAACGTACTCTGATTGCTTGTGAAACGTCACCTTTGATATCAAGCAGAACGAAGTCGAGAGCGATCTGATATCCTCCGCTATCAAACGAGATGGGATTTTTGCAACTAGACCTGGGGCTCCGAGTGGCAAAGTGGTCTAAAGCGCTGACCGTTACGGATCCTTGCCATCTCACCTCTGTCTGCGTGGGTTCGAGTCCAGACTCGACTAACGTGGGTAAGTGAGAAAGCCTGCCAGTTGCTTCTCGTGGGTCGGTGGTTCTTCCCTGGGTTTTCCAGGGTCCTTCCTCCACCATTAATACTGGCCGCCATGTATAGCCTATCTTGTGCTGAAAAATGGCGTTAAATCCTACAACACGAACAACAACAAATAAAAAAGCACCTAGACCTAGACAGACAAAATGAGCCAGATTGATTTTAGTTGTTAAATATTTGACCACCTTACGTCATTTCTTTTCTGCTGTCTTAGATTGGCCTTACCTGAGTGGTATTAGGTCTGGAAAAGCTGTTTTTTCCTTCATCTTGTTATATAAATTAACATCAAAGTAGCTATCTGTGTTTGAAGTTAGTAGGGAACATATGCTCAAGGTGTATGCAGTAATGTGCAAACAAGGAACAAACTAAAAATTGGAACCATATAATTTTGTTAAATAAATATGTTGTACTTACGCTGACAAGGTTCTGTGGAATTGCTTGCTGTTTGATTTTAATGTTCTTTTTCTTCTTCTTTTAAACGTTTATACCTCTGCAAATATTCTAATAAGAAATCTAGATTTCGAGACCGAATAATATTTGTCAATATTAGATGATATGTCACTACGACAACAGTGTGCTACAGCGCATTATCTGTATTATTAAATGTAAGTACTTGTTATGCAAGAGGGGCTAACAGTGTTGATTTTTACCTAGTATAATAGTTTAATATTTATCTTAAAAAGTGTGATCTATTTTTGGAACAACTTGTTATTATGTGCCTGGGCGGTGTTTTGAAAACAAAGAGTAACCTGAGCACTTAAAATTATTTTCTTCTGAAATTTCTTTAAATGTCATGGCCAGCTTTAGTAACTCCTTGTTGTTTCATGATCAATTTTATTATGCTTCTTACTTCCGACATCCAATGTCGACTTCTGACTTCACGAAAGTCTTGGTGGGATATCTTACTTCATATTTTTACTTCTGACCTTAAACTAAGACTCGCCTGAAAGTCTTTAAAGGACCTCTAGTTGGATACATGGAACTTCAAACCCTCTGACCTAATACTATAGGTAAATAGCCCTGTAGTAAGAATTCGGTAGCCTGGAACTATGTATCCTTAAATCTGTAAATAATGAGCCCGCAATTCAGTATAATAGACGTCATTAAGAGAGGGCAGAAAATCCCAGTATAATAGACATGATTAAGAGAGGGTAGATAAGACAAGTATAATAGACATGATTAAGAGAGGGTAGATAAGACAAGTATAATAGACATGATTAAGAGAGGGTAGATAAGACAAGTATAATATACATGATTAAGAGATGGAAGACAAACCCAGTATAATAGTCATGATAAAGATAGGGTAGACAAGCTCAATATAATAGACATGATTAAGAGAGGGTAGACAAGACAAGTATAATAGACATGATTAAGAGAGGGTAGATAAGACAAGTATAATATACATGATTAAGAGATGGCAGACAAACCCAGTATAATAGTCATGATAAAGAGAGGGTAGACAAGCTCAATATAATAGACATGATAACAGAGGGTAGATAAGACAAGTATAATATACATGATTAAGAGATGGCAGACAAACCCAGTATAATAGAAATGATTAAGAGAGGGTAGACAAGACAAGTATAATAGACATGATTAAAAGAGGGTAGATAAGACAAGTATAATATACATGATTAAGAGATGGCAGACAAACCCAGTATAATAGACATGATTCAGAGAGGGAAGACAAACCCAGTATAGTAGACATGACTAAGAGAGGGAAGACAAACCCAGTATAATACAGGTGATTAAGGGATAGCTAAAAAGCGCAGTATAATTGATGTGATTAGAAGAGGGCCGGCAAGTTCAGTATAATAGAAGTGATTAAGAGAAGACAAAAATGTCCAGCATAACAGATTAAATTACGATTGGCGAGATAACCCCAGCGTAACAAACCTGATTGAAAGGGACCGTCGAATCCCAGCAGGAATAATTTGGTAAAAAAAAATGGCTAGATAAGCACACTTTAAGAAATTAGAAAGCGGAAAGACTAGAAAAGTACAACGGGCTTGAGTAAGTATAAGAGACTTGACTAAAACCATGGACAAGTCAATCGAAATCTAGAGAAAAACAATATTTTGGCTAATAGATAAACAGATAACTGAAGATAGCTGGAGTATAAGTATTCATCAAACAACGAATGCAATGGCACGAATTAAACAGCACTTCTTCATGCACAGATAATAGGCAATTATATATGTATATGATGCGTAGAACATAGGTACATTTACTTAATAAATTCAGGTGGGACTTCTTAAGCGCAATCTGTATAATGTCACTTGCTATAAAACAGATGTATATCTTGTTATCTTATCGACAGAGCACGTTATATATGGTCATGTATCAATTTGTTGTAATCAGCGAGAGAGAGAGAGAGAGAGAGAGAGAGAGAGAGAGAGAGAGAGAGAGAGAGAGAGAGAGAGAGAGAGAGAGAGAGAGAGCACATTTCATAATACTCAGCGCAGCTGTTAGAGTATAGAAGACGTGTTGCTAAATAGAAAGATTGGACTCCTTCCAAAGGATTGGTATAAGTCGGATGTACCGTGGTATTTAGTCGGATGTATCGTGGTACTTAGTAATTTAGTAGTATGTACTGTCGTTTCTAAACGGATGCATCATGGTATATAGTCGAACAGGGCACTTTTTGATAAATGCCTCGGTACTAATCCTTTGCGGAAGAAAAATATAACATATCATTTCCACACAACATTTCTTCAAATAAGTTCAATGAAAGTACCTCAAAGAATACAGCTAAGATTTTGCGTCTACAGATTGAGAAATCAAAAGATTTAACACTGCTGTAAAGTGGAATACATGTATTTTTGAAATAAATGCATCTAGTACAACGTCCTCCTGCAGATCGATAACAAATCGCACGAAGGTTACTTCCCCTTAACAATCATATCAATATTATATTTGTATGTGTAATATTTCAATACACTGTGCGTGTTTTGGGGGAAGTGTGTGTGATATTTGGGTTTTTAACTTAGTTTTAAAACATTTTCACTCATATTGCTACGCTGTTGGCAGTGATGCAGTTTATAGTCTAACACTGAGGCATCGTGCCACATACATGTAGCATGATGTCTCACCAAGTCATATTGTCCTAACACTAGCCTCTTAATGTTATGCGCCTAGCGAGGCAGCTGTTAGTACCATTTTTATAAATCTTTGGTATGAATCGGCAAGGGTTTTAACCCGCAATCCCCCGCATCCAAGACGGATTCTCTAACCAATAGGCCACCAGATCTGGCAATAAACCGTAAAAAATATTTATTTGTGCACTTGTAAATCTAAATATAGATTTACGATGTGATAATTGTTTGCGTTAACCAGTGGATATTCTAATCTGGTTGTTGTTGCTGTTGTTGTTGTTATAGAGTTTAGCGTCATTTTTCAGCACAAGATAGGCTATACATGGCAGCCAGTATTAATGGTGGAGGAAGAATCCTGGAAAACCCCGGGAAGATCCAAAGGCCCACGAGAAGATATTATAATCTGGCAACTTATTTCTAAATACAAGAAGAAATATTTCCAACATGTGCTTCATATTTCACTGTCATTTAAATAAATACATCAGATTACAACGATCGCCGGTATTTATCAGTTCCGCACAACCCATTATGCTTTCTATTATAAATATCGAACAAAATATTTAACATTTGATCTCAATAAGTAGTTTATTTGTTAAGTCAAATCGTTTGAAACTGTAAAGTAGACTAGACAGTACAATTTGTTTTAACAAGCTCTTTTAATCTACTTCTATCATCGCCGATTCTGGGTTTTTAAGTGCTGAAATTAATTAATGCAAAATGCAAAATGTTCCTTTTCCCTTTTATACTTATTTTCGCTTATGAGGTATTGCCTGACATTTTAGTCTCTTGTTAAATCTATTTTCGTGAGAATACAAACTTAAAATACATTTTAGTATCTTTGTTAGCACATCGATACAGGACTTTATTTATGGTCATAGATCAATTTGTTGTAATCAGCGCAAGAGAGAGAGAGAGAGAGAGAGAGAGAGAGAGAGAGAGAGAGAGAGAGAGAGAGAGAGAGAGAGAGAGAGAGAGAGAGAGACTAAATAGGTATCTAAGTAATAGAGTCATTCATATAGTTTGTATTAGTATAAACCACAATCTAAGCAATTTTTATACCTGTCATATATCCAGGACAGTTGTAGAATAAACACCTTATATTACTAATCACTTGCTGAAAAAGGCATGAGTCTGTGTCTGGAATAGGGTAATAAGAGTAATGGAAAAGGTAAATAGTTGCATTAGATAAGGACGTCATTTTATATTGATGGAGACCATTGAAAGCACTTAATTTGCTGAATAGAGCTACTTGTGTTTTATCTGTAGTAACGTCAAATAAATCTGTCTTGAAGATAAATATTTGTATTAAAGTACAATTACAAAATGATATATACTGGTTGAAAGTAGAGAACACTCCTAAGTCAACTTACAGAAGTTTCAATTTACGATGAAGTACTCTTAAATGTCAGACTTAGTTTTATTCAAGAGACAGACTTAATATCAAAATAAATGTTTGATTAGTATTATAACCCCATGCATGTTTCACATATTAGTGTCTCTAAAGAGAATTAATTTATTTGATAAACATTACGAAACTTTAATATGTAAATAAAACTTTAATATACAATTGTTTTCCTCTTGTGCCAAATACTTGAAACATAGAGTAGATTTATTGTACATTTCCTATTGAGAATGGTTGGGAATTATAAAATTCGTTACTTTCATACAAAATTATAAGCAATAGCAACGTATTTTTAAATTTTTGTTTCTCTGGAAAATTTACTGTCAAAGGAAAGAGAAGATTTTACGACAAAACTGATAAAGTCGTTCATTTAAATGCCGGGAATTAATTGACTGACGTTTATGAATTTTAGTAACAAAATGTATGTTCTGGACATAAAAAGAAACAAACTAATGAGTTGTAGATCGCAGTTAACATGCAAGTGTAATGTTTACCACCGACGTTATCCAGGTCGATATTGAGAACATAATCATTACTCCAGATGTGTCATCAAGTTAACAGCTCCAAAACAATGCTGCCATTAGATTTAATTCTCATCATGAGCAATAAGTCATTGTGTATATTCAGGAATCTCTGAGATTATTTAAATGACATTAAAATCACTCTAGAAGCGCACTTTACAAACGTTTGGCATTCCTGATTAACCCTATTTACCTCAGTAGCTGTCTGCAACATTCGATTTAACCCTCCAGCAGGTGCTTCGAGGGACAAATTTATAGTTACAGTTGTTTGTCGAGTGGATCATACTAGTGGAGACTACACTATAACAACATCAGTTATTTCTGAGTAGACTGTATTTCAATGTCAAGAATACATATGCTTTCTGAATCACACGTGTAAAGGTGAGCGATTCATTAGCGAATACCTCTTAGATGTCATCTACATGCGCCTGCACGACCTTTATTGCCCAACTACACCTTCTGGAAGCAGCGTTTTATCTGGTATAATTACGTAGCTACATCTGGTGGTGATGGAGGGTGTTGTCAACTACAATAACGGCACCCACATGAATGTAGAATTTCATGTCGACCACAGACTGTATAAATATATCTAGATGTTCCAACAAACAAAAAAATGACATATGGGATAAACGGCTGTACATATCTTCGAGAAATCTGCAGTCTACAGTCAATGTTCTGATTTTGCCCCATAAATAACGACACTTTGCGATATACTCGAACTATTTGTTCTTATCAATTTCATGCAGAATTTCATTGAATGGTTGTTGATGACTGTTAAGTCGCACAAAATTACCAAACAGAATCCATGTGGATCAATTCCATTCGATTCAGCGTCTGGTCATACATCCGTCTTGTATCGTGAAATGTCATGACAAAAAACGTAAGTACGCTTTTCGCTGTGCATTAGCATCCAGTTAATTTTTCCAGCTGGTGTACTTTGACAGAAATTGGATATCATTAGCAGCCACGACAATGTATACTGCTTCCCGATCGCTTAAACAAAATAAACATTGTTCTTCCGTGAACTAAGGTGTCAACGTAAACAGAAACAGCGAAAGTATTTTCAATATTACCCCTCAGTCAAACGCACCTGGTGATGCTTTAATTTCAACAGGTTTTGCACCAAAATCCTCAAAATTATGTGTTACCTTGCTGGTATCCTACGCCGTGGTGTCAAAATAATCCGGTGTTAAGCGCCCAAAAACCTTTTTCTGACCCCAAAATGCAACAGACCTAACGCGCATGAAACCCTACCGTCATCTTTATTTTGTAATTCACTGCGCCGTAAATCGCAAGCTGAATACTACATAATTATCACTTGAGCAATGAGCAATATACCACATGTATTTACAGAGGTATACCGATTTGCCATAATAGCACGATACCATAGAGAATAATGATTATTGGTGAAAACATCTTTGAAAACATGTTTGACGCTCCAGGACTTACAATATAGTCAACGCTGCATTGCATCTGTCCCAGCATGTTTATGTCAACGTCGACGTTATCCCGGCTTGTTTCGATTCGTTTCCCAACTGAAAATATTTAAAAGAGACCTTATTTCTTTATTGACAAAGCCACATCTTTATGTAGCCTCGGACGGGATGTCATCTTCATTCACGTGGATTTCCAAAACTTCAGTGAAAGTCTTATACGGCAGTAAATAAGGGCCTTATACTGAATTTGTAGTTCCTTTCGTCAACAATCATGTGAAACTCGCTTGTCGAAAACGCTACGTGGGTAAGCACGTAAAGAATTTAATTTGTATCACCACTCCCTCGATGCCAAATGCGGGATCATGTGCATCGTTAGATGTCATTTCTGATATTTATTTGCAGATTCATCTAATCAGTTTGCCCTAGGCAAATAAATGTTGCAATTGCACTGTTCCTAACTACCAATTCGTGGAGTCGCTGTTGTACTAAAATGTTTATTTGTTTGAATTTATGGTGGCTTTTCTACCTTTATTGTAAATTTAACCTGGTGGTAATTTCCTTTGATACCTCTTCAAGGTCGCAGTAATCGTATCGATCGTGCTTCATTAGCTATATCAACTACCGATGGACCAGAGAGATTTCTTCTTAGCAATATTGATAGAATTAATTCCAATTTAATTAGCAACCCATAGCGCAAGGAGCTCTTCATCTAGAAATCATTTTCGTAAATAATGCCATGTACAGGTATGCATTAATTGATCACATTATCGTTCTTCTGGGATGCAAAATCTGCATAGTTTCAATTTCATTGTAGAAGTACCTTGAATGCACAAGGTCATAAATAAAAAAATACTGCAGGCATTTCTCCGCTCAAGTCAATCCAATGTTCAGCAGGATCCGTCAAAGAAAAACTCATTTGGGATATTGCATTGTAGTTACAAGGCAAATATTGATTGAGATAGGGTCACTAAGGCACACGTCTGGAGAAATGCAAAACACATCCCTGCTTGGTTTAAAATGAGTGCCACATGTAATAATATCCAGTAAATTATCCCACAACTGCATCGAAGCTAACATTTTACCACAATCACTAAAGTAATTTCACCTTCAGGAAAAGTAGACCAACCGATTATATTTTCCTGTCAACGATAGTTTCCGATGTGGAGGATCCAATGGTGGCGTTGTTTGTTGAGTCATGGACTTGTATCGGGATTTAGATTTCTTTGAACGTTAATGGTTTTAGAAGTGGTTGACTTTCATTGTTGATAGCTTTTGTTGCGTCTAACATGTCTTAACGTCATTGTCCATGAGCATGATTTATTTATTCTCACTGAAACCAAAAGGTTTAGTATGCATTTGATCAGCTGTAAAAACAAATACACTCTATGACGTCAATTTGATTGCTAGCTGGCCCTTTGGCGCTATCATTGCAGTACTGAATTGATGTAAGCAATCGCTTTTCGGTTTCCATTATGGTATTAATACAATTAAGACATCGTGTTTCCAAGTGTGTAATGCACTTTTGTTAAGATAACAATTTACACTTTTTTGAAATGTCACTAATGACTAAGGTACACTTCATCTGTGAGTTCAGGAATCAACGCATAATATGTTTTATTTTTTGTGTCCATGCCATTGTGTTACTGTGCATAGCGATGATGTATATGGCGTCATTGGCTGTCATGCAAACATTTGGGAAACATTTTGCAGTTACCAGTGGGTTTGACTGCCCATCTTTTTAGTGCATCATGTGATTGCGATGGCATGTTGAATTTCTTTGGTAATGAAGTCTTGGGGCCACAGTCGGTTTTCAGTCACAGAGCTCGTTGTCCAGTATTTCACAGGTCGGGGCGCGGCGGATATTTCGTTATATTGTTTGATCAAGGTGATAAATGTTTGTTCGAATCTTGATGTGGTATCCCCACGTAAGGACAGACATGTCATTAACATATCTTTGACATGTTAGTGTGCCGTTAAATATTTTTGGACTTTCTCGAATCGTTCTAACTATAAGATTTGCGTACATTACACTCTTGGTATGGCATGATTATTGTCATTTCACTGTTCATTACCTGTCAACATATTCTGCCCATCCTTATTTGGTAACAACAATTGGATAATAAACTTGAAATTTGTATATTATTCTCAAAGAGGTTATTAGAAAGGCACCGTACCTTATGCAAATCAGCGAGTTTCTCTCGTGTTTGATGACGAAGTTGCTTGGACGCGGTTAGAGCAACTGCATAGATTTAGACAGGCAAATAACACCCCAAAACACTTTCATGTGCTTAGTGTATTGATTGAACGGCCAACAAAGATTGTTAAGCTCATAAGCATTTTAGCACAATATGTGTTACACATATAAGGTTGTCTATTCATTCATAATCATGCATTGAATTTTATTGATATCTCCAGCCACCAAAATAATCTGAATCGTTGACATATAAATATTTAACAAATGTCGCAGATACAATCAAGCGTACTAATTTTCGTAAACCACTAATATTGACACATATTCTATATGTGAACCCTTGCAATTGATATTTCTGAGTAGTTTTGAAATTTGATGCCGCAACAGCAGTTACAAACATTTCCGAGGACATGTCAGTGATCTTCAAGATCACGTAATCGCTGCAAAGTGTAACTTCTGGATTGTGAAACGATTATTGAGATAACAGTACACTCGGGAAATGTAATTTAAAGTACTCGGACGTTTAATAAGACTTTCCCTCAGCAATTGGTGGGGTAAATAATGAAATAGCAAGACCAAACACGCCAAAGGCAGAGAAAACATTAAAAGTAAATTCAGTAACACCATCAAGTAGCGTAGCAGGTCGCATTTAATGGGAACACGAACCTGTTTTAGTATATAATGCCACCAGGAAAACACCAAAGTGGTGCTTTGACAACTAACAATTATGTCTGTTGTCTGGCTGTGCGTAAAACTTAGCGAGTATCCCGTCATAGCAGCGTGTGCTTTTTGATGAGTAAATATAGGCAGTATCAGTGGATACGACATCAACTACCGTGCGATAATATCAGTGTTGATCAACAGCGCATGGTCCGCGATTATATTCAAGGCATTCCATTACAAAGTTTCCGCCTTCACAATCCGACTTATCAGGAACACATAGGATATGTCGATAACAGTGATTTTTAAAGTATCAGAAAGCCATGTTCTTTGCCATGCAAAATTTACTTGTAACAAAAAGTGATGATGACACAAGTTAGAACAAAACGTCATGGACAATTAAAACAAACACAGAAAAACAGGGTTTGTTAAATACAATTAACATACTGATGCAGGCCAAGAGTTTATGGAGATAATAATCGCACGCATGTATGAGGAACACCTTCTACGTTGGTCCACGTTGGCTTATTATTTCTTCGGAAAGAGTGGTTGCTTTGTGCACAATGACAGTCAGATCACAAAGACACTCTTGTTCTGTCACTGCGATCGTACTAATTTGTGATCCCAATCCACAATCGGATTAGGACAATAGCGGTGTCAAAAGTATTTATGTCCTGATAAAATATTCCACACAGTGGACAACTATGCCAATAATTTAAGATGAAATACCTAGAGATATGCTTATTTTGACATTACAACAAGATCATCACTAATACGAATGCATTTTCTTTTAGGACTGGTTGCTCGTAGTGCGTTGTATCTGATTGGATAGCTGAGACATCAATTATCATAGTATATCGCTGACTAGTAGACCGTGTCTGAATTGACATGGATGATGTAATTTAACAGAAGATTACTTGTGTGTACTGTCTCCAGTGCGATTACGGGTATATTTCGATTGCGGATAATCAGTGGATGATACAAAAATAAATCTGGCATTTTGTAAAGTGTGCCTGTCAAAGTGACAATAATTCTTCTTGGATACATTGAAGTATCTGCATTCGCAAATAAATAATCCATTCATTGTTAGTCCAAGTGTATACTCAAATCTTCATATAAATGTCTGGTTTGCTTTTGCTAATATATTCACACTAAGCTGTAGATGCGAGGTCGGATATATGTTTGAAATTGCAGTCATTTATAAGTTTCTAAATTTTGTATAATACCTTTGTGAGGCATAGAAGTTCTATTGCTACATTTTTCTACAAACGAATCTTGCAGACGTTGTAGAGCGGCTTTATTGACGATTGTATCTTCCTGACTGAAATTTTCTATGTCAGCGGATGTGTAACTGGAACCGTTAATAGTCCGAGTCAATAGCAAACAGACTGAACCGCATGAATTCCAAATTTTTCAACCAATCCGTAGGAACATGCATGATTTTGTCAACGAATCGAATGTCAAATCCTTTAGCGATTGTTGTAGCGCTTGAAGACAAGGTCTCGAACATATTTGGCACTGATAACATCATCAAGGCTACCTCCGTAGCATTCAAGCAAACCATTCTTCCTATCAACGTATCTTAACGTGCAACTTGCATATATCCTTATGAATGTAGGTAATACATAATTTTATTATATTGTTTACATTTTTCTCATGTTGGAAAAATAAACATTTATTTGCAATCCACTCAATCGTAACTAACCGTTTTTGAAATATAAATCATGTATATAATTTTTTGAAGTATCAGAAAGCGAATCCGATTTTTAAAATTTAGCTAAATTAACGTTTCACTCATCTCGCTATGATGTCCACAGTATGGCAGTTTATAATGATGTCTAGCACTGCATGATGCCAAAAACATATCGCATGGTGTTCTACCCAGTCAAATTATCTATCCTGACACAAGGCCGATCATCTATATATGGTCCTCATAAAGTTGATCTCCTTGCGAGGCAGCTGTTAGTGCTATTTTTAAAAGTCCATGATATGACACTAAATGGCTAAAACCCGCAACCTCACGCATCCGAGGGAGATGCTCTATACACTAGACAACAAGACAGGTCTTCAAGCGTTAATAACAGGGTTGTCTAGCTAATGTAGACAGAGTAAATAGTATTAATACTTTACGATAATTTGGTTCATCTTGTATAGTTATTCTTAGCTCTGACTGTCGAATGTCTTCACAATCTATACACTGCAGAGCACTGAATCAGAACGTTCTTTGGTCATTGCCTATAAATTTTGTCGCTGGTACAAACTAGCAATAATAATTATAAACCTTCACTTTTGATGTTTCAACATTTAATTTCCTCGTAATATCACATCAAAGATGTCACAGAGGAATTTGGCGAGACTCTCACTGTGCCATCATCAATATATCCATTGAAAAATTGGTATTCTGATTGGCATTATCGAATTTCGTATTGCATTAATGAATCACTTAGATATCACTAATTTCAAAAATTGTTATATTTGTTGTTCAATTTGGATCTTTTTATTATCTTCACGACAGAAGGGCATACCATTGACATCTGTCTCAAGACTGTCAATTAAAAGCGACACTGTGTTTCTTTCAGCGCATGCACAAAATCGTTACTATATTTGGTATGTTACATGAACACAACTTGGTAACTAGTAATGTATTTTTCTGTGCAATGCTGGTTTGGGAATTGAGACTATTTAAACTAGAGATTATATGAATTGTTATGAACATCGACTTTGAGATGTTAACATTATGATGTGGAATACAACTGAAATGGCAGATATGTGAATGTGATGCTGCTCGCATACATAGGCTTGAGAGTCCTTGTCGGTTACTAAGAGAGTTTCCATTCTAATATCTTCACTGGTTGAGTTATTGTTCCTGAAGTCGTAGGACGTCCGATGACATTCGATGTAGCTTCACAACCGTTCTCCAACAAAAACATACAGTTGTTTTATGGAGTGTCCCAAAACGAGTACAATCAAAAACTGGGGCAACTGTATTACGCAACTAGGTTCTCAAGCACGTGACCATTGCACGCAGTGAATGGAAAAGAAAAGTAAAATGTCTGCTTTATTGAGGAGGTTGCACTTGATATGGTAGCTTTCGTGGGTTGTGTTTGCAGCGCTAGTTTGCATTCCAGTATTAATTTTGACAAACATCGCTTCAGATATTATAATGGATGTCACAATAGACATCATTGATGTGCTCAATATCTTAATACATTAACAAAGGAAACGTTTCCAAAATATTATGTCATTAGTGAGCAAGCGCTGACAAACTGATGCTACCTCACTATTTATTTTTGGTGCATTGTTCACCGAGTGCATCTGATCTCGCGTACCTTTTGCCTGTGGAAATAAGTTTATAAACCTATGTGCATGGATGCAGAACATTGGGTGTTAGGCTATTGCTGCCGTGATAAACGTGTGAGAATATATTTTAAAAAGTAATGTACTAAAATCTACTTGGTCCATTCCATTTTATATTCTATGATTGGTTTGTACACGTCTTTTTATTGGGGGGTGATGTTAAGCGGAAATTATGGAATATTGAAAGAGCAGCTGACGTCCTCGTTCATTCCGCTATTCTCGAGCTCTATACTCGTGCTTGTGTTAATGGACAACTGCAACGGGCGCATTACATGTTTGCGGCCAAGTATAACACTTCCTGGTGTTTGAGAACTGCTGAACATCATGATCCCAGTATATTGATAAGATATCAATGGCAGGTGTTGACTTTATATTTATTGTAGTCGTTTAAATTGATAGGTCCTGCTCAATGATTGCGTAGTCCACCACTAAACGTTTCATTATAGACCTCTGCATTCATATTCCGAAACTCATCCCATCAGTGATCAGCCATGAACTATCGTCCCCATATTACGGTTGGGATTGTATTCTGGCGGTTTCTCTTTGTCATGAAACATCACTTGATCGTACGCAATTAGATTATTTGTGCTTGGGCCACGATCGTAATTGTTAGGTCATTCATGGATTGTGGTAACGAAATCGATGGTAGATGGTGGCGAATGAAGTGCTTCTGTCAAATCCTTCAAACCATCATAACACGGCGAATAATTCGGCGAAGGATCAGTCATATACCCGCGATCCCATGCTATTTGTCTTGCCCTATTTAACATTTGGATATGTCTTGAATCAGATCCAGCTAACGTTTAACGAATAAATGCGTTTGGGAACATGTTACTGTTTTATTTATTTGATAGGTCACTGACCATTCATCAGCACCATATGCATTTTGTGTATCTATTTGGACAGAAGAGCCCTATTCGTCACATAATAGCAAGTTGGTACTATTACTGCTTCAGTTTTGCCAATAGCTGTGCGAAACAAACAATGAGTTCTCAGTATCCTGTTCCTGTTCCAGGATTTTGACAATGACTATGAAAAATAAAGTCCGAAAAATAAGTCCGTGTTACTGATTCTTTCTGACTGATCCAGGAGCAAAAGCTACCTCATCATAAGACCGACAAATAATGTGGCAGCCCAAAGAATAAATTTTTGCTCAAACATATTGTCAAGGGCTTAAGCAACTCCACAGGCAGATTATAATTCAGGGAATTCATGATCACCTGACTCTTTGCAAAGATCCCACTTAGCAAACGAACCAACCTGACCTATCTCATCCAAAATCAAATAACTTATTTATTCTAAGAATCCAAATTATTTGTTCGAAGAATCCCCCTGGCTTCACCAGACAACGATAAATAATACAAAAACAAGAAAATACAAAGTATATAAACAGCAACGATAACCTATTGGAGTTATAGGCAAATAGTCCCATACTGGGAACGAGGCACCAAAGTTGCTCAATGGAAGTGCTACGTCTGGTAAAATGTAAAAGGCTTCAGAAAGGGAGATGGGAATTTTGTTCAACAACGTTTATAGCTAACGTTCTTGTCCACATTTTATTTTCTGTTAGCTGCAATAAACATGTAACATGATGGTGGCATATATGATTTGTCATAATTGATATCCACACAAATATGTGATTATACTGAAAATGCAAATATTTGTTCAGTTACAAGACGATTTATCAGACAACACACTACTAATTTGCCTGTGTGGCTGTAGATACAGATATATATATATATATATATATATATATATATATATATATATATATATATATATATATATATATATATATATATATATCCTGGAAATGGCGATGTATTCAAACTTAACATGTGAAAATCGGATATATCGATAACAGTGATTTGTAAAGTATCAGAAAGCCATGTTCTTCGCCATGCAAAATCTACTTGTAACAGAGAGTGATGATGACACAAGTTAGAACAATATGTCATGGACAATAAAAACAAACACAAAAAACAGGGTTCGTTAAATACAATTAACATATGGATGCTGGCCAAGAGTTTATGGAGATAATGATAGATAGCACGCATATATTGTATATCGGACCTAGTTTGATAATGATCTTGGTCATCATCAAGCAATAAATACAGCTTGGTTAGCATACGCTGTTGAGAAATATTTCAATATAACGAGTACGTTTCATATTTGTGAGAGATATACATTGGCATGCACATGTATACGCCGCTTTGACACAAACGAAACATTCATACCATTAGCTTGACCTTTTGGTTTTCTCTAACGCCTGTATTATATCAGACTGCAAAAGACAGTATATACACGATGAGAAAAAGCACTTCAAATTGATCAAACTAGATGGCATATACATCTTCTAATTTAAGAAATATACATGAATGTCTTATGACAATTTTTAACATTTCAATAAGAGGGGTAAAATATATTACATATCTGACCCAGCGCAAAATGACTGCATTCATATTTGCTTACCAATGAGTTGATAAATACTTCTTGGCTCAAATAATGCAAAGGTCGTAAATTAAAGGCACCTAACAGTAACGAAAACATATTCTGATACAGACGTCAAGGATACATGTCAATAGCAAGAGGGCAATATCATGCAATGACATGGCACAATAAAGAACATAAAATTTAAACGAACCAAGATTATGTATGGCGTATATTCCCCAACTGGCTGATGAATGAACTTACATTACAGGGGAGCAAACACTATGAAAGTATTTATAAACTCAGTAATGATATAGATTCTTTATGGAGACATATCGAGAGAGACAACGTTAACACCGACAAGTAGGATGGTATAATTTCTGGGCTTTATGATATGAGCTGATATCTCTAACAATTGGAGTTATCTGGGATACGTGTGTTGCAGAGGATTTCTACTCATGCAAGATTCACAAGTACAA